>VXBL01008716.1:385265-477343 GCA_013400195.1 Aramus guarauna
TTTTTTTTTCCCAATGCTGTTGCAGATGTTGTCATTTACAGTCAGGAGTCGGTTTCTGGCCTGTGTACTCAGCAGACATTCAGTGAAAAGAATTCAGTTATTTAATTTTCATGTATATGTAGTTGGTTTCCTTCTCCAATAATTTTATTAGCAATTTTACTAGTGTTGTACTCTCCCTTCTAATACCCTTCTGGATCTTTAGTCAATGATGCCAGTCTTCCTCAGGCAGTGATTTAAGTGGTTACAATGAGCCATCAATGTCCCAAGGTCTTTGTCAGGAAGAATACAACACATGTGACAGAGTCCCTTTCTCCTCAATGTTGGATATGTTTGAGCTTATTTTTATGTTTCCTCACCCCAATCTGCTGCTTTCTGGCTGCTCCCAGCTGAGCGTGAGCATGTCCCCACAGCCTCCCCAGAAATATAATAATAATAATAATAATAATAATAATAATAATAATAATAATAATTTCAGCCACCTAGGGTCTTGTGTTTGCTGGGCAGCGACCCCCTGGGTTTGCCAGACCCTTCCCAGGGAGACACTGGCAGAGCTCAAGCTCAGGCAGGGGAGGCAACAGGCCCTTGGCCCCGAGGCAGGAGCTGAAACCAGCTCAGCCCAGCTCTGGCCAAGGTGAGCCCAGGCCAGCCCTGAGACCTGCGCTCTCGGCTCAGGGCAGAGCTTGTGGCTCTGCTAGGATGGCAAAAAGTCATATTCATTGCACTACAGCACTACAGGTGGAATTCATGAAATGCTTACCTTTTTATATTTCTAAGACAATTTTTTCACTGGAGCTTTCAAGGATCACCTTTACACTGTGGCTACATAAATGATGATGTGAGTGCAACTGAGGGAGCAATGAACCATGGTAGATGGGCAGGGATGAGAAGCCACAGGCAAGAAGATCACCGTAGTAAGAAGCTTTGAACTTAGACTGACCTTGTTTCTGGATGGGCTATCTATACTATTGTGCACTATTGGGTTTTTGAGTGGGCTTCATGGAACTGAAACAACCACGATCAGTGAATGTAACTCTTTCCCTGCCCGTTACATGAAAACCATATAATTCATGAAAAAGGCTGAGTTATCCTGCATGCCACATGAATTGTGAGATGTAGAAACAGGGAATGATCTAGAGTTTTTCCTGTCTATCAGAAAACAACTAACGCATTCAGCAAGATATCTTAGGTCATCATTTGTGCCACACAAAACTATTATCTCCCTTGTACATGTACTGTGCTCCTGTCCCCTTTTGATGATTTAATCATTCGTGCATTAACCATACAAAAGGCTCACAATATTTCCAAGATGCATGTCTTTGGGTACTGCATCAGAGAGCTCTCCTACAAGAACAGTACAGTCAGTTACTCAGAGAAGTAAATAGTCCAACAAAAGTTACCTTCAATTTATTTTCGTTGACAGCAGCTAATCAAAGCAGAATGAAGAAAGATGCAGAATTCAGGGGGAAACTCATTCAGAGAGACACATGAATAGCCACACACCCAAACTTATGTGGGTATTGGCTACTCTGCAGGCTGAGCCAAAGCTCCATGGAGAATTGACATTGCTGCAGCAGATGCATCCCACAGCTCCAATTCAGTGTGTGCAAAAGGACAAATGTCCCCAGCACCTCCTGAATTCTGCCTTTTTTAAGCTTCTAGGCCACCAGATCATGCCCCTACTAACCTTCTGGGCCATCAGGAGGATTTCACTTTAGGTCTGGATGCACTTGCATACTGTAGCCAGGCTCAGCCAACACATTTCAGGATTGGGTCCTTACTGGGGTCAAGCTCAGTCTCACCAATTCTTCCTCATTCATGCTGGAGAGCTACAAATTTGCCTCAAGCTATATGGGAAGATGTGGACATCTTTGAAAGAATTCTCAGTATAGAAGTGATAGCAATAATAGTAAAAGCAATAGCAAGTGCCAGAAATGCTGTATCTGCAGTCTTCCTCAGAGTAACACTTCTCTAAAAGGAGTAACTCTCAGCTCATTGATATGATAAGACACAATTTACTCTGTAGCAGTCTGGACCTTCTTGAGACAGGACAAGTGATCCTGATAATTTTTAAAGGACATAATTTAGATCCAGCTTCAGGACATTTGGAAAATACAATACTTCCTGCTTAAAAAAATAGTAAAGTACATATACAGACATATAGATTTATGTACAAGTCTATGTGTGTATATATATATAAAACACCAAACACACACACTTATACACACAGCAAAACTGAGACAACTCAGTTTTGTCTTGAGATTTTACAATATGAGAAGTTCAGCAGGACTGCCTCTAGTATTGGACAAGGAGGGACAGTGGGGTTTTTTCATCACCATCCATACAGTTGATTATTTGCCTGGAGATTTTATGGCAGAAACTTGAATTAAGTTACTTCTTCTGAAGTCCTTCAATTAATCAGAGATTAAGGCTGTTCTGCTACTGAATATGCCAGTATCTGCTGACATATGAGTTGTGAATGGATGGCAAAGTGCATAAAGTGTCACATTAGATTTTTGTGATGAAAATGTATCATCCTGGGCCATTTTAAACAGAAATCTAGTGCAACCATAAGTTCTTGGGAAGAGTCTCAAGAACAAGAGACTTGGAAAACAATACATTAATTTACCACTGACTTCACAAGTGTGTTGATTCATTAGCAATGCTTTCATGAGAACAAAGCTCTGATATGCTTCAGAAAGATTACTCACTGGTCTAGACTGCTCAATCAGGAAGAATAATACTATTTCCCCACAAGAAGAATCTTTTGTCACAGTCTGCTCATGCTGAAGAATGAAAAGAAATCACTCCAGCAACCAGCTTCTCTTCTGGCCGTCTCTTCAGATTGAATCGTGCCTTTATTGGATCACTGACAATCATTTCTGACCTGAAGAGGCCAATCAGGGAATGATTCCTGTATCAGCTTTTCAGATGGAGGTGAAAGTACTGTGACATTTACATCAGCAGCCAGCTCATCATGTCAATTTTTCTGGCTTGCAAACAGCTATGCAATCAAAGGGACCATCTCTGCAGTTATTGGGATGTGACTGGCAATGTCAGCTTGTCTTTCTCTAGAACATACTTGCGATCTGTGTGAATGTCCACCTTATAACTACAGACATAATTTAGAATTTCAATAGCAAGCACTCATCTTGTGCATAGCTTCATTCAGTTGGTGTTAAAGTTCTTGAATAGTAAGTGATAAGCACTTCATTCCCATCTGGCTGTAGGTAACAGAGATTGACTTCGATGCCATAGACTGGAACATCACAAATGATAAATAGTGTCTGTTTGTCATAGTGGATGAGTGGAATTGGATGTCAGTCACTTGCTCATGTTTTTGAAATGCCCTTTGTGCTGGAAAGTCCATTTCCATGGAACTGCCTTGTCAGAGAAGCAGAGAAGAGGTTTGGTGATCATTGCTTTTTGTGGCAGGGAGTTGTAGCAGAAGTTCCAAGGAATATCTAGAGACCTTGTTTGTGTTTTGACTGAGATAAATTAAAAAATGTCTTCACTTTGTGCTGTGAAACATATATATATTTATTTAGTCTCTTTCTATAACTTCAGTGCCTAAGAAGGTATAATCTCTTAGTCTGTCCTCTGCTTTCATTGTTGGTGGGGCCCTCCATGGGCTGCAGAGGAACGAGCTGCATCACCATGGTCTTCTCCATGGGCTGCATGGGAATCTCTGCTCCAGCTCCTGGACCACCTCCTCCCACTCCTCCATTCATCTGGACTGTTTCACATTTTCCTTACTTCTCTCCCTCACCACTGCAGAGCAGTGTGTTTTACCCTTTCTGAAATATGCTGTCACAGAGACACCACCAGCATTGTCGATGGGCTCAGCTTTGGCTAGTAGTAAGTCCATTTGCAGCTGGATGGACCTGACTCTGTCTGACATGGGGATAGACCCTGGTGTCTTCTCACAAAAGCCAACTCTGCACACCCTCCACTATCAAAACCTTGCCACATAAACCCAATACACATATCTAGTTGTGCTTTTGTGAAACTTTTGTTCTAGTTCAGCAGCTGTTTTATTGGCATAAAAGTCATTCCAACAGATAGACACAGTTTGCCAGTTTCTCATTCAAACACCCTAAAGGCTGCCATTCCCAGCCTTCCCTGATACCAAGGCCCACACCTGCAATGAGCAAAAGTGTTTGCAGCTGTAATATTTTTATATAAATTGAATCTAAATCTTTAAAGTAACCCAGATTCTTTTTTTTTTTTTCTAAGCATTTGTTAGTTTTAAGTACACTTTACATATATTTGTACAAGTTTGTGCTCATGCAACTTAAAGACAGTTAGGTAGATATAGGAAAGGGAAGTTACCACTAGAATGGTGTTTGTCAACTGGCTTAAAGTACAATGAGATCTAAGTTTTGATAAAATTACACAATGCTTCATCTTAGACCTCATTGCTTAAGACATATTTGCGTAGACTTCAGTGTTCATCGTGAACGTAGATATATACAATTTTAAGACTCTGTATTATACTACGTGTTGATGGAGCAAAACCTAATTTCAGTTTTATCTCCAACTGCATGCAGTATTTCATCTTGTGAATGTAGAGATTGAACTCCTACTCCCACTTCCAATAGAGGGAGGGTATGCCAGCTACGGAAACAATTATTTTTCCAGAGTATACAGATATGCCATAAGAACAGTGAAAAGAGTCAGCATAAGTACCAAAAAAGATGCATTCAATGAAAACAAGACAAATTAAAAAGAGAGNCACAATGTGTTCACATATTCAGTACTGGTAAGAAAAACATGCAATAAAGACTGCTTGAAAAGGTTATTAGAAAAAACTGCCCAAGCATACACTCTTTTAAAAATTGAATCTATAATTAAGAGTGTTTGGGTATACCTATGTTTTAAGATAAGTGTTTTGTAAGTCTGGTGTGTAAGAAGGAAGAAACACAGCAATGAAGGGAAAGTAGAACTGATTAAAATAACTTGTTAGTTCTGTTGGTTGAGAACGGGCAATTTGGAGACAAATAATTCCCAATTGAATAACAAACTAATGAATTTTAGAAGTATTTTAAGCTCTGCAAAACATTTTCTTCAATATAACTATTTTGAAATGAGATAGAAATCTTTAAATTTAAAGCAAATTAAATTGATTTTTTTCTTCTGAAAATGTAATATATATATATATGCTTTACTATATCATAATTACAAAATACAAGAAAATTATATGAGAGGTTTCAATGTGGCCAAGTCTCTATATATAGTAACAATAATGAAGAAACATTCACCTATCATATCCAGTAAATTTGCATACACACCCCCTCTCCAACTAATAAGCATGCATGAAATAGGGAGGGGAAAAGAACTGCAGAGAAACTACTGATGACTGACACATAAAGGTGCTTATTCAGTCAAAAACTAGCAAAGTGTTCAGTGAAGCTTCTACATCAAATCAGGCTCAAAGGAAAGAGCCATGGTCTGGCTGAAGGAAACAGTTTGGTGAAGCCAGAAGCTTCCTGTTTTCAAAGACACGTATTCCCGAGCTCAAAACCATGTCTCCCGCTATCTTCTTTTCTGTATAATGAAATGTTGTGAGGTCTTTCTATTCCAGACAAGTCTCTTTCAGCTGCACCCACTTAGAGGCAGACAGAAATGGAAGTCTGTTTAGCAACATCAGTTAGCTGAGCTGTTCTGCTCCCTAAACTGATGTCTCCTGACACTCTGACAGATGCATTTTTAATTGGTAGTCAGTAACAACAGACATTAAGTCACAGTTTTATATTCGTCAAAAAGCTTTTTTAAATTTTACAATACCTTGTCTCCCCAACTAGTTGAAACTGTGTCAATCAGTGAAATTAGAGAACAAGTTAATTTACATTTCAGCAAATGTGTTAAACCTTTTGCAAAAATATATTTGTAACTCAACCTTAATTTTGTCCAAACTGTTCCACAGTGGAATATCATCAGTCAGCAGATGCTGTAAAACTAGTTGACACATTGCTGAAATGCAAAAAAGGAAATACACTCTCTGTGCCGTATGGGAGATGAAGTATGTATGTGTACAAAGTGAGACTGCAAAAATAATGTCAGGATTGAAGTCAGTACTAGACAAAAGCAGGTGATGTGAATGTGAGAGAGCAGAGAACTCAAAGTAAAGAGGTGCCCAGAGAGGATACACATGCTAGAAATTATTTCTGCCACTGACTCCTAAGTCACTTACAGCTGGATTGGGTGTCTGTCTTTCTGTCTATATATATCCAGCAGCTGCCTAGATGGTAAAAAACTGTAAGATAGAATTGGAGGAAAAGGCAAGTACCCATACTTAAGCCAACAAGATAGAAGTATGTAAAAAGAGGTGTGCAAATAAAAAGAAAATTGATATGAAAAAAGTGAGTTATTAAAAATTAATGAAAAAATATAAAAGGACAGTTACATGATTATGATGTCAAATATAAATTTTAAATTAGTGTTTAACAAGAAAAAATAAGGAAAGCATTTTGCAAGTCATGAAAAGCTCAGGGAAAAAAAAGGGTTTTCAAAGAAGAGTCATGGAAATGATTAAAGGGATGAATGGACTTACTTACTAGAAAAGATTAAAAGGATAAATACAAATAGTTTAGTGAAATAATTAGGTTAGGGAAGAGAGGAGGACATAATAAAGAACTACAAACTTCTGAAGGCAGTTAACACCAAGGAAGAAAAGGAATAATTTAGCCTGATACAAGAGAGTATAATTAGAAGTAAAGGAATTAAAGTTAAAAAGGAAAAAAAAAAAAAATTACACTGAGCAGCAGAAAAAAATCCCTTGCCTATAAGATGAAAAAAGGTGGAAGTGGTGAGAGTCCATATCTAAGGGTAAATAGATAAAAGGACTGGAAAATATAACAAAACAACAAAAAGGTAAAAAAATAGTTCTAAAACACTGCATGTAACTGACTACAAAATTTGCATTCCATAGATATTGTTTACCTTCTAAAAACAATACACTTTTAAAAATACCTGGAAAGATTCTTTCAAAGATAATTTTCTCTACTGTGTAAGTCTTTATCAGTCCCTGTAATCTCATTGAACTTCTGTGGGCTGTTTGGTGTGGAAAGTCCTCTGGGAGAATGAGGAAAGCTTCCTGTACAATTGCAGTGAAAATCACAGAGGAAGCAATAAGCAGCGGGAGGTATGAGAGGCTCAAAACTTGATCTTCATCTTGCTTAGTAGTAAAAGTTAGGGCTTTATGGAGAAGCAGTGTCAGCCTTCCAGATTTAGATTCTGCCGTTCCCTGACCAGATGTACTCCACAGTTCTTTCTGTGACTCTTTCCTTTATACCTTATTCTCTCTCTGTCCATTTCTTATGAAAATATCTATCACAATCCCTATCGTTTTCTTTCCCAGTTCTCCTCTTTTCCCTGTCTTCTTGCTTCTCACAAATAATTTCCTGCAAGTTTCCCTTTTCATCTCTTGCAAACACACTAACCTCTCTGTCTCCTTTCCACCATTACTTCCCACCGTAGTTCTTGCTCCTGCCTCCATTCTCTGCTCCATCTCCCTCAGCATCCCTACTCCATTCCAACAGTGACATGGATCTCCCTCCTGCACTCCCTCCCCTGAGCCTCCTTTTCCTTCTTCACCTTCCAAATTTCCTCATTCAAAGACAAACTCCTGTGGTAGGGGGAAAAGAGAGGCCAGTGTATTTTTTTTTCTATGTTATATGTAGGGAAACTGTACCAACCTATATAATTTCTAATACAATATAAAAAGTAAAAAAAAAAAAAAAAAAAAAAAAAAATTTTAAAAAAAAAAAAAAAAAAAAAAAAAAAAAAAAAAAAAAAAAAAAAAAAGATTTTCCTATTGAAAGATCTAAGGTATAAAATAAAAACAGATACACAAAAGGAAAATTAATCATCAGCATAAAGACACTTTTTCACCTCTCAGTACAGAAGAGTGTTTTTTTCTATCTCTTTTTCAGGTGTACTCTAATACCTATGACAGATTTCAGAATTATGTATGATAACTTTTTAGGAAATTATATACATTGTTAAGATTGATTTGTTAGTTTTGATAATATCAACTTTTAAACAAATTTTAAAATAAGAACATCTTCAAGACTCCCCAACTAGCTTGACTGCCAAAAAGGCCACACTGGCCTTGATATGCTACATAAAGGAACCAGAGTGCCTTATGAAAGGACCCTAAAAGATTCTGGCTCTTCCCTTAGTTTGAGCAACTGGAAATTATCTGTAAGAATTCCTCACAGAATAATTAAGTACAAAGTCTCTCAAATTTGTTTCAAGTACCATAGCTGTACAGTTCCTTCCTTGAAACTCTGCTTTGCGTACTGTAGCTTTAGAAGATCCTTACTCTAAGCTTCACTGAAACCCCCAAGGAAAAAGACACTTTAAAAGTAGTCCCTGACATCACTTGCTTTTGAAAATGGTACTCAAAGAATATAATCCAGATGATCACATTATTTTTTCACTTTATCTCAAATTACAAATCCAAATTAAAACTGGTCTTGTGAGTTTCATGATTCAAGCGCTGTTACTCAGTTATTATTCTAAAGATCTTACACTTATAGCTCAGAAATGGCTAGCCTTAGCCTAAGAAAAGCAAAATGTGCTCATGTGCTCTTTTGAGGGAGTAACTTTATTGTGGAATTATATTTATATATATGCATAAGTGCATATGCAAGTGACTTTTTCATATGATAGAATTAATAAAAAATAGTTTTACTTTGCATTTTCATTTTTTAATTAGCATTCTTGATTGATGAGAAACTATGAACAGAAACAGCATTAAGAATCCCCCTAACCCTAAAATCCTCATATTCTGTTGAAGATTTTAATAATTGTTTTCCTTTCAGTTTTCCAGTCTGTCATTTTCTGGTGGCTCAGGCAACCTTTTTTTCATCTTGCTCTTGATTAGATGACTAATAGATGACTCACAATGTGTGTTGGAATGAAAATCATTTTGCAAACTGTGGGCTACTTATACAATTTGAATTTCTCTGGAGTTGATCAGTTCAGGTCCGTTCAGAAACATTAGGTTGGTTTTAGTGGTAGTTTAAGAGCAAACTACAAGGCATGATTACAAGTCTCACATCTGTTAAAATTCTATTTACCAAGAGGTGTCTTTTTATTCTCTTCTGACTGGGTACATTAGCAGATCACAGGTCATGTGCTGAAGGAAATATTGCTATGAAGTGCCACACACCTGCTTGCTTTGATTTGACACTTTAAACGTAGTGAACTGTGAATAGAGTTATCACATCAGCCAGTCCAACTGGACCCAAGTAACACTTGTAATCATCTAGGAATAAGCTGGATGTAGTACAATGTAGCATCAGACTGAATCTGCAAATAAAGCAAACAGAAAATTCCAGCAAAGTGGTATGAAGGAAGCAGAAGTTATAACAACAGACTTCCAATCTTGTATCTATTGTGAATGCACTTAAACATTAGTCAGATCCTTACAACTTCCTTCTCATTAAAAGTTATACAGCCCTATGCTATCAGGAATATCAGTGAAATGTATGCTGTATACCTAAATCCATGCTCTACGTTATCAGGCAGTTCCACGTCATTCGATCTCCATAAGCCAGGTCACAAAAGGAGTGCTAATAAAAGTGTTTTTTCACTGAACCACAAGATTCATCTCTAGACTAGTACATTTTAGACATTTATGTTTCCATCAGTATGACTCTGATTTGTTCAGGGTCACACCCACGTGTGTCATATGGATCAGAGCACATTCTGGGGACACAAATTATATCTTAAAAGCCTCTTCATCATCTCAAAGATTTTTCCAGCTTTGGTCTAAGCCTTCCACAAGTCTACTCTGGTGCAGGCAATACATATAATTAGAAAAACAAAACCCTTTTCACTGCCCTGATAGTTCTCAGCTGTTGCAATGACCCCTTTGAAAGACTTCTTAGAACAACTTCTTTATGTCTACGAGACATAAGAGTAGTTGCAAAATCCAGAGGACAAAATGTCAGTTCAAAGCTGCTTTTAGTTAAATACCTCTCAGATCTCCTGCCAAGCACTTCTTTGTGGGACCAGCAGATATCAGGAGCTACATGTTGTTGCTCTCTCCCTTTTAATATTTTTGAGGTAGCAGCAGAAAGGCTAGAACATGTCAGAATCTATTTATGAGTGGCTGCCACTACCTGACCTTTTTTATCCAGAGTGTTTTCTAATAAGTAAAGAATTAGCACCCAAAGAGTAACAGTTTGTAATTTCCTGTCTTAA
The DNA here is from genome assembly GCA_013400195.1 of Aramus guarauna. NCBI lineage: Eukaryota > Metazoa > Chordata > Aves > Gruiformes > Aramidae > Aramus > Aramus guarauna. Next base: position 395,478 of record VXBL01008716.1, read on the forward strand.
CTGTGATATGAGTATTACCCTTTTGAACTCCATCATTACCCTTTTACTCATCTGAAAATGATACATAAAATTAAAATCAGTAGCTGAGAATATAATTTGCTCCATTCAAGCCACAGGAAAAAAGATAAAATCCAGTAAGAGAGCTTGCATTTTCAGACAAAATTTCAAGAACATACTGCATTCAGGTAAGTCTAGATGCACCTAAATAATAGCTTTGGCTGTCCAAAATCAGTGGCAAAGATTTGTGTTTGTGTGTGTGTGTGATATGTGTGTTCTCTCAGATACTAGATCCCATGCCAGTGGTGATTTTGAAGCAAACTGGTATAAAAAAGTCCATTTTTTTCACACCATTATTAAACATTTATCATTCATGCTTGTATTAACTGGTCTGATTTGTTAATTGGTGTTTCTTTTCACTAAAATGTTTATTATTTGACTTTAACATTGTTTAAACATTCTCTTTGTTCAAAGCATAAGTCTTCTTAAACTTAAAAAATCTAATATAAACTTTAAAATACTTCTCCATTTCCCTCCACACACACCCCCCCAAAAAAAAAATACAAAAAAAAAAATCATTCACCACATTTTGGTCCTCTCCTGCTATGCAGAGTTGGACAAATGTACAGCTGAGAGGCATCTGAAGAATTCAGGTTATTAAGACTTTGGACAGGAGTCAGGAACAAATACAGTTGTATTATGCTGAGGAGTCTGTACTTTCTAAAAAGATACCCGTATATATTGCTAATACTTGCAGCTCAGTTCTCAGGTATCTTTCTTAGTCAGGAATCTCCTGCAAGACAACAGAATCACAGTGACTTTCATGGACTGACTGGTTTATCTTGAGACTTCTCTTATAACCCTCCAAAAATCATAAAGCTTTTTTTTTTTTTTTTTCTTTTTTTTTATTGCTGGAAAGAATGGTTCTCATTCTTCTGTATTCTGGCAGTCAAGAATCTTTAAAAATAAATAAATAAATAGATAAATAAATAAATAGATGGCAAGTGAGAAAATTAAACTATGTAGTCTTTTGTTGGGGGTTGACCTTGACTAGCCTCCAGGTGCCCACCAAGTCTTTCTTTTACTCCCCCTCCACAACAGGACCAGGGAAAAATATATGACAAAAAGCTCATGGGCCAAGAAAAGGACAGGGAGATCACTCTGCATTTACCATCATGGGCAAAACAGAATCAGCTTGGGCAAAATAATTGCATTTATTGCAATTAAACAGACTAAGATAATGAGAAATAAGAACAAATCTAAAAACATCTTCTCCTCATCCCTCCCTTCTTCCCTAAGATCCTAACTCTTCTACTTTCTCTTCCCTGAGTGGTGCAGAGCGATAGGGAGGGAATGAGGATTAAGTCAGTTTCATCTCTGCTGAATCTTCCTCCTCACACTCTTCCCCTGCTCCAGCATGGGTTCTCTCCCACAGGATGCTGTCCTTCATGAACTTCTCCAAGGTGACTTCTTCCCCCTGACTGCATTTCTTCAAGAACTGCTTGAGCATGGGTCTTTTCAATGGGACACAGTCCCTTAGCTATGAACTGCTCCAGCATGGTTTTCCCATGGGGTAACAGTTCCTGCCAGAAAACTTGCTCCTGTGTGGCTTCCTCTCCATGGGCCACAGTTTCTGCCAGGAAGCTGCTCCAACAGCTCTCCACAGGCTGCCACTTCTTTCAGCACATTTCCACCTGCTGCAGCAGTCATGCCACAGGACCATACCTCCACAGACTGCAGTGTGGATTAATCTGCTCCAGAATGGTCCTCCATGAGCCGTAGAGGGACAACTGGCATCACCATGATCTTCTCCATAGGCTGCAGGGTAAACGCTGCTTTGGCACCTGAAGCACCTCCTACCCTTCCTTCTTCACTGATCTAGGTGTCTACAGGGCTGTTTCTCTCACATATTCTCACTCCTCTCTCTCAGCTGGTGTTGCATAGGATTTTTTTACCCTTTCTTAAATATGTTATCATGGAGATGCTACCAACATCACTGATGGGCTCAGCTTTGGCCAGCAGTGAGACTGCCTTGGAGCTGGCTGGACCTGTCTCTGTCCAACATGGGGGCAGCTTCTGCTACCCACACCAAGCCTGCTGCCAAAACCTTGCCACATAAACCAAATACTATAATAATACAAATAAATAATAATAAAAAAATCATCAAACCAGGTTCATAACTGGTGCAAATCAGTAGTTTCATCAGCAGAAGCAAGAAGATGTGGTATATGAATAGAGTGTAAATGTATATGCATGTATAAGTAATGAGCTTTGTATAGATTAACTACTGATAGTTTGATGCAATATCAAGCCTTATATCAAATATCCTCAGGAGGCTATATTGTATTGACCCCCAGAAATCAACACTCTAACTTACGCCTCTGACTAATCATCGCAATCCAAACTACCCATCAAGACGGCCAGAAATAACGTGAGAAATAGTTTAAACTCCTGGTCACTCTCTTGGGAGAAAACTGAACTTCTTCAGCTGGGTATGAAAGAACCCACAGAGGTCAGTGCTACAAATAGGTGATAAAAACATAGCTTTGGGAAGCAGCTGCTGTAAAATGAGAAACTTCTTGGCAGGGTGGTTTAGTTTCAAAATTAAAGTGTAGCAGTCAAAATTGAATGATTAAGACAAGACTTAAAAGCAGACAGAAGCAATGAAGAGACAAATACCACTCACATAAGCGTGCCTAACTGGGTAGTTTGGGATTCTTAGAAGAGGATGTGATTGTTACTTTCTAATTCTGCGATATATTTTGAAATCCGTTTACCTCAGGAGTACATGATATATACACACCATTGGCATCTTTTGCCCTGCTATAAATAGTTATGATGCTTACATTACATATTTAAGGTATGGGTACAACATCCACAAAATTGTTTCATCATTTCTGTATAATGATTATGTCTACAGTAGCGTCTTTCATCAAAATATTTTATATTAATTTAAGATTTTAATTATGAAACAATGGAATTGCTATTATTATTATTAGTAGTAGTATCAATAGCAGCAGCATAAAATTAAAGAAAATTCCACTCATAATAGCTTTGATTATTGTTTTGACAGGCCATGCGATAAGATGGAAAGAACCTAGGCCCTTTGTGCTAATGTTAACCAGTCAATGTTATTAGAAGAATACTATTAAGGAACAAGAAAGAAAGGAAGAGGAAGAGGAAGAGGAAGAGGAAGAGGAAGAGGAAGAGGAAGAGGAAGAGGAAGAGGAAGAGGAAGAGGAAGAGGAAGAGGAAGAGGAAGAGGAAGAGGAAGAGGAAGAGGAAGAGGAAGAGGAAGAGGAAGAGGAAGAGGAAGAGGAAGAGGAAGAGGAAGAGGAAGAGGAAGAGGAAGAGGAAGAGGAAGAGGAAGAGGAAGAGGAAGAGGAAGAGGAAGAGGAAGAGGAAGAGGAAGAGGAAGAGGAAGAGGAAGAGGAAGAGGAAGAGGAAGAGGAAGAGGAAGAGGAAGAGGAAGAGGAAGAGGAAGAGGAAGAGGAAGAGGAAGAGGAAGAGGAAGAGGAAGAGGAAGAGGAAGAGGAAGAGGAAGAGGAAGAGGAAGAGGAAGAGGAAGAGGAAGAGGAAGAGGAAGAGGAAGAGGAAGAGGAAGAGGAAGAGGAAGAGGAAGAGGAAGAGGAAGAGGAAGAGGAAGAGGAAGAGGAAGAGGAAGAGGAAGAGGAAGAGGAAGAGGAAGAGGAAGAGGAAGAGGAAGAGGAAGAGGAAGAGGAAGAGGAAGAGGAAGAGGAAGAGGAAGAGGAAGAGGAAAAAAAGGAAAAGGAAAAGGAAAAGGAAAAGGAAAAGGAAAAAGCTTTGCCATTCTTAGAACTCCTGTTATAACCATTAACAGATTGACACGTAAAAAAATACACACCAACACTGAGAAAGATGGAGAGGAACGGTTTAAAAGGGCAGGTAATAACAGGACAAGGGACAATGGCTTTAAACTGAAGCAGGGTAGATTTAGATTAGATATTAGGAAGAAATTCTTTACTGTGAGGGCGGTGAGACACTGGAACAGATTGCCCAGAGAAGTTGTGGATGCCCCATTCCTGGAAGTGTTCCAGGCCAGTTTGGATGGGGCTTTGGGCTACCTGGTCTAGTGCAGGGTGTCCCTACCCATGGCAGGGGGGTGGGACCAGATGATCTTTAAGGTGCCTTCCAACCCAAACCATTCTATGATTCTATGATTCTATGATCTGAGAACAGAGTAGTTATTGGCCTTTTTTACTTTAATCCACTACATTCACCTACTCCTAGACTCCTTGTTTAAGACAATTTCTGAAAGCCTCATAGATGTAAATGGTTCTTATATAGGCAATCTCATCAACTTCTTGTGCAGCTTGAAATACTCAACATTACTCATGGCTTCTTCAGCAACTTGCAGAGTTGAGTCCTTGCTAATTTTAACGTGTTATATCAGTAGGTTAGCACTAACTTGCTCTCCTCAGACCTTCTGACTCTGATTCTTCCTTTGAGTTGGGTAGTGCATTAGGGGAAGCTGTTATAATATTGATTTGATATAATTTCAGATTGGGCATACTGCAAACTACAGTTCTTCACAGGGGCAGGTAATTTCTTTAGTTTCATTCTGGGGTTTCAGTTTTATCATTATAGCAGATGTTGTTGTTGTTTCCAGATTTATGAAGTAACGGAATAGTGTCTGGGGATAATTATGAGAATTTTTCATGATAAGTTATTAAACTACAAGGCAAAAATAATTTAAATTACATTTACTCTACCTTGTATGTGGAAGTTGAGTGTTTTCTGTCTCCAGAGGTCTTCTGTGATGCTTTGTATAACATCTCTTCAATTATCTTTAGCCATGTTCTCCAATCCTCAGTTAAGCTTTCCTTCTAAAAGGACTTTTAATTTTCAGCTGCGTTCTTATTACTGAGTTTGTTGCAGCTAGAGGAAGAGTAGTAGAAAGGATAAGAAAACTAGGAACAGATGATTAAAATTCTCTGTAACTTACAAAATACTAAAATAGCTTTGTTGCTAAGAGCCGCTGTATCTAGATCTCACACAGTGGATGGGATCATATATGCTCCAGGAGAAATGTACACCACTGGCTGAAAAATAAACATCATAAATAGGGAGAATGCAGTGCTGAACTCAATTTTATTTCTACCCTTGTGAGAAAAATTCATGCATCATAATATATTTGTGTGTTTCACACAAAAGGAATTCTATGATTCTATGATTCTATGGATGGAAAACAATTTTATATCTAATGGACTTATGTAATAATCCATATCAGAAGATAGTTGGCATGAAAGTTACTAATATTTGGCCTCCGTTTTGCAGCCAATGCCTTCATTGAGAAAAATTTAATTTTTATTTTTTCTTTCTCCCCCCAACCCCCCAGTCATTTCTCTGTACTAAACTGTCTGGATTCATGTTGCTGTAATTGATTTAAAAGCAGTGGTTTTCCTGCAAGGGGTGAATTTGCCCACAAATGCCTAAATAGCAAACTTTATTGGTTGCCCACAAAATGCCATTTTAAAAACAGACCAGCACATTAGTAGTCTGTGTTTCAAGTTAAAACAACCAACAGGCAGGGCACCAAACCCCAATGACCTGGAAATCATATAGAATTTGTATAATATTAATGCCCTCATTTGCTTTCATTCCTCTTCTATTTTGTTTTAGTTTGGAGGATTTACCTGCAAATAATCAAATATTTGTGAAACATACCTAATGTAACAACATAAACACCAATTTTCATCATTTCTTAGCTTAACAGGAATTTTCATACAGAAGAAATAAGTTACAGATTTTTGTACTGACATTAGTAAAGAAATGGCTTTATAAGAAAAAACTAAAGGTGTGTGTACTCATTCTTGTTAATTAAATAGAGCTAAAGAGTGACACATAGCTAGAAATTTTGCATATGTGTGTGTGTCTGCGTATATCTGCCTATGTGTTGGTACAGCTTTGAAGACTGTGAACACTAATATGATTTCTTTATGATGAGAAGGGGGAACTCTTGGGCACCAAAAGCTTCTTCAGACAACTATAGGAAGCCCCTCCTACCCCTAGGAGACTTCATCTACTTCAACATCTGCCATAAGGACAACATGGGACACAATCTAGGTGGGTTTTGGAGAGTTGAAAACAATCTCCAGACATGGTGAATTCATGACCTAAGTGAGGAACTTTATTGGACCTGATGAGGTCACAGGTTTTAGACCAGATGAGGGTCCTTCCAAGCTTACTTGAGAAGCCTCACAATTGACAATGTGGAGAACTGAGTATTTTATATTATCTAATTAAAATTATGTATATGCATATGTTTATGTATACATACATTCCATTTTGCAAATACACTGCTTCCCAACTCTGCTTTTTATTCTTTCTTCAGTTTTTAATGGTTGTCATCATCTGTTTTATTGGGTTTGGTTGAACTTTGATAGACATATATCTTTTTTTTTTTTTTTAGCTATTCATTTTTTCGCCTCTAAGGCATCACAGAATCATAGAATGGTTTAGGTTGGCAGTGACGCCTAGAGATTGCCTAATCCAACTTGTCTGCTCAAAGCAAGTTCAATTAAAGCAAGTTGCCCAGAATCGTGTCCAGTTAGGTGTTGAATATCTCCACAGATGGAGACTACGTAACATCTCTCGCCAACCTGTTCCTGTGTTTGACCACCTTCACACTAAAAATGTGTTTTCTTGTGTTTAAACAAAATTTGTTGCATTTCTATTTGTGCTTATTGCACCTTGTCCTGTCACTGAATATTACTGGAAGACTCTGGTTCTGCCTTTTTTATACCATCCTGTCAGATATTTATATAGGCATTTACATATTAAAGAATAGAATAATTTATCGTAAAGCTTTATGTTCATTCTATTTTAAAGTTTTATATTGTAAATTTAAAAAGAGGGGATGAAGGAATCCAGTTTGTTTTTTGTTTTGTTTTTGTTTTTTAAATCTTTTTAAATCTTGCTTTTTGGTTTTAATAAAAGAACCTCACAGGAAACTGGTTCAGAAATTCCTTCAAATTAATTCAAATTCTTTTGGCTAATTTTACAGACTAAAATGCTTTGGAGGTGAATGGGGGGAAGTATTCTGCATATATTCTCTACGTATTTGTGCAGAACTTCCTGCAGAATTAGATAAATATTGTTTCATTTCAAATAACATATTCCAGACATTTGAACAGATATTAAAATTTTGTGTTCTTTGATAATGCACTGTTAAGTCTTGAGTGAGTGTTCCAATGCAAATGTATTTCAGGATCAATGTTACTATTTTTAATCCTTTTGAATAGATAGGTAACACTTTGGTATAATTTTATAATCAAAGACTGCTATATTGTCTCCAAATGCAAAATCCTGGCTCTTCACAGAAAGCAATCTTTCCTCAGAACTACTAGAGTAGTGTGTAGATAGAAATCTAGGGCTCGTTAGTCACTTCTGTGCTGCTGAGAGAGAGTGGGTTGTTCACTTCTGGTATTTGGGTTCTTTGACAACTTTTTCATAGGATATTATGTAGGAATGAAGAGCATCAAATTAATGCACAGTATAGACACACCTATTTTGTTCCCCAGATCCACCTGAAAAGCTGTCTCATGGTTCCTACATGGAAAGTGATCACAAAACCTCACCATGTCTCCAAGCTGCAAGTCTCCTGACACAGCTTATATTCCATTCGGCTCTCCCTAAGCACTGAGATTGGTCATTTACTGCATTCAGGCACCCTAAGCTTTTGTTGGACTCTAAATCTGGAAGTCTAGGAAAACACTTGCACCTTTATTGATCATCTGTTACCAGCTAAGCCAGCTATTAGGCAGGAGTCTGATTCTCCTGTCCCCTTAGGAACCTAAGATGAAAGATCAAGCAGAAACAAATACAAGATATCAAAGCAATATTTTTGAAGTGATACATTCACAATGATATCTTGTCATCCAAGTAAGTGGCTTCTGTTAGATCAAGGCACACAAAATCTCTCTTGATTTGCATGGAATTTGGGTCTTCTGCTGTAACTGAAAATAAGTCTTGCTCATCTACATTTTTTTAAAACAACTTTATATACTAACACATGGAAATAATGGCTTAAGTCTTTGTAAGGAATGTGGCCATTCTTTAAAATTCAACATTAGTCTTGCTCCATTTTAAGCTTACCAGACAGAATATGTACATCCTACTGACACTGTTGCTCTTAGCTTTAAAAATAATTTTATTTAATTATGATAAATGTTTCATGTAATAACCACCAAATTGCCATCACACTAACGACTTTTAGTTTATGAGCAGATATGTTTTACAAGCAGATACTTTAATCAGAAGAAAAAATCTGTCACTTGATAATTGCTAAAAGAATGGAAATAAGGCATATTGTTTATCTAAATCTTATGTTACAGGCTTGTGGCCTAATTTAATCTATTCTGAATGCACAGTAAATGCAACACAGTCATTTTTAAATCATAAGCTTCTCAAAAAAGCCAGGCAGAGGTCTGCTAATGTGTTGGATGATGGATCTCCTATTTACTATTGATCTCTGAATTTAGAACCAATCCATTCTGAACTAGCAAACATTTTTCATATATTTTTAGAAAATATTGAATGGCTTTTAATCAGTGACAAGACTGGTTTGTCTGTTACTACTCAAAGTAGATTAGCAACAACCGACTGCATTTCACTAGAAAAATGCATCTTGTAGAGGCTGAATCTTGTGTGGTATATCTCAAATGAATTGACTTCACATTAAGCTACCCTTGAATTAAAGGAAAGCTCAGAGTAAGCAATCCACCTGTAGGGAGAAAAGTGCTGTAGGGGTTACTATGCATGGAGATCTACATAGTCCTTTGTTGTATGGACATATTATACATTATAGTTTGAATCACTGCTGGAGGAGGATTTGATTCAAGCAAACTACCTACTTGATCATTATAGTGGCTTCTGTATTATCTATGTCAAGCAGCTTCTGTTACATCCCACTCTCTACTGTTGCTATTTTCTCTTCCTCAAACCATCCCATTCTGATGACAAGTTTGCTGCATCTCATCTTTGTCTCCCCGCTATACTAACCTAATCTCATGTTTGTGCTCCTTGGCCATTGGTCCTGATCTGGCTGATATTAAAAGAATATCACACAACTAGTCTAACTGAATATGGAATGCAAGTGGGTATGCACTAAGCAGTATTTAATGAATAAATATTGTAGGTTTTAGACTCCTAAAAAAGCTTTCCTTTCAGAAGCTTTGTCCCCTGCTTGAAGCCTGTTACTTCCTCCTTTACATCTCCTTAACAGTCCTTTCCTATGAAGACTGTGTCATTATACTCCCACAAGACTCAGAAGAGACTAACTATAAAGGGCATGAATATAAGAATGTGATTCAGTTCACTGATTAAAGACTCTAATTTTAGGTATCTACCAGCAGATATCTAATTGGTAGCTGTTTATGCTCCTATTATAGTCAATAGAAGTGAGGGTAGGACTGACTTGTGTAAAAGTAGGTATGTAGCACCACACAATTTTTCCTAAGATGTCCAAGACATCCACACAGGACTGGCAGGTAAGTTGCATGATGTACAGGAAATCTCAACCCTCCTGAAGCAGCAGCAGAAGGCCACACAATATATTCTAGGGCATTTCACATGCCACTCCACTCTTGTTTTTATTTCCCTTGTTCTTAGCACAGCCAGTTTATCCTAGAAAATATTTGGAGGCATTATCCTCTAGATAATGTCTACCTTAGAATAAACTATATCTCCTTAATGCATTTGCAAAACAAAAAATTAAACAAACAATTAAACAAGTAACCCCAAAAAGCAATAAGCAGTAATGATGGGATATTAACCTCTTCTCCAGACTTGTATAAAAGACACAAATCTTTCTGTCATCCTCTTTGCAAGGGAGGGTTTTGTATCTGTGCTTGAAGAATGACAGACTTTTACTAAAGAACAATGAAACTACAGATGTTATGTAAGAAAATGAAACTCAGTGAAACGTTTCTGAACTTCTCTACCACATCACGTTCAACTGCAGGAGAGTCAGGCTGTGTCTCAGAAGGTATTTCACTCACACTTCTTACAGTGGTATTGACATTCAATAAAAGTACTGACTTCTAACCCTAGTTTAGTGGGGAAATCCCTTCTACTGCCAGCTTATAGTCACTTCATTACCAGTTATGGTACTTTGAGATAATTCAGTTTTCACAATGGCCATGCAGAAGGCCTATACACATTAACAGTAAGTGCTTGCAGGCAGCCAACTAAGCATAGTGAATAGTATGATAGTGTGACATGTTCAAGAAAGATGTTCTTTATCTTACTTACTATTTTTAATTCAAATTTGTTTCTAAAACAAATGAAAAAGAACAATTTTGAAAATCCTGTAACTGACAAAAAACTTTTAAATGTCAGACCCTAATTGTTATTCTTTTTATGAATTACAGGTAAGCCAAATTCAGTTGGTTTTTTTGTTTTTTTTTTTTTTCCTTATAAATGTCATGGTTATAAAAAAACACTGCATTTTTAACATTGACATTAAATCACATGAAAGAAATAGTACTGTTGCTGGATTGAATATTCCTCTATATCAGTCTACAGAGTAATTGTTCTCTCTACTGTTAAATAGCTGGGGAAGAAATTTCATCCTCATGTCCCAGCTGTATAACTATAACAAAAATAATGCCAGGTAATAGTAGCACTTTCTTTTTTTAATCTTCCAATCACTAAGCACAGAAATTAAGGTTTCAGCTTTAAAGAATGTAAGTATCATAATAATTTGAGTTTTCATTTTTAAGGAATTTCATTGTCATTTTTTTCCTCTCTTGATAACACATTTTAAAAATTTCATCTGAAAAATAACATTCATGAAATAGAAATCACTCAAGTAGTTTTATTGTCACAGAATGAAAACATTATGAGTGTTTAAAAGTAGTTTGTCAAACTATAAATAGGAATTTAATTTCAAAAGTCCTGTAGAAAGAAAAATACGAAATCTTTTCATTGAATGACAAAACAGGATGGTTCAATGCTAAAACACTGGGAAATTTTTGCTGCTTTCCCTTTAACACATGGATTATCTCCTAGCAGAAGACATTTTACAGGGCCAAACCAATTTAATAAAAAAAGTTTCAACTAGACTTATTTAAAATAAATGTGAAATCTTTTGAAGATTGCAATATAAGCAGGCTGAAAAAAGTAGTTCAGATAGGGATGTCCTGGATAACAGAGGACAGTTATCTCTGCTGATATAGCTGGACGTGTCAGAAGCTGTCGTCACAATTTCTCAATTACTTGTGTGCCAGATAACGTCAGGCTGGACTTGGCATTCCTGCCAGACAGTTCTCAATAGTCAGCTGGTCACTTGTACCCTTTCCCTAAGACTGCTGATCTTTGGTTTCCTACAGGACTCTGAAATGTCTCTTTTGTGAAGGGCTTCTTAAGAAGTAAATAATTCCATGGATTAAAGTGAGACCATGATATATTAATTACAGAAATGATACCAGGCAGTGCAAGGCTCCTGGCTCAAACAAAATAATGACAGTACCAACAGGCAGAGGAAAGTATGTTAAGAAACTTGAAAGATATTAATTAAACATTTCTCCTCATTATAAAGGTAATAGACATTTAAAGGGTTATTGAGCTCATTGCTGGACCATGACAAATGAGCCCACAACCTTTTTTTCCATTATATGCCCTCTGTTGTCAACATTTTTTTTTCACCCTTAGTTTAGTTATTAAAATGTTTTCTGATGGAGATAATGCAAAAGGTAATGGGAAATTCCAACTATATACATGTGTCAACTCATCTTTAAAATGAGATGCAGAAGAAAACACTGTACCAAAGCTCTACCACTTTCTCCTGATTTCCTAGTTTATCCAGGGCTTTAATCTGGATCCCCCAAAAAAGTACAGTCTGGAAAGAGATTATGCTTTTGAAGAACCGAGAGAAAGACTCACTATCAAACTTTGATTCGTAATTCTTTGTACGGCACTGCAATCGTATATCTATACAGATGTCCTCCACCCCAATGAGTAATGTCACACTTTGAATAAATATAAAATACTAAATTGTTTGTGGGGTTGGGGGGGCAGGGGGAAGAGAGAAATATTTTTTCCCTCTCTAACAGTTACAGCAGCTGCAGAAGACTCAATTTGGGGTATTTTATTGTCTGCTGCATCTAAAATACTCATATAGGGTAAATTATAATGTCATGTTCTTCAAAGTTGCTGTACTTGCATTCAAAGCATGATTCTCCTAGACATGTCATACACAAGAAAGTGGGAAATGAAAATATTATCAATGCTATGAAGCCTATAAAACCATGAACACCATCTATTAATAATTTTCTTGTAAACTATTTATGCATATAAAGATATTTCTCATTATATGTTATAGGTTTCATTTGATCTTTATTTTACCTCCACTCCTCCTGTTGTGGATAATTATTTCTAGGTCAGAAGGAGGTCATGAGCTATGCCTTTTAGGATCAATGGATCTAATGGAAAGACATTTTATTTGAAAGAATGGGATATCAGGTTAATGGGAATTGCACACTGTTGCAAGAATAAACCTCTCAATTTGCTATTTGATTGTCCTTAGATCATAGATTATCAAACCAATATGGGTTGACATGGTCAAATAATTTCCTGTCTTGTAGCCAGTAAACAGTTGTATTTGTTATTAGAACATTTTTTTTTTTTTTTTCCTACAAGGAATGAGTCATTAAAGGTAAAATAGTATGAGTAGAATGGGAAGACAGAGATGTGAAAGGTGATGAAAGAGAGAACAGAATACAGAGTTTAATTTAAACTCTTTGCCATCATAAAATAAGATATTTAGGTCAGACAACACATCTGGATATTCTCCAATGACAGCATTATCAAATGACAAAAGTGTGTTCTCTTCAATAATGCATAAGGTGCATTTGATCTGTGTAAAAAGAAGTGTTACTGGGATATAATGTCAGAAGACAGTTTCAATGAGTTAAGACAAAAAACAATATAAAAATAGCTTTGATTTATTTATAAATAATTTGCAAATTCAGAGTAAACCTTTTTGTAGATTAGATGGACATTTTCAAAGTTCAGTCTGTTGAAAAAGTGTAACAAATACCTGGAATACACTTCAGGTTAATTTGTAGCATCTTACAGGTTCTGAACTTTGCTCTTTAAGAGATGCAATGTTTTGCAACATTCAGAGAATTCATGTATGTCAAATCATGAAACAAGCTATTCTTATGTCATCCAAGTGGAAGCTGGGACTTTTTTCAGATTTGACAGTAGATAAGTTTCTTTCTATTAGATAAGTAGATAAGCTTCTCTCACAAATACTAAAAAAATCAATATAATAATAATAATAATAATAATAATAATAATAATAATCTAAAATATCTTTCTTATAATTTACTTTTCCAAATATTACTATTGTAATGCTTCTTACATAACTTGATTTGACCATATCAACCCATACTGGTTTGATAATCTATGATCTAGGCACAAACAGTTAACAAACTAAAGGCTTTATTCTTGTAATAGCATGGAAGTGCAGTACCCATTAACCTTAACAAATGCTGTGTCAATTGCTGAAAAGTCCCCCTGAAATCTTAACAATAAACAAAACAAACAAACCAAGAAGCAATATGATTGCAGTTACAGTTGTTATTCTGTGAATAAAAATTACTAGTGCAAAACTAAATAATTGGAAAGCATAGACACATACAATCAGACCTCACAATCAAGTTTTCTTTCATTTTAGTGTTAGTATTACTGTCTCTGCATTTCATAATATAATTTAATTTTTATGTACAAAATTTCCTGAAGGGCATAAATGCATTTCAGCTCTATGCAGTGGTAATTCAGTTTTAAACCATGCATAAAACCTCAATAAACAGCAAAATGCTAATAGGTTGTATATGGGCTGTGACCTTTCCTAGTTATTTTTCCAATATTTTTTATCAGTTAAGAAACATTCACTGAAATAAGTTGAGAGAATCTTAGCCTACTATTTACTTTAGAAAAATGAATGTTTATCAAATGGACTTGAATTGATAATAATATGATAGTTCATGCTTGAGAAGCCTCACAATTGCCAATGTGAAGAACTGGATATTGTCGCACTGGCGTAATCATGTGGAGAGTGGACTGCATTTACACTTTGCATGACCTTGAAAACAGTTTCCCAGACCAATGTCAGGAACTTTTTTTTTTCTTTTAAATACTGCTGCTGCTGCCAAGTATATAGACTAGACAAATAAAAATAAAAGTTAAAAATAAACATAGTGACAGTAAATGAAACAATTGCGCTCTTTTTTCAGTGTTTGAGGATGAAAAAAGCTGCACAATTATGATCTATAATTCAAAATGCAGATTTTGTGAAACATTTCACAAAGAGAACTTAGCATTACTGATTTCTTATATATTGTAAACCAGAAAATGAATAGCTAATGTTTTTAAATGTACATTTAAATTTTTATTGAGATTCCAGATTCCTTGATTCCATGATCCTAACGTACAAAGATGCTAGGTTTGATTCACAAGCTGTGGTTGCATATTGGATGTTTTCAGCAGCTTTGACTTCTTTGTTGAACTATGCAATCCTAAGTTTAGCAGAATCTGTTCTTTCTTTATTTCATGGCATTTTTCTCTTGAACGTATTCTATATCTGAAGATTTTTGTCATTCTCTTGATATTTTCCTGTTACGTTGGATAGCTACTAATACAACTATTGTGAATTATTAAAATTTGCTTTGCTTCTTAGAATTAGTATTTTTCTATGCTATATTTATTGACCTGTTACTCAGCAGTTCTAGTGGCCTTTGAAGAAGATCCAAGAAGGTCTTTATTTTCCCTCTGTTCATACCTCAACCTTACTGTAATACTATCCAGAATTTTAAGATATTTATTGCAACTATAGCTAGGAGAAGGTTATGTGCTTCACAGAAATAGAAGAGAAATCTTTCTTCCTGATGGAGTGAACAAGAAAGGTACATAGGCTTTTACCACGGAAGAAAATAACCTGAGTTTACATGCAGCTATAAAATTCCTAAGCCCTACCTAGTTATCTATTTCATCTTTGGATTCCACCAGTCTATTTTCCTACCAAATTTTAGATTTCACCTGTTTACATTGTAGCCACAATAGGTTCCCTTATCTATATGTAATTACATCCATATGTAATCCATGGTTTTCAGGTATTTTTTGTGTCATTATTCTTGTGTTGATTTAAACTCTCAACACTGTTCAGCTGTAGAAAAGCTCCAGTGTATTTAAAAATTGAATGGATTACCATATGCTTATGATTTGACAGTTTTGGACAAGACCTTAAAGCAGGTCAATGCTTCCCAATTCTATCACTATTTAGTGGGAAACAAACTCTTTGAAAAATAACAATATACTTTTCAATCATGTCACAGCACAATATGCTATGGTTACAGTTTATAACGATTTATTAATGCAATCTGGTTTTGGTTGCTCAAGCATTTTAATTTTGCTTCATGTGAATGTTGTTTTTGACACTGTCGATTACAACATTCTGCTTGATCATTTATGAAATTATGTAGGATAAGCTGGCACTGCTTTGAGTTGGTGTCAATCTTATTTATCAAACACATGTCCATATGTGTCCTTACATATTAGCTTTTTTCTGGACTACCTTGGCACATTGTCAGGTCCTTCAGTTTTTACACAAACTAATTTTTACTTAGTACATGGTACAGTATTTCTTTTAGGTATCTGAATTCATCATTAAGGTATTTCTTCCTTCATGTAAGGTAATAAAGGACATGGGATAATGGCTTCATACAGCTGTATAGAAAACCACAAAACACTAAGAAAAACATATTTGTTCTTTGAATATGTATACACAAACACACAGAAACATGTATGCATATTCTGGGGCAGTGGTAAAAATGTTTCTCTTCTTTAGATGAAGTTAATCAGGAGAATATTATGAATCTGGAATATGTCACATCGGCAAAAGATACTTTATCAGGGAAAATTATGAGAGTTTTCACAGTTCTAAACCTATATTTATATAATACTTCTGGATATTTTTCATTACAAATGCAATCATTATTGATACTTAAGATAAACTTAATTGCTGTAGAAATGCACGAGAGCACCCAACAATCATCAAGTTTCACTTACAACATCACATTGTTTATTTATTTATAGAAAATTCTGGATGCATCCCTTTTGGATTTACATCAAGTTTCTACACCAATTTCAATTCAAGATGTGTGTGTACTTCAATAGTAATATTAGCAGCTGATGCTTGGCATATATCCTAGAGGTAACACATAATCTCTCTTGCTGTTCCTCTTGAACAACAAAATGTTTAGGACACTCCAGACATTTATTTTCACATGGCACATTTTTTCCTCTGTGAAACTGATATATATTAATGGGAAAAAAATGCTTTTGTACTCAAGATGTGAGCTGTCACCTAGGAAATGCATTTGCCTAGTTCCAGTTTAAGCATTTTTCATGTTTCCAAATTGCAGTCGAACACTCAAACAGAACACTGCACTGAGCCCAAATATGTACAATAACCGAGATAACTCCAAGTTGCTTTGTCACCATGGTAACTATGCCTTGGGTCGACCCCAGAAACTTTGCCTCGCACAACGTTGTCAGCTATAGCTATTTGGGAATTTTTTAATGATACTGCTTAGACTACCAAAGGCCCTAATGCAGACACAGCAATTCTGAACAAAAAAATGTCCTTTTCTCATATAGCTTATTTTGTGTGGGAAGTTGGTATATACTACATCCAAAGAAACGTATTGTTATCAGTAAAAGCTGCATCTACATTTAGAGCTTTTGCTGAGATAGATGTGTTAGCAATCCCTCTCTAGTTTAGACTAGCCCTTAGCAGTATAAAGCAATTAAAGATAATCCTGAGCATGCCTTGAAAGGATAATGTTTTCTGCAGCTCTTTTGTTCATGATTTTCAGGTGTGTGCTTTTCTCTACCACCCCTGCAGATCGTGTAATATAGATTGCATACTGATAATGCAGGCTGTTATCTGTAGGTGTTCCTAAATAATGAATAGTCCACTGTAACAGCTTTCCTTACAAATAACTAGCAAAAGCCAGCTTCAGTCTGTTTTCTTGAACAAATAACTTATAACATTTCTAAAATAGAAGCCTACCTCGAGGCTTTTAATTCCATTCGTGGGCACCTAAGGGTTCCTTTCAAGTCCCATTCATTTCAACTTCTAAATTATATTTAGTCCAAAAATGGCCATCTTTCTTTAGGCTAGACTGTGCCTGGACAAGCACAAACGCTTGTCCTGAAGCTACAGGAACCCTTACCCAACATTTCAGTCTCTATGGAACCAAATCTAGGCACATCAATTTCTAAACGTCCCTATCTTACATATCCATATGTGAGAGGCAGCAAAAGGCTAGATTATAGCATATAAGAAAGCACATTTTACTCTCTTAAGAGTGTCTCCATCACGTTGTAATAATAGTTATGTCTGATCACATCTTCCTCTGGGAATTGCTATGAGAAACCTTTGCAATGTGCTGCGCTGGAGAGGGTTCAGGTTTTCTTCTCAGCTGTAGTTTGCTCTAGCTACTTTTTGAGCAGAAATTCCCTTTCCATTACAGACACCACTACGTACACAGTAAGAGAAATCTCAAAACAAGGAGGGGACACATTGTGTTTAGTAACCCATTTTTTCCCTAATTACAATCCACTGCCCTTTTCTTCGTCCCCTTGGTGTGGCTCTGTTCTAGTTTCAGCTGAGAGGGTTAATTTTCTTCATAGTAGCTAGTATGGGGCTATGTTTTGGATTTGTGCTGGAGACAGCGTTGATAATACAGAGATGTTTTTGTTATACGGACCTATTGCTGAGCAGTGCTTACACAGAGCCAAGGCCTCTTCTGCTTCTTGCACTGCCCTGCCAGCGGGATGGCTGGGGGTGCACGAGGAGTTGGGAGGAGACACAGGACAGGTGACCCAAACTGACCAAAGGGATATTCCATATCATATGATGTCATGCTCAGTTTATAAGGAGCTTGGGGAAGAGAAAGAGGGGGGTGGCGGCATTCAGAGTGATGGTGTTTGTCTTCCCAAGTCACCGTTACATGTGATGGAGCCCTGCTTTCCTGGAGATGGCTGAACACCTGCCTGCCCGTGGGAAGTGGTGAATTAATTCCTTTGCTTTTCTTGCGTGCACGGCTTTTGCTTTACCTATTGAACTATCTTTATCTCAACCCACGAGTTTTCTCACTTTCACTTTTCCAGTTCTCTCCCCCCCGTCCCGATGGTGGTGTGGTGCTCAGCTGCCAGCTGGGGTAAAACCACGACAGGCTCATCTGGTCTCTCTCAGCAAAGACTAACTGCTGGAAAAGCTGTACTTGTCATTCTGCTCTGTCCTTCGTGTTAAACTAGGTTATAACTTCTTGTAGTCCTTGGTGTTTAATTGAGCCACATCTAACAGAAGATTATCCTCACAAAAGTCATGCTTGCATTGACTCAGATACTGTGAAGAATTGCGGAACAGTGAGAGGAGTGGACTCTGATAGTTTGCACAATTGGCAACTGAAAAGCAAAATTACTGCAAGGTCTAAATTACCATCAGAGATAAAACCCCTGATTATACCAATGATTATGGCATCACTATTTTCACTTGTCTGTCTTTCTACAACCATGATTCTGGGAAGATATCCATAGGAACACAAAGAAGGACATAATGTCTTTTTTTTTTTTTTTTTTTTTTTTTTTTGTCACAGTGTTGCCTCTGTCTACCAAGGGAATTATTACAATATATCATTAGTCATCTTGGAATTAATTTAAAAGTTCATCCTGGGTGATCTTAGGGGATTTCAGCATACTTAATTTATTGGTCCTTTTCTATTCTCAGCTGACTCATTTAAAAACACAAGCCATATGAACAGTCCTTTAAACAACCCTTGTTTTTAAAAGAGTGTTGCAAATTATGCTTTCCTCTCCTCCCTACTCCCCCCTCCCCCCCAAAGAAAGCTTTAACATAAGCACAGGTGGCTTGGTTAGAGTCCTTTTACAGTATATATGCTAAGAGGAAAGGAAATGAAAGTATAAAAAGAAATAGATATAAAAAAGCCACAAGCTCATAAAATAAAAACAAAATGAAATATCAGAGAAAGAAATCAAAATGTCACCATTTTCATTATATTTCCTTATTTTTAGAGGTTTTATTCCACATTAGAAACTCCTTAAAGACTAAAACCTGGCATATGAAGTATGACATTTCAGTCTAGAAACTAATTTTATCTCATATATATATTGGGAAAAGTTAATTTGTGATATTTCGTTAATATTATATGGTTGAATGAAAGGCAGTGATATAAGTTGGAATCATTTCAGTCTATCATTTCAAGGAGAAGTTAGATAAATGTTAGCATAAAAAGTATATGTAAAAAGAAAACCACATGTTTAAGATTCAGGCTTTCTTAATAAGTTTTGGTTATACCTATTGGGAACTCTGGTATCACTTTTTACACTTGGCATTGATATTGTATGTTAGCTTTAGACTACTCTTACTGTGTTTTGCTGTCAAGATTGTCCTCGCAGTTAAATGATGTGTGCATGTGTATGTATGTGTGTGTATGCATATATATGAGTGTCTGCCCGCATGTGTGCATATACATATATTATATGTGTATTATTTTTAAATGATACTTGACACTGTAGCCTCACTTTAATTCCTTTTTCTTTGTCAATAATCTTGTATTCAACTCTGTATGGTTGAAGCTAACCCAGGATATTAGGAAATGTTCTGGTATGTTATGAACAGAGCTGTCACCTCTCACACAATGAGCACGAGACTCAGACACATGGCATTTGGTTTGCACCTTCTCATAGCATCACTTCCATACCATATGTTTTTACAGTGCAAAACCAGATCATTTGTCATACTTTGTGATCCCACATGCCAATCACAACTGCATGCCTTAGCTGTGATCTGTCAAACAGTTATGCCTGTCACAAGGGGGTCAGAAGAAGGAGAAAAATACCTTGCTGCTATGCTTCAGCTAGAGGAAAGAGGGAAGGAAGTTTAATGTAGCAGATCAGCCTCAAAGGAACTCCACCACCACGTAACATTACCCATCTGCAAGCTAAAGTTATTACACTGGTTTACCACTTAAATGTGTTGAAGACAAATTCTAGTGGCTACTGAAATAGAATGTATTTCGATACAATCTCTTAAAACAAAACTACCAAGCAAAATGCTTGTGCAGGTACACTAGAGGACTTTGAATGGAGGTTCAAACTTTTGTTGTGGGAATGCCACAGAAGTTTCAATCTATTGATACTTTGGGTGAAGCAGAATTCAGCTTTCCACAGAATACTGAGAGGGCAATTTGCTGTGCAGACTAGCACATAATTGCTAGCATAACTACATATTCTTTGTTCCCATTCCTTGAAGCATGACAATCAAATATTTCTGCTAAATATGGCAGCCAGAATTCACAGAGAAGTAGAATTTACATAGGGAATTTCCTTATGCCCACCAAAAGAAACTGTATACATAATCCTGAGATGTCTGGCTATGTTCCTGGTCTTATCCCTCACCAGTAAACTTCTCCTGCCTTCGCCTTCCCTCTCCAGCTGTATATGTAAATAATACCATTTCCTTTATGATGAGTGATGCTTCCCTGGCTCCAAAGTTTTCATTTGAAAGGTTTGAAATAGTCTTAACCTACTTGCTGATAGAAGTAATCTACTGTTTGCCATATGTGAAACTATCAATTACTTCACATTTATTCTTTTCTTCCTTAATGTATGCATACAGGGGAAAAAAAAAAAAAAAAAGGAAGAAAATAAAAAAAGGGAGAATGTAGACATGTAGACATGTTTAAAAAGCATGTCTTTAAAGGATATCTGAAACACATTTCTCAATGAACGGCAAACCACTGCCATACATGCCCCATTATATGACAGTATAGTGAGACACAAATTCTTTGCTGAAGGAATAGTGCTGTTCTCCTGATCATTTAAGGGTTACGTGAATTCCAAAAAATTCAAAATCTTATTAATATGAGGATTTAAACTGCTAAGTTTGGTAACTTAGCAGTGAATTTTTATGAAGAATTTAGGTGATTAAAGAGAACAAATATTATTGAAAATCCAAATATTCCAAACAATTTGGTCAAAATAATGTAGAGGTGTTAGGATGTTTCCGAGCAAATGTCTAGAATGTAAACAGACATTTTAAAGAATGAGAACTGGAATGCAAAGTGAGATTCACAGCTCTAGACAGTTCCAGTATCCCTGAATTGTTATGAAATATAAATAATCCTTTAGATGAAAATGTAGAACTTAAAAGTCACCAGAATACCTGAGAAAAATATGAAGGTTTTGTGATTTGCTTGCCAGCATGTTTGAACCTAAAAAAAAAAAAAGAATCTGTAGTGCTTTTGTGGGTCCTCCTGGTAGCACTTTTGATAATTCTACCTACATATTTTAGTTATTGACCTGTCCCTCAGGTACTGATATTTTTTGAACCTTAACCACCATAATCATCCTGTAAATAAATACTTGATTAGTTTATAAAGTCTCTATTGCTATTTATTATGTGTTTGTACAGTGCCTATCAGCATGAGTCATTATTGGGTGCTATTATAATTTCTGTAATATATTAATAGTAATTTCATCAATGAATATTTCCTATAAAAGGAAATAAAATTGATGATGTGTAACATCTTCCACAACATAATCCTTTGCAAGTGAAGAAATATGAAATTTTCTTGCAAGTGTTAACTACAACATGTTGTCCACATACCTCAAGAAATGACAGACACCAGACCTTCACAAAGAACCCTATTTTGTCTCTTTCAGATAAGAAAAAACACAGCATAAATTAATCTCCTCCACAGCATCAATCAAAGGTAATTATAACTTTAGTAGCATCAACAAAATTTGAGACTGAAACACCTGCATACTTTCATTTTGTGATGTATTAGCCATTTAGGAGACAATTACAAGATAGGTCACAATTAAGGTTTTGACTACATTGGTTCTTCTAAGCTGTATTACTCTTTGATTTTAAGATATAAATTGATTAGTATAACTAGATATAAACAGTCAACTCCTAAATTGTTTTTATTTAAAAGCATTGACATCCTACCTAGGATTAGTTTCAAGGATCTGAGGAACCCACAGTCAAACTTTGATATCATAATTTAGAGAGCCTTCTAATACAGGGAGGGAAATAGCTAATTTCTGTTTTATTTCAACAGGACTCAGGTGCCTAGAAATTCAGGGCAAAAATCTAAAATTTCTAATTAATTTCCACTACACAATTGCTTATACCATTAGAAATGTACATAACTGACTTCACATGTTTAATAATAGACTTCATTTTAATGTAAAAGCATATATAATGTTTCTGGAGGACTTGAAGAAAATGGCTGTTGATCTAATTTGAGCTGTTAACAGTCTACCTACTCAGTCTCTGTCATGTAATGAATTCCCACTCAAATTCAATCCCATATACACTAAAACCATACATATAAACAACTATGTCTTTCATGAACAAACACACATCAACCTCATCTTTCTTTTTTTTAAAATTATTTCCTTGTCAATCCCACAATTTATCTCAGATTTTCTTGTATTTTCCTACTTGTCACACATAGTCCTAACCTATACTTTCCCTGAGTTTTTCAGAGCTTTCTTTTGCCAACTTGTTCCCATGTCTGCTGTTATTTGTCTTCACCATTGCATAACCACATTCCCATCCCTTGCATTACATCACCTTCTTTCCCCAGTACCTCTTATGACATTCACCAGTACCAAGCCTCATTGCTTCTCTTGCCCACATTCCACCCTAATGTCTTCAGCACTTTAGTTTTATCTTCTTTCATTCCCAAACTCCATAGTTCTTTGCATGATTTTACTTATGCATTTTTGTTTTGACTACTAGCTATGTTCTATTCAGAAGATGAACATAGTATAATCATGTATGTTGACAGATTATTGTCAGTCCTTCCAAGACAGGTGGGGAATATGAACTATTTACATTAATTTTCTTCCACCTGTAAAGACCATGTTACCTATGTAGTCCATGGATGTAGTGAAAGATTCATAGCATCATAAAAAGTATGGTGGGAATATATCTCAAAATGTTAGATAGTAGGTTTCCTTCCGGATGGCATTCTTGACTGAGAAACTTAAATGATCCAAACTCAATGATGGAGAACTTTCTGGGAAACCGCTTAACAGTAATTCTCTTTAAAGATAATTGGAGTTTTACCATTATTAGTTTAAAGAGGAATGGGATCAAGCTAAGGTAGTCCTAAGACTGTTTTTTACTATACTCCAGAAAAAAAGGAGAAGATTCTTAAGCAGAAAAATATTACATACCTTTTTATATATTAAGATTGATGTCTTACATGCAACAGTCAAAGTGAATTGAATCAAAGAGAAAGAGTCTACAGTTTAAAAAATCTTGTCTGTTTAAAATTCTAGGATAACTTTTTAATAATGCAAGTGTTTTTCTTAATAAAAACATTGGATTTATAGCTCTGTTCTTCATATTGTTTATAAATTAAGCATTTTGTAAATCAAGGCATTCTTTTTACAAGGAAAAGGCACTTTTTAGTGCCTTCCTTTATGTTGCAACTTATCCTTCTGTAAATTTCCTCATATCTTATAAGCACTTCCCGCCTCAAGACAGTAGGGAAAAATTGGGCCTTTCAGTTACCTGAGACCATTTCAGACTGGAAATTTCCAGAAATATGTGATTTCCCTTTGAAGGTGTTTAAAATTAATCCCTGTCAAACAATGGCAGTGGATTTTAATTAAGCTAGCATTAGGACTCATGTCAAGAGGAAAAAACACTGTTAAGCTCTCTCTCTTGACCTTTGAAAGAACAGTTAACCTCAGCATAAGCAGACACTTTAAATAAGACTGGAATTAGGGGATCCAAATTGCGCTAAAAAACAAGGAGGAGATTGTATCTGACTTAAGCTTATTTGCCATAAAATTTGCTTTGTTACTTGTCAATCCATCTAAATGAAGCTGTGTGACTAAGCTGACTCTTTATCAGACTGCCTCTCTTTCCCAGGTTCCAAACGACTGAGTTTGTCAGCTA
Organism: Aramus guarauna; assembly: GCA_013400195.1. NCBI lineage: Eukaryota > Metazoa > Chordata > Aves > Gruiformes > Aramidae > Aramus > Aramus guarauna. Next base: position 419,512 of record VXBL01008716.1, read on the forward strand.
CTGATTTGCAGTGGGACTGGAAACAGCCATGGGCCCTCTAGTGTCAATCTCCTTTCTTCTCTTAAATGTATAACAAGAAAGTTTGAAAAATGTTGAACATGTCTTGGTTTTACCTATTAGCTTTCACATTCACATGCAGAATGTAATTTCATGATATGACTGTTTCTATCTTCTCATGCCTTTCAGTAGTTACCAGTAAAATAACGTCAGCTAACTCCTGCTATGAAATTTTGCATACCAATGGCCCAGCCAGCTGCTGCTTTCAGGAAAGCTAGTGGCTTGGCTAAAATTGTTATAAATTTCTAGAAAAGAAGGATTTAATGTTTGGAAATTACTACTGATTTTTTTTTTTCATTCTTATAATTTGTGTTTAAAAATAATTACTGTAGCCACTTAATATCTGTTTTATTTTATCACAAACTCATACTGTGGTTTGAGCATATTTTTTCTAGATGTCATATTCAGATTTGCTTTCCTCCTCGTGAGATTTACAATCAGTGACAGAGTTTCAGGTCTTCATCTGGAATCTCAAAAATGCTTTCACAAATATGTTAAGGTTAGCAGATGCGTCTTTGGATATACATGTTCTTCCTTATTTGTTGTAAAAGATAATTTACACATGTGCCATTGCTTTATTATGTTGATGGCAAGCAGAGTTGAAAGACAACAGTGAAGGACACAGATCTAGGTTTAATTCCCACTATAGCACTCACTTTGCATCTTTCCTCCTTTTTCCTTCTTCTGTCATGTAGTATCTTACCTATGTAGAATGCTTTTTTAAAAAAATATTAATATGTATTAACAAGCAGTTATTAACTGTTAATAGGTATTAACAAGCAGTACTGATATCCATACAGTACAACAAAGATATAAATGTTAATGGAAGACTATTTTAAACATAAAAAAACATTCTATGTGTGAAGAAAACAATATGCAAAAGCAAATCATGTTGAAATATTTTTAAACTTTCATGTTATAGATGTAAGAGAAAAAAAAAAAAAAAAAAGATATTTTTTCAACCTAATGTTTTCCCTGGTCTGAAGAACATAGTACTACCCTTTGGTCTCCAGGCTGGTCACATCAATTCCACTGGAAGTGGAAAATTCAGACATATCAGGTGGCAGAAAACGTTTTATACAAGAAGCCTGATGAGGATTGGGCTTGTGCAGTGGAAAATGAGCTCGAAGACAATTTCTGGGCTAAAAAATCACATAGAAGGGTATCATATTTAAAAAGCAAGAAAAATAAATAAATAAATAAATGGATAGAAAAATAAATATATATTTTTTCCTGAAAAAAGCTCTTCCCAATACTCTTGTGCATTTCTAAAACCTAATATCAGCTTGAGAAATGGACTGAATAATAGAAAAAAAAAATCAAAGATAAAATCTCACAGGTTCTGAAGACTTTCTGTACTAGAACACAAAAAGATAATAATTTTGACAAGCATTTACACCTTCTGTTACATATCTACGTATGCATGAATTGAAGAAGCAGCTGAAAAAGTTCCCTGAGGAAATAAGTCAATGGAGAACTGACAAGCAGTAACATCTGGAGTCAGTCACCTCCTATAAGGTACATTCCTCATATTCAAAAAACTTAGGGGAGAGACAGTTCACTCCTTGAAAATGATGTAATTCAGGACTGCTGAAAGGATCATCCGAAACAAAAAACAAGACTCCAAATTCGAATCACTGCATAATGAATAGAGAAACTTGGAACAAAGAAAAGAAACTTCATATCGAGGAAGAACCATTATCACAAGAATACAATGGTCTGAATGAATCCATAAAAATCACTATTATTTTGCAGAAGATGCTACCATGATGCCTAGATGTCAGCGTGTTACATAAAATCTTTGATAAGCAACAGTAAAGGTTAATGCTGCTACTGAAAACTATTTTTAATGAGTCTTGAAATGCTGGTTTAGGTCAGTTTCTCATGTTATTCACTAGCTACAGTAAAACAGACTGAAATTTAATTTGAATTTAGGTTTCATTAATGTTTCCTGTCCATATCATTCCTTTAACAAGCTGGTGAGTTATAGGGTACAATGAGGCTTTAAAAAATGCTACTATTGTGGGATATTTCCATAACTGTATTAAAACTTTCTGTTACTTAGTTCATTTCTTAGGTTACTGAACTTCTATTGATCAGAAAAGTTCTTTAAGTCAAACCAAACACAAAATCATATACTGCTGTCTGGCAAATAAAGTATATTTGTTGCTTATAATAATTAAACAAAATCAATACATTAACTGTGAGGATAATCATTTAACTTCTCTTTCTTCTGACTGGGATTTAAATTCCGATGATTGTTTTATTTGCTTTTTAAAGTGCATATCAAATTAAAGTGTCCAAAAAAAAGATAAATGGATCATATTAAAAAACCCACCACCAACAACAACCAACCAACCAACTCCAGAACAAACAAAAAGCTATGTATCAGAATATCTTGTATTCTTACCAGCAGGCAAAGAATAAACTAGTGAGACCAAATGATAAATTTCAATGAGGTATTTCCATCCAAAATATGTTTAGTAGAATTAACAACTCTGATCCTATTGAAGACAGCAATTAAGAGCATTTAGAAAAAAACAGTTAAGAATATTAAAGGAAATACAGTGGATTTCAATGATCCAATAGGAGGAAAAAAAAAAAAAGAGAGAAGCTTTTTTCTTCTTTTTTCCCCTGCCTCAGTATATCAAATGCTGAAGGTCTGCAAAAGAGTTCAAGGTACTGATGAATTAAGAGGCATTAAAAGGACAGTTAACTGGGAGATAAATACATTTTCATGGACCTGACGGATTATTTTTCTTTATTTTTTCCTCTCCTTTTTTTTTTAATTAATCTCAACAACTGATAATGTGGGGAAAATTGAGGGATCAATTAAGTTGCCTAAACATAGGTATCTGGTGCCTGAGGCTGCCTGGGACAGTGACAGAAGTCTGGAAGGTAGGGAGAAGGCTGCAGCGGGGTACAGCCCTTCCATGGAGGCAGCTGGAGGCCAGGGCAGATGGGCAGGGGTGTGTGCATGGCACACAAGTTTCTGTTCAGGCAACTGATGCGATGTCACTATATTCCTGTTCCTCTCTGGTGCTAAAGTCACTGTGACAGGTTTTAGGGCAAAACTTCAGATGGGCCTCTGGTTTACTGATCGTCTGTCATGAATCCCAACTCTATTTTTCCGCTGTTTTACTCTGAGAATTTGTCAGAAAGACAATTTTAGGAAATCTTGCTTTTGACATAAGTTGATGATTTATCATCAAAACTGGATTATTTTCCTATCATATCGAAAGATCAGGAAAACCAGACAGTCTGAAACAAAATACCTTGAAAATGGGAAATTAGTTATAGATCATCTTTGTACCAAATTTAAATATTTTCTTTCTTTTCTGTTAAGCAATGCAAAATGTGATGAAAAGCTAGAGCACAAATAAAAGACCAGAGAAAGGATTCCAATGTTGAAGACTACCTTGACCGAAATGTCTATTCTATTTTGCATATTTTGGAATAATATTACATTTGTTTAAAGTCATCTGACTTTTTGTTCAAATGGACTCCAGCATTAAATAGAAACCTATTTCCTTCATCCTTACACATCCTTGTTCACTCATCTGCTACAATTCTTTCTGAATAGCAAAATCTGTAAATAAACTGTGTAGATATAGACATATTTAAACTAACAGACTTAAATCCAGTTATGTTGAGCAAAACCTACTACATGTACTAAATTATATTTTTAAAAATTTGGCATCGCTGGCAAGTTTTGTTTCAGAGATCCTAAAGCAAAATGATAAAAAGGTAGACAAGTCTGCTTGTGAAACTAAAATAAACTCTGAAAAGTCCTAATGTCATGAAATAAATACAATGGCTAAGTTACTTAAAAAAAACAACAAAAACAACCCCCCACACACACCCACACACACAAAAAGAAACCAAAACAAAAACACCACAACAAAAAAACCCTGAAGAGTGTCTATAAGTTAATCATATTCTGTTAAAATACAGAGGTGGTTGCAGAGAAAATGAGAAAGCACAAATACTGGCAATCCGATGACCTTTTTTAATGTATTATAAAGAAGCTGAGATTATATCTTAGCCTCAAAGATGCAGTTGTGAGCGTTTAAAATATTTCATTCAGCATTCATTAGGATTAATTATATACATATATATTTTTTTAAGACAAGGGGGTTTTTTGTTTGTTTTTTTTTAATGGAATATTTCACTGGAAGCTTGGGGAAAATGTACATTGGCAATATTTTGTTCCCCTTCCCTGGCAATGCAGCTTTCCAGTACAGAAGCATGAGAAGATAAGATGAGAAGACATTTTTAATGAGCTTTTGTCCCACAGTCACTTCCTCAGTTATAATCACTAAGTATTTGTCATCAATTTTATTTCATATTATATGTTTCTAAATATAATGGGGGGGGGGGGCGGGGGGGAAAAAAATGTCCTAGACGCAGATTCTTAGGTTAGTGACCACTTTAAAATAACATGATGTGGTTACTATTAAAATGTAATTCAGCCTTTCTATAGACCACTTGTGCCTGACAACTAATTTTTTTGTTGCTCCCTTGGGTGGTGGCTAGAAACAGTCCCCAATGTAGATCCATCCTCTAACTGAAGCACAGAAAGGAAAAGCTGAAAAATGAGCAACGGGAACAGCTTGCTGATGAAGTTGAATGAAGAGCTAGTAATGATATTGATGACATTACTAATTACTTAGCAGGCAGAATTCAAAATGAGAATTCATTTGTCATCATGATATCATCAATCAGCTTTCTATTGCCTTGGGTAATAGGTTTGTGCTTGCTTGGTGCAGTATAAACTTTGCTATATAACTAATCTTATTTTGTACTTCTGTACTTAATTTCTACCTGCTAAAGTTTTACTCTTCTATGTATTGCATTGTGGTTTCATGAGTGTCCTATTTCAAAGTTTTGGTATTTTATGCTGAAATCAGATAATAAGTTTAAAGACCAATAATCTCTGCCCCTCAAAACAAGCAAATGTTCAGCAGATTATTTTAAAAGGATCATAGCCTAAAATCATACCCATCCCTCATGCAAAAGGAAACATTTAAATTTGATGCTGAAAAAGATTCAGATAGACTTCTAGACAAATAATTTAATGAAAAAAATTTACAGTAAGTAAAGTTCCTCTAATTTGGGGATGCAGGATCAAAAGTCATAGTTCCTGAGTGCTTGAGTAGAAACAATCTCTTTGGCACTGATTTAAGAAAATCAGTCTTTTCCAACAATCCAATATTCCTAATCCTTCAGCCTGTGAATGAATATCACTGTCCCAAGAGCCTGGAGGCTCTACTATCTCTTCCAAACAGCTGAGATTCCTGGCTGAATCATCCCATCAGAGAGGGAGCTGGCCAGACTTCACCAGCTGTGCACTCCAAGATTTTCCTCTTTCCTGTCCAACTTGGCATCTCTGGCTTTTTCATCTCCTTTCTAGATTCTTGAATTCCTGCCGTGGCTTTCACAGGGCCACTTTCCGTTTTCGTGGGCACACCCTCTGATTGTTAGTGCTTTGCTCTGAAGTAAGAAAAGAGAATATCTGCTCAGTCATGAGAGAACTTCTAATTGTCCCCTTGGAAGTCACCAGTTGCCAATGACTCACCCTACCAGCCCTGCCATGGCAGTGGGGATTAACCTGAGAGTCACCCAAGGTCCTAAACAAAAATGTTGCCACGACAAGGGTCTGCTAACCAACTGCGTCAGCCAAGAAACTACTGACCTGAATCAGCAAGTACCTTGTCTTTTAATATGCTTACAGTATATAGTCTAGTAATATATGCATCTTGGAGATACCCTACAACTCATTAAACAACCTAATGGATCATCTGACAGTTGGAAAGATTTTCTGTGTGAGCGAACGTTAAAGCAAATATGTGTTAATATGAGGCTATATTATTATGCCATCTCATTTGCACTGTTTTCTATCATTTTGATTAATGCCTAGATTGCAACTAACACATAGAAAGAATGAGGGATAATACGCATAAAACTACAGTCTGTGGATGTTCTTACCCTCCTAGTTTGTTCATCTATCAAAAGAAAACATGTAAAAATAGAGAAGGAAAAAAGTGTTAGCACTGTTTTCAGTCTTACAAAATTTATAAATTTATAAATTTATTGACTTTCTTCTATGAGATGGGAATGCAGTAGGTTTTATGTAGTTAAATATCACAATCAAGAAAAAGAAATTTATATACCTCTTAGTCAAAAGCGAAGGAAAGCCTTAGAAATGTTTTTAATATGTAGAAACATTCCCCTACTAAGCAGATTCAGAAGAATTCAGGTGTTCCACTTCAGTGAGTTTATAATTATGTCTTGGATTACATGAAGATCATTAGTTTCTCCAGGAACCTTTGAAGTACATATGTAGCTTGTCGGAAAATCTCCACAGAACTGACTTTCATTTGCTTTAGCTACATTGCTTCTCATTAAGTGACATGTCACAGAAACTGAAGACTTGTTTATTTCTTCTGTTTATAAATGTTGGACAGATTAAATTAAAAAAAAGTAAATATTACAATAATTAAATATGTTTTAGAAAATTAATAGTTACTAAGGAGGTATTCCCCAGGATAGTTTTATATGTATTTGATTGTATTACAAAGAGAATTCTTAAAGCACATCACACTTCCACGGTCTCCAATTCTTGTGAAAATGGAAGAGACTTAGGTGGAATTTCTCTCTTTCTTGAACAGTCTTACTCTTTACTATAATTGCCCTGAGTTGAGTTCAGAGTAGATTATATCTCCTCTGAAAATCTGAGTTCAGGAAGGTCCTACAGAGAAAAACAGATGGCATCCTAACTCTCATCAGAATCATACATGGAAATGTCTTTTACTGAACTCTCCTGGAAGAAAGAGGTACTTTTTAAAATGGCAAATGTATGGTTGTAAATCTGAACTGCAGTTCTAAACAATTGTATTTGAGGGTATTTGCATATTGCGTTATCTACACACTGCATTGCTTTGTGTAATGGCAGCAGAATAGACATAAAAGTTTGACACACTACCTCTGACTCTCCTGTAAGCCTGTTTCCAGACACTTCCATGATACGCTCTTTCAGAGGAAAGTAAAAAACCTCCCTAGAATCATAAAAACATAGAACCATACGGGACCTCTAGTAACACCCGTCACTAGTCCAGGTTTCCCAAAGCCTCATCCAACCTGGCCTTAAACACTTCCAGGGAGAGGGTATCCACAACCTCTCTGGACAACCTGTTCCAGTGCCTCACCACCCTCACAGGGAAGAATTTCTTCCTAACATCTAATCTAAATCAACCTTCCTTCAGCTTAATCCCATTACCCCTTGTCCTATCACTACACTCCCTGATAAACAATCCCTCTTCATCTTTCCTGTAGGCCCCCTTTAGGTACTGGAAGGCGGCAATTAGGTCTCCCCAGAGCCTTCTTTTCTCCAGGCTGAACAAGCCCAACTCTCTCAGCCTGTCCTCATAGGAGAGGTGCTCCAGATCTCTGATCATCTTCGTGGCCCTCCTCTGGACTCACTCCAACAGCTCCATGTCATTCTTGTACCAAAGACCCCAGAGCTAGATGCAGTACTTCAGATGGAGTCTCACCAGAGTGGAGTAGAGGGGTAGAATCACCTCCCTTTATGTGCTGGCCTCGCTGGTTTTGATGCAGCCCAGAATATGGTTGGCTTTCTGGGCTGCAAGTGAACATTGCCAGGTCATGTTGAGCTTCTTGTCCACCAACATCCCCAAGTCCTTCTCCCCAGGGCTGCTTTCAATTGATTCTCCAACCAGCCTGTAGCTGTGCTTGAGATTGCCCCAAACCATGTGCAGGACCTTCCACTTGACCTTGTTGAAATTCATGCAGTTTGCACAAGCCCACCTCTGAAGCCTGTCAGGATCCTCTTGATAGTATCCCTTCCCTCTAGCATGTCAACTGCACCAGACAGCTTGGTGTCAACAGCAGACTTGCTGAGGGTGCACTCTATCCCACTGTCCATGTCAGCGACAATGACGTTAAACAGTGCTGGTCCCAAGATCGACCCCTGAGGNCTGGTGCCAGTACCGACCCCTGAGGAACACCACTCTTCGCTATCTCCACTTGGACATTGCGCCATTGACCACAACTCTTGGAGTGCAACCATTCGGCCAATTCCTTATCCACTGAGTGGTCCACCCGTCAAATCCACGTCTCTCCAATTTAGAGACAAGGATGTCATGCAGGATGGTGTCAAAGGCTTTGCGTAAGTCCATGTAGGTGGCATCAGTTGCTCTTCCCTTACTCATCAGTGCTGTAACCCCATCATAGAAGGCCACCAAATTTGTCAGGCACGATTCGCCCTTAGTGAAGCTGTGTTGGCTGTCACCAATCACCTCCTTATTTTCCATGTGCCTGAGCATAGTTTCCAGGAAGATTTGCTCCATGATCTTGCCAGGCATGGAGGTGAAACTGACAGGCCTGTAGTTCCCCAGGTCTTCCTTTTTTCCCTTCACCCACTGTAGCTCAGGCTGCTAGCCTTGTCAGAGGTCCCTATTGACAGAAGTCTACTAGGTAACAAAAATGGAGCAGAAAGCAAGCCATTATATGACTCTTTTTTGATTTCTTTTCTTTTCAGTCTATCAGCAATCTTCAGTCATGGTATTGTGCTGGGAACAGCTTATTATTGCTAAATTTGTTCCTATTTTTTAAACAGAGGTGACTGACTTTGCTCTTTGAAAGTACTCATTTGCTTTTCTCCCTGTCCTTATTATCTCTTCTTTGTTTTTTTGCTGAACACAAGAACTGGTACTCTAAAAGAGCTGTTGATTAATCTAATGACATTTAATGAAATAAATAGGTGGAATGAAAAACAGAAGAAGGAGAGGCCTTTGATCTTTTCAAGTTATTAGACTAAATGATAGTGGAAATTTCTTTCTCAATATATGTAGGAAGGATGCTTTGGCCTTTTAAGTCCCTAATATTGTCAGTTATTCAAAGACACATCCCAAGCTTTTAACCTCAACTTAATTAAAATATATATTGTACCAATCAACTTCCATTATTTCAGCATCATAGAGTCTTATCATACTGTCATTATCTTAAGTAAATGGGTTTGTTTTACATAATGTGCAGCAATTATAGTAGTGTCCATTAAAAACATCTCTTCAATATCTCTTCAAATTATTTTAGCCATAGATAAAGAGGAAGGGGTTTTTACACATATTTCAATCAACCGTTCCATAATTGAGGATTTTTCCAGATGGAAAGCTTATTCATTTTATGNATGTATGTTTTATGTATTGTTTTTTTAATAAAGGAAAATATATGATAGTTATTAATGAATGAAATACTGTAATTTATTTCAATAGTATTCTTTTCTGGAAAGTAGGAACATTTCAAAATGAAAGTCAGTATGAAAATACTGACTTATATTCATAATACAAAATGTCTTCTACACACTATATTGTCCTGTAAATTAGTGTTGTGTAGGTGGTGCTTTTTTGACTGCATTGAACTGAACTGCATTATATTGACCAGAAAATAAATGTATTCACTTCAATGTTCAAATTAGTGAAATTATTAAAAATAAAGGTGACATACTGAATATTTTTCAAAAGGCTTGACACTCAGCCTATGTGTTTTGTTTTCTCATATTTTTCCAATGTTACACCTAAACGTATGATCTTTTGTGTTGACCATTGTGACCAATGGTGTTCTTTAAAAAAAGAAAAAAAGAAAAAGAAAACTTAATCAGTTACTCTTATTAATTTCACAGAATGTTTGCAATTCCCTCACTGTCACAAAGAGCAGGGGGCTTCAGGAGCTCTTTCTTACAAATTTGATTGAAACCCTTGAAGTTCTAGCACTTCCTCACTGTCCTGTTTCAAGTCAAGGGTAATCGAACTGATGTTCATCACAAGAAAATATTTTAAAGAAACTAACTAGATTTCAAGACAGAGGAGCAGCATCTTGATAATTCTTGAATATCCTTCCTGTTGCACGGGCCAATGCAAAACTGGTGACAAGGCCTTTTTTTAATGTTGCTCTTGCCTTGGAAATGAAATAATTACAGTTTGCCAGATTCTCTGAAAATCATTTAACACTAGACAAACATCAAGATAAAGTCATGCACAACAATAAAATGATTAATAAAACAGTTTCTAGGTTTTAAGAAAGCTTTATGGAAATAAAAGAAAGCTGGGCTTAAAATGACCTGCACTTCATTACACTCCCCAATTTTTTAATCCTGTTTAAAGTGGCAGAATGCTGACACAAGCATTTACATATCTGAAATCCAATCCACAGCTCAAACTGAGTACTTTTAGGCACAAATCTGTCCTAAATACTACTTATTAGCACAATATGTTATCTGTACTTTTCAGTCAGTCATCTCATTTCTGAAATAAATTATGTCATTGTGCAGCTCTAAACAAACTCATATTCTTTCTAGGGGTATTGTTCAGTAAAGCCAGACCAGACAATAAATAAAATTAACTAATTACTAAATTAGTCAGGACTTGCATAGTATGCCAATCAATTGGTTTACCAATTCACTTCATTAACCAGCCAAATGGTTAATGAAGATGCTCTCTGAAGACTCGTGAAGCAGACTTTCAGTCCCTGTACATAATTTCTTACACTCTGAAAATTATTTTTCACATAATTAAATAAGTAACTAAACAGCTATACAAACACAAATGAGAACACTGACTGAGCTAAAACTGAGGAAAGCACCCAATCTTTGGAGTGAATTACCCCTAAAATGAATTGTATCTGTTCTGTTTGTTCACCACCCACTATGTGTAATGATGCTTTAAAAAGCCTGTGATTGTACAGCAGGGATATAAAGGCTGCCTGCTTGCCTTGTCCTGATAGGGAGCCTCTGGAGGCAGGGGCAGGTTACTCTTCCATTGGAAGTGACTAAGAAAGCCAGGGAGAGGGCAAGGAAAGGAGAGAGAGAACCTTCTAGAGCACGGTTTGGGACAGGGAGATGGAGCCAGACACACAGCGGGGGAAAGGCTGTAAAACAGGCAGAAGTTTAAGAGACTTCTGAGAGTAGGAAGTGGACAGTCAGGTCTGATATGTAATGTAAGAGGAAGAAAAACACATTTTTAGTAGGGATCTACTGGGGATTATGTGGAACATGCCACACGTGTTTTGCAATCCCAAGCACTGCACACCAGAACTACTTCTCAAACACTGCTGCTTTTTGGGAATGAAGTAGCTGCAGTTTGCCAGACATGCTAGAAATCATTTAACATTAGCCAAACATTAAGGTAGACAAACGTCTGGAGTGCTGCAGCCCAGAAGGATACAGAAAGTTACTTGTCTGAGTAAAAAAAGAGCAGGAACTGTGTATTCTGCAATAACAAAGCTGCTAGGGTGTTGCTTACAAACTTATCCCAGTCCTTTACGTTTTACACCGCAGAACTTAGTGGTCTGGTTTTGTTCTTATGATAATTAAATATATTTCTTTAGAGAATAAAAGCACCTTTCTATTGTTAAAAAAGCCTATTTTAAGGAAAAAATGCAGGAAGATCTACCTCAAAGTTCTAGCCAAGGTTTCACTGTGACCTGTAAGGCCCCTGTTCAGAAGGACCTTGGGTACCCCACCTTAGAAACCAACCTGTATCAGAAAGTTCCACTTGTAACAGCCTCTGTGTTTGCCAGTTGCTGGCACTCACAGATAATATCCACTAGTCACATATTTATTTATTTATTTATTATCTATTATCTCAGGACTTCATTCTAAATATTGACTTTAGTAATGTTGACAACACTGATATTTATAGAATACTGAGATCTAAATGAGTACAGGGATATTTTGAAGCTGAGTTAAGGATGTTGCTGTATGATTCTTATCAGTTCCAGGGGAAAATATTTCACGATTAAATTCACTGCTCTGCTATCAAAAAGATCAGCAAGTATGTTTTAAAACCTGCCTTCTAATATTCCACACTCATTTTGCTGGAACACGATATGCCCAAAAAAGAGTTTTCTCCCAGAGCTCTTTGGTGGGAGCAATCCACTTCCCATCAGTCTTAACAGTGTGTGCCTGTGCCACAGGCCCACATTGGTTTATCTCTTTCACTTTCATTCCTTCCTGTCTCTCTGTAGGCATTAAAGTCATTCTAGCTTCCTTACATAGCCCTTATGACTCTTTACCAGTCTCACCTGTGACAGGTATGTGATCTTGTGGTGAAATATCTTCTTTGATATGTGAGATAGGGCAAAGAGGGCAATAAAGAGTGCAAAGTGACAGCTTTTCTTGTCCTGTTCTCAGCTTTTATTTCAAAGGGAATATAAATCACTCTCTCACAGAGAGATCACAAGCAACATTGATTATTTCAGTAGCTTAGCCTGTCATCAAGGAGATATAGCTACAATAACTTGGATCCCAGAGTATCACAAGGGTTTTGTCCATTCTTGAATTTTAAAATATACCACACCACATAGTTCCTGTAACCACTTATTTCTGGAAATTATTGTTCTTCAATCATTGTTAAAGAGGTACTTAACTACACAGTCGATTTAAACTCAAGACACTAATTAAAGATTTTTAATTTAGTTCATTTAGCCAAAAATACACTTCCACCAAACTAGTCAATGTTTTCAGCCTGCAAGGAAGTTATAACAACCTCAGAACAGCTCACAAGTATGTTTCCCAAAGCATGCTTGTTTCACCACTGGACTGCAATGCTGCCCTCTCTCTGCATGTTCAGAAGAACCTGTTCCATCCTTGTCATTTTCAACCTTCTTCAGTTTATGGACCCAAAACTGTTTCCAGTCTGGATTAAGACCCTTGATTAGCAAACGTAAGCCTGATGAGAAGCTTGTTTTTCATCATTATCTTTCAACACTTCTTAACAGTAATCAGCTACTATGCTACTAGGAAATTAATCAGGCCAGTGAAGGTTCCTTGCTATTGGACCTCAGTCATCAATATAAAATATTTCATATTTGTGCCAGATAGCAGTTTTCCAAACAAAGCCCAGGCAGGATTTAGGAGCCAGAATATCCCAGGAACTATCCTCAACCAGCAGTTTGCATGTCATCTCCTTGTTCTGGAGATTAAGAGAGTTTATTAGCATAGTATATTAGCATTCTGTGCCAGTTGGTCTCAGTGCTCAGAAAGGTTTCCAGACATATTTAAGCTAGTTGCATAGGTTAAAAATTTGAAGGCCTTATAGTGCAATAATTTATTGTAGTATAGCTAGCTTGTTGGCTTGTTTTTTCCTTTCTTTCTTTTTCCTGCTCTTGGTTGTGTGAGAAAAAAGGTTTTAGCTGGATAACTCTTTGATTTCTTATTGTGGTAATCTTGATTTCTGTTTTCATCTCATTGTCATTACAGTGAATTCAAACATTGAAAATATTCATCTATTCAGATCCATACATAATTTGTAATTATTATAACCAAATATGAGGAAATATGAGGGCCCTCAAGGCATATAATAAATACTTTTTTTCTTGAATATATGAATTGATAAGTTAAAATATTTATCAGGTATCCAGCTTAAGAAACAGTCACAAATTATTTGCACATATTTCACCTTCAAAAAGCAAGAGGCCCTTAGAGAGAGCTGCGTTCATTTTCCTTGGACTGCATGAAAAGAAGTTTTCCCTTGTTATACAGTAGCAGCTACTAGCAATGCTCTAAATTGTGTTGGTTTGATTAAAGTAGGCATTTCTGAGCCTTTCTACAGCACCAATCATACTCGTGACAAGAGCAGAACAAATGCCCAATTTCAAATGCAGTAAATCTATTCCAACTCTTCTTTGAATAGTAAAAAGTGGAATATATATTTCTACTTAATATTTGCTAGCTTAAATGTTCCCTGCATATGAAGCACAACTCAGTTCACCCATAAGGAAAATGAACAGTAGTTCAATGAACAGTTCACATACCTGATAAAAGAATAGGAAAGGTTCCCTATCTCCCTTGGGATTTTATGTTTTTTAGTATATATGGAACAGATCTATACTACATAAAGCCTACTAAAGTAGTCAAGATATCTGGTAAAATATCAGAATACGAAGTTAAGAATCTGTGCTGATATAAGTGATATGTTTATTTTGTTCTCTCACTAAGAGACCACCACCACTATATTCTCCTGAATTACTTAAAGTATTACTTGTACCTTTTTCAAAGGTATTTCTGAACCTGTTCGCTGTCTAGTTAAATCTAGAGTGCATCAAAAGCAATCTTAACTGGTAAAGCTTGCATATAGATGGGTGAAAAAGAGACACAGGGCAAGAACAAAGGTATGTGTAAGTCAGATATGTTCCATTTATCTGCTGGATGATGACTTCATTGTATTAAATTGCATTTCCATGCATGCTTGACACATGCATAACACTAGGAAAGCTTTCTTTTTCTATGGAATTACTGTTGACTTATAGTGCTCAAGATTAAAAAAAAAAGAGGCTTTTTCTACTAAGAACCACTAATTTGTATTATTTAGGATAAATAGTAATGTCTTATGACTCTATCACCCAGGACAAACAATATTTTTGCAATTAAAGACTCTCTTCATAATTACTATCACATTTCTGGACATAAGAATAAATTAAACAAGAATTTTTCAACATGATAGAACATCTTTCCTTTAAAAAAATAAAATTCTCTAATGTTACAGGATGAAGGAATAGTTTTATCCCTTAAAATAAAAGATTTCTGAAATGTAATTTCTGGTAAAGAATGTTAGATATTTCCACCTCAAATAGCCAACTTTACAATTAGATTTTTGCTTATATGAGTACTATGTATGCATCAATACTAAATTTCCTGCTCTGTGGGAAGATGAACACAACTTTGAGGTTCAGATTATTCCAAAGCAGGACTCTCTCAGTCAGTCTTGTGGCTCCATTTCACTTCAGCATCTCTTAGCAGGGAACTCTGATTTGGAAATTTGTACATAGTGCTGTAAATAGCTTCTACACTATGGACTATAAATTTACACAGAGTAATGCAATTTTCATGTAATGCAGATATTATGCCACTCCTGGAATATTCTATTGCTTCTTAGTTAAATCATTAATTTAGAATAAAAGAAAAACAGAATTACAAGAACTATGCTTTGATCTTGCTCTCTCACATTTAGATTGATTGCATTGCTTACCTTACCATTTGTCCCTTTCTTATATATTATTACTGAGTATGTTTTAATTTTAAAGACAATTTAATTTTACATATCCTTATGAACATCATCTAGAATTTATGGTGTAATTCTCAAAGAAAGGAAGAGAGAGACAAGGCAAACAGATGAACAACATTCTGTTTCACTGTGAAATCACTATGAAATATAAGGATTTTATATTTCCTGCATAGGAATTTTTGTTATCATAACATGACATGTTATCATGTTAGAATAAAATATTAAGAGTTTTAACTACTGCTCAAAAAACTATTCCACAAGGAAGGTTCAGTGCACCAACAGTTCCTCTGGTGGAGAGGAAAAAAAAACAACCAACCAACCAAACAAACAAGCCACAAAAAAACTATAATAAAGAAATAAAAAGAAAACAAAGAAAAAGAAGACTAAGAAGGAAAAGGAAGATGAAAAAAGGAAAAAGGAAAAGGAAAAAATGAAAAGGAAAGGAAAAGATGGAAAAGGAGGAAAAAGAGGAAGAAAAGGGAAAAAAGGAGAAAAAAAAGGAAAGGCTACAGAGAAGCAAAATAAGAAAAGAGAAAGAGAAAGAGGAAAGGTTTTGTGTATTTAAGCACTGCCTTTGGGGCAACCATAGACTCTGCCAGAGCAGGATATTTTCTGATTGATGGTATCTGTAAAATAGCTGTTTGAACCACTCTTCTTACATTTATGTCCCATTATCTATAAGGTATTTCTGGTCTATTCAGCAATTCTGTTTTGAAAGCATTCTGTAAAAGATAATTAAGGTACGCTATCTCATCTTTGGCCAGCTCTGGCATTTCTACTAAATGGAGAAATAAAACATCAAATGTATCTCTGCAACCATCTCAAACTGATTGGCTGTGGCTTGCATCCTACCTAGCAGCTGCAAAGAGAGGTAAGAGAGGGAGCTTCCCCCATGCCTTCAACTAGTCTGGAAAATGAGAAAAAAAATGTCAAAAAATGTCGTCTTAGTGGAGATCCTGCTTCCCTGAACTTTGCAGTATGGGGAACTTTCCAATACTGTTTCAGAGACACAAGATGAGAGAGAACCTCTCTGTATCCCTTTTTCCATCTCCATGCTGAGCAGCAGGGCAAGTCATGCCATGAAATAGGCAGGAATTTACAATTTTCCTGGAAGGACTGAACTGCACAACCCTCTTCAAGACTCCAAAAGAAATTTTCACAAGACTGCCACTGGTCTCCAGGTACAAATCCCTTTCTGTACCTGACAGCAAAGAAGTCACACTCCTACCTTTACTAAAATTATGTCTTTTTATTGCATTTTTCTCCTTTCCAAATACCTAAATAGAGTAGATATTGATCCTATCTGTTTATAGCCTTCTCTGGAATATGAGTATGAATAAGAAGAACATGAATATGCAGGAAATAATCACAAATATGAATAGAGAAGCAGACAGATAGACTCAGGCCCAGGGTAGATAAAGAATCAAGAGTTGAGACAACATAGAGAAGGAAGTTTCAAGGAATTTGGGGAAGAATTGAAGAGATGAAGAAAAACAGATTTTTACAATGAAAAGGAAAAGAAGGTGTTAATTCTGAAGACTTCTACTAGAGATCATAGCCCTAAGGACACCAGTAACTTCATTAATTATTTTTTCTTATTTTTATAGAAAAATGCTTCCACATTTTCTTCTAGGTATAGCTTAGGGAACAGAATCTAATGAATTTGTGTATTTTATATAATACTTTAAGTTATATACCGATATACACATATATATGATTCAAATTACAGATTTATGAAACCAGTGGAAGAAAATTGGTAAGACTGGTACATTCAAGAAAGCAACACATACACGCACATGAGTTAAAACTATGCATGTTGAAGTAATTTTTTAGTCTGAATTTACTCATTTAATTGTCCTGAGTGAGTTGATATGGCTTAATTAAATCAGTTGAGTCTTTACAGTATATGAAAAGGCCATATAGAGGAATATGGTTGATCTAGCCTTCACACTGTGCTGAAATTTCCATCTTTTGTGTAGATCCCCAAAATAAATATTTATCAGGGAAACAAGTAAGCTGGAAAGAACTAGGTTCTTTCATTTTGTCTAACGTACATCAGACCCTGTTATTATTACTTCCTTCCCCCCCCAAAATGACAGCATTTAGCTTCAAGGGAAAGCAAGCATCCCCTCTTGCTATACACAAAAACAATAGCTCTTGTCAGTACTAGGTCATCTCCAAAGCTCCAAAGCTCACTTTTTCTCCTGCTGTTGGTGCTAAATAAGTGCAAGAGCTCTGAGATGGATTGGTGATATTGCCGCTAGCAATTGCAGCGAAATCCTCCTGGGTGCAAACTTATGGCAGCATCCCCTTGCCTTCCTGAACAGATGCATTTGTAAATGTTTTCACCTTGACCAAACATGTCAAACTCATAATCTCATGATGTTTCTTGCTGGTGGAATGCAGTGTGTAGCTACCAGGACTGGGAATTGTCTCCATTTCAACATTGTCTCCATTTACTAACTTTCACATCTGCCACTTCTCTTGTATCACATCCCAGGTATGATGCAAGAACTAGGGCAAAATCCTAGGACCACTGCCTCTAAGGAAGTATCTTTCACTCTCTGATGAAGAAGAAAGTAGGCAAAGTGAAAATTCAACTTGCAAATTATATATGTTTTTTTACTATATAGATTTTAATGAGCAGAGTAGAAAGGGAAAGAACAACTCACAAGATGGAAGTTCAAGGCAAGTGTGTGGTAAAGGATAAAATAGACACCAGTGACAAAATTTGTGATGAACTACTGTATTTGATTCCAGTACTAGTTGTCATTTATGCATAAAATTAGCTTCTAGAGTACATCCAGACTTCTGTTAAATATTAAATCTAACAAAGTATCAACTGAAAACTAAAATAAAAGGGCCTTTCTCACAAAATCTTCAGCAAATACCTCTAACCAGAGGCCCATGATCACAAAATTTGGTACTCTGTAAGCAACGTCAACCTTAATTTTAAAGGATGTGTAAAACAAAAGTACAGAAGATAGAAGTGAAGGAAAAAATTCTCGAACAAGGGCTACCAAACAGAACCAAGCAGTTATTTATCTAATTTGTATTGTGGTTCCTCAGTTCAGTCAGGGATGATTTTCCTCTCATGTTTGACTAGGAAAAAAAATGAAGATTATGTCTTATCTCAGTTATGCCCCCTTTTGTTCTTCAAAATACATTTAAGAATAGTTAGGAAAAGAAAGTTTAAATATTAACCGTTAACTAGAACATCTCCTTTTGTGTGAGGGAGGGTGTACCACAAAACACCGAATTCAATGTTTCGCTGGGGTCGTAGGAAGGTCGGAAGCCAACTCACACTGACTTTCAGTGGAATCTGGGTGTGTTACTTCCACTGGGGCTTATATAGTGTCATCCTTAATTGACATTGAAAAAAAGCTTACATTATTCTGTATTAAAATTGCAGTGATTTCATAGGATTGTCATAGAAAATTATTGGAATTACACAGTGATGCATGTTAATTTTTCCATATCAGCACCCAATAAATTCTGCAATTAACCCATATAATTGCTCTAATATCAGTACTTTGGGGAAATCTTTTCAATTAGAAACTTAACAGTAGGAGTAGAGAATTGGATAGGGTGCCTAAAATTGGATTTACTTTGCTCGTTTTCCCTTAAGGTTAAAATAAGGTTTTGAAAAATAGCATTTTTTCTTCATGTCTTTTCTTATTGGTTTTTTTCTCATTCTTCCAATGGAATTAATGAATGATATAAAGTCAGAAGCATGAGAATAAAAGTCAACGAAGATTTGTGCATTTATTAAATGGAGAGATGTCATTTGGAATAGTCATAAATGAGTGGTAGCTGTTTTAATCATCATCAAAAAATGAACACAGATTTTTTATTTTTTTTTCCTAGCCCATTTAATTCTTGGCAAGGTCCTCAAAGTGAATAATGCTCACTGGAAATTAAAAAAAAAATAAAAATACATCAATGAAGACAACAACTAAACAGTATTTAATCTCTAAAAAATGTATGTTATTTACATTTGTAAATAAACACAATTCAGTACAAGGTGCTTATCATAACTAGGCTGTCTACTGAATTGTCTCTATTAAGAAAGAAACAGGTTATATTTTCCATTCTAAAGAGGTCATCAAGTGAGAGGACAAGTATGGACATATTTATGGAGTTTTGCCAGAGGGGACAGGTTAGGTGTTTACAACTTTTGTTTGCTTTGGTGTCTTTTTGTTGGTTTGGTTTTGTTGTTGTTGTTGTTTCTTTACCTATGTTTTGCTTTTATAGCTGTTTTTACAGTGTTGTTGGCACTGACCCAGAAACTATTGTTTAAAGTCCACCTTTTGCATTAGTGTGTTTCCTGACCCAAGCCTGGGGTTGCTTTTATACAAAACCAGAATTGAGATTCTCAATATGCTTTTGTAATCTCTGTACATTTTTTTCTTTCACATTCTATTTTCATGTTCTCACACTGAAGGATACAAGGAGATCTCATTGATTGAAAGACTAGAACATATGCCCTAGGTTTGGAAAACATGGCTCCAGAAATTTTGTAAGCTAGCTCTAGAGTGATTGTGACAGCTTCATTCAGACACACTTCAAATAACAATCAATGTGAGCCTTTACAATTGTGCATCAATGCAAAGAACCCACAAAGAAATTTATAATATTCCTTTGCAATGTTCCCATACAGTGACTGTTCTTGATACAGGGAATTCCCAGGACACAACTCACAGCAGTACAATAATCTTCATTACTCTTTGATACATTTATAATGATGGCTATTATAGGTTTAATTAGACTTTATAGGAAACTATTCTACCCATTAAAATAATAAATGAATGCTGGCATTAAACAAACTTGGACAATAATCATTACTGTTCTGAAACAGAAAGATATGTCCTTTGCAAATGATATGAGAATCTCTCTTTGACAAAAACCTCAAGATCTATTTAATCTTGAATATAGGGTTTCTCATTAGTCAGAAAAATATGTCAAGTTTTCAGGAAAAGCTCCTAATTCACAAAAGACTTAGGGTCAAGTCCTGTTTCCTTACTCATCTGAGTAACTCTAATATGGCAAAGTGAACTCTTTATAGAATTAGAGTATCAAACTGAGCGATTTGTCTCTGAAGAAGCCAGCAATCAATTTACAGTCATGCTAATCACTACATTTTGTGTATGTAGGGGACACATGACTGCTAAATTCCTTCTAGAGCCTGCATAAAGTCCCTCCTAGAACCTCCATAAAGTCATTAGTTACTTTGGTCAGTAAAGACCCCGTTTACAGTGAAAGATAGAGAAACATACTAAGGCATTATTTCCAAAGATCAAGCATTGCTTAAGCAAAGGCATTTTTAATAGCACTTTTCTTTTTTCGTTCATGTCACTTTTAGATTGCATATAATATCAATGTCACGTGATACTAGCAGTTAAAGATTTAGATCCACAAAAGGACAACATCTGAGAGGTACCCGAAACATTTAAACACTTAAGCATTAAATTTAGATTCTCCAGAATGTCAATCACTTCCCCCTTGTTAAAGGTGTTGGCGTCTCTTCCTTTAAGGTTGGCTGGATTTGCCATATATGGGGTTATTTTCCACTGAGATCAAGAAGTTAGGCAACCCTCAGTCCTATGCAAACTATTCTGGAAAATGCTTTCACAGTACTTTTTCCAGACATCCACTGATGAAATACAAAACCAAAAGAGAAAATTTCCTTCACTCCTGGTCAAAAGCTTATTTGTTAATTCATTTTACTAGTATGTGTGATGCAGGAGTTAGAATCTATGACCTTCCTCCCAGTGCCTGAATTTCTGCCTTTATCAATTAAATGTGCTAAGAACTAGTTTTTGATAACTCAAAACCTAGCCTACAGGTTCAAGTCCCATCATCCTCTCATGCACTTTCTGTTGTCTCAGACAACAGTTTTGTTGACTGTTAGAGATTCCACAAGAGAAATTAAAACCACTGCACTCATTGTTTCCAGAGTAAGGTGTCTAATTCAGCACTGAATATGCCTTGATGACAAGAGATGTAAGACTTTCAAGTTATGATACTTGGAATACCAATGGCACAGGTATCTATAATGCATGATTATTGAGCCAGAGTTTCATTTATAGAAAAAATATTATCTTTTCTATAGAGGTCATCTTTGTACTTGCATACTAACTTGAATCACATGGATTTTCATTTCTCTGGCTCCAGAGATACTTCACAGAGAAATAAATCTGAAGGAAGAATATGTGATATTAAGTCTAGATTGGGAAACATTGTAACAATAGGAAGTCAAAGTCTTTCTTGTGAGATACTGATAATAGTTTTCAGTAGATCGTGAAGAGGCAAACTGCTATGCAATGTCACCTCCATGTTACCTGGAATAGTGGATAGTATTTTTTAACAAAATTGTTACAGATTAAGAACCTGTGTAAATGGTTAAAATTAGCTAAGGATAATTTCCAGTTGTTTAACAAATATAAGAATAGCAAATAAAAAAATCTAAACTCTAGAAAATATTTCAAAACAGGTTTTTCTTTTATTGAAAATGTTGCAGATAATTACCTCTTCACTAATCCAATCCATAATGCCATAATCATTTTTGCTTCCTGGTAAATGAAAAATAGATGGCAATACTTGATTTTTGTTCAGTTCAGACTTTAATTGCTTTGACTTCTCGTTATTTGCATTGCTATGAAAAATCCAATGACCTTTATGTTACATTAGAATATCAGAAAAAAATGGAGATACATTTCTATCTTGAGATGAAAAATATTATTTGTTTTTCATGTTCCAGTCCATTGTTGGGACTTAAATCCCCTATAGGTGCATTTTAAACTTAGACCCCAAAAGGAAACATGCTTATTTCTTCTCTCTCTAAAGAGATGCAAATAAGAGTCAGAAAAATTTGTATTCATGATCATGCATAAAAAGATCCTTTAGTTTTCTAGTCCTCCTTTTTTGCCCCTTGAAATTTTAGACAATCACATCCTAATTCATTTTATTAACACTTTCTTAGGAACACACAAATATTTCAGGTTTAAATGACATTCTGTATTTATTTCTCCTTTTTATTTTGCTTTTTTTTAATTATTATTATTAAAGCGATGATCTATTGATTGGTATGCTAGCAGTAAGAAATAGGGGTTTTTTTCTTAATTTAAAAAGAAAAAAAAAAACCACATAAATTGATTATGGAGAGGAGCCTCTCTATAGCCCAAACCTTCCTTATTAATAAAAAACTGTGCTGTTGTCTAGCCCAGTGCTGAGTTTTGCAATATGGGAGGCAGCATAGAAACTGCAGTGAGAAATCATTGAGGAGTTTGATGTTAAAATGTGTTACACCATAAAAATCCTGATTTCTGATAAACATCAGGTGCATAAAAAGCCCTTTCAAGCTGAAGTTATTATCAGTGAGTTTAGCTTACATATCTGGTTTTCTGAGCCTTTCCCAGTGCACAGCTAGATTCTCCCCTGCAGTATGTAGGAGGCTATCTGAATTAATGCTTCTGCACTTAACAAAACCTCTTGTGCTACATAATTTTGCTGGATGGAAAAAGATGGAATTAGATCTCTTTTGGCAGACTCAGTGCAACCACTCACATATGAGCTGTCCTGCTGTTCCCTCTCTGAAAAGCCATTGTCTCTCTATCATTGTAGACTTACATCTTGGCAAAATTGCATTGCCACAGTGTGATTTCCATGGGCTTTATTTTAAACAGAATTATTTATGCTATTCTTACAAAATCTAAATCATCATGAGAGCCTCTAGAGTGAAGGTTAATTCTGTTGCCAGCAGCTGTAGCTTCTCCCTCCAAAGCTGAAGCTTGTGGTGGCAGCAATTACTGGCCATCCCTGTTCCGATAAATTTGTAAGTGTTTTTCCTTTGATCAAATATGTCAAGCTTTTAATTCTGTATAATCATTGATCGCATGAAGTGCCAGACCATCTTGTTTTAGCATCATTCACATCTGCTGCAATTTTCTAGTCACACAGGTAAAATGCATTGACCTAGAACATGCTACTTTAACCTTAGCACCCTTATGGGGCAAAATGCCAGCCGCTTCTGAAATTGTATTCGCAGCCACTTGAAATCCCAGGAGATGGCAAGCTAGCTGAAATTATTTAAAAATAAACTCAAAGCAAAAAAAAACCCACAAAAAACTAACCAAAACACACAAAAATAAATCAACTGCCATCCTTTCTGGCATCGCAAATGCTAAATTTGCAATGCTAAGTACTGCAGCACCTTTTAGTTTCATCACAAAATTCTCTCCAGTAGAGAACTGCCATTTACCTCAAACTCAATGAGTGACTGTGGTCAGGAGGAAATAGTAGTGAAAAATCAATAACTAACAAACTGCAGCCTTTATGTAACACCTTTTTTCCACTAGGTGTTGAGGAAACAGAGTGCCAGAAACTAAAATGAGGTGGAGGAATAGTATCACAAGAGGGATCATAAGGCCTTTGATCTTTAAGAATCCTGTAGGTCATGCAGAATACATGTTAATTTTATGTTACACACTAGAGACCTTCCGGAATAACTGGAGCATGCTACTCTAATG
The DNA here is from genome assembly GCA_013400195.1 of Aramus guarauna. Taxonomy (NCBI): domain Eukaryota; kingdom Metazoa; phylum Chordata; class Aves; order Gruiformes; family Aramidae; genus Aramus; species Aramus guarauna. The sequence goes on from VXBL01008716.1 coordinate 443,177, forward strand.
ATGGGTAAAAAGTGGTATGTCCAGACTGCAAAAAAACTTTCTTTTTTTTTTTTTTTTTAATTTTATACCAAGTTGGGGCAGAAAGTCAAAATTTTGAAAATAACGTGATAATAATTACTGTCTGTTTTTAAAATATACAGTATCTCATTTGTCAGTTTCAGATTTTTATGCTTCTTTGATTTCTAAAGTATGTATTTTCAGCTCAAATTTCTAAACAGAAGACCACTTGGTGAGCAAACTGAACTTTTCATGTTGAAAAATGCAGAAATGTGACTCTCTGGCTATTTCAGAACTGTTTATTCTTGCTCTTCTCGGCATAGTGAATAAATTCACGTAACAAGAACATTTCCTCCAAAGTTTCTGTTTCAATAGAACTGCACTTTCTGATACTTTAAAGAAATTTTAAATTGCAGTAAACACAGTAGCCAGGTGGCATCACAGAATGCTCTGATAAACAAATGGAATCATTTGCTATCTGTTATCTCCCTATGTACATGAGTTTTAAACATATGCTAATTCAGAAAATGGGAAACTCCTAGAACAGGAACATCCTTCCACCATTTAGATAAAACCTGTACTCTTACAGCTGTGAACATTTTGTATTCTTAGTACGCCATCATCCTCTTTCAAGTCTTCCAGCCAAAAGTGCTAAGATAAGGTAGTTTTATATGGAGGTTTTATGTTTGTTCTGAATTGTATCAATTCACCCTCAGAAGTTTGCACTTTGAAACTGTAACTTAGAAGCACAATTTTTAGACTTGAAACAGGAAAATATTATGTTCAGATAGGAGGTTGTACGTGTCATATTTCCCTATAAGAAAGGAAAATTGCTAGGGTCTGCACCTAGCAGGATGGTATATATCTTTTGACCACATCCAATAATGCTGTCCTGATTGTTGATGAGGATAGACTTAATTTTCACAAGATGCTGGAAGGGACAGCCAGGACACCTGACTCAATGTACCCAAAGGTGTATTCAATACCATGATGTCTTGGTCGGGATATAAAGGTGCTGAAGCTGGGTGGGGAGGAGGGGCCATTGCTCCTGAAGGGATGGGCTGGGCATTGGGCTCCGAAGGTGAGCAAATTTAATTGTGTATCACCTGCATTGTATATTCTGTTTTAAGTACAGTTGTTATTTTCCTCTTTCTTTGCTGTCCCAGTAAACTGTCCTTATCCCAACCCACAAGTGTTACCTTTTTTTTCCAATTCTCCTCTCTATCATACTGAGGTGGGAGGGGGAGGGGTGATTGTGCGTTTGCGTGGTGCTCAGCTGCTGGCTGGGGCTGAACCACAACAAATGCACACTCCATTTTATAGTGACTTCTGAGGTTATTGTATGAATTTATCCGTAGATCTGCTCTTTAACAAGGATTATTTACTGTACATGACAAGTTTAGAAGTTCAGCCATTTTTTCAAAAGTCTGAATGATAAAACATGGTGATGTTTTTGAGATGAAATTTCATCACTGCAAAAGCTCTAACATGAAAAGGTCTTACTTAAAAAAAAAAAAAAAGACAAAAAAGAAAGAATAATAAAATGCATTTACAACTAAGTAGATATTAACAAAATACAATTTCCAAACAGGTGTTAACCAACAGAAAGTTTTAATACATTTGAAAGTATTTCAAATCATTTGGTCATTTGGTTTGTTTTTTGTTTTGTTTGAGAGTTTTTTTGCTGCTTTATCCAACTCTTATTCACAGTAGTTTTTATACACTCCAGCAGAAAAAGGGAACTTGAATTCCCTCCCTGTTATCACGCTGCATAGAAGGAGTAACTAAAGCAGCAGAGCAAGGGAGAAAAGATTTAGCAATGACAATACACATGTGGATTAAGATCACTTACATAAACATTTTTCACCTTTTTTAATAATGGTCCTTCTTTTGGTCTGAATGGCTTTTGGGTAACCCTTACTTTTCAGAGTTTAATTCCTCAATAACTGAAGGAATGAGACACATGATATTTAGCCATTCCAAATGTCATCCTAGTTGGGGATCATATATTTATTTTAATTTCTGGCAGAAGCTATCTAGCTTTTCACTGGCTGCTGTAAATACTTTCCAACTAATTTTGAACCCTCATGTATCTCCCAGAAAGAGTAATGACTGCACTTTGGAAATATAGATGTGCCATACTGTGACTATGAACTATTCAAAATATACCATGTGTGAATCAAGGCATGGAGGTTTAAACCACAATGTACATTTTTATGAAGGATTACTAACATAAAGCTTTGTTTTCCTCTGTGTGGATTGGGACATCCATAGAGTAAATAGCCGTATCACAGGTGTTAGAAGTTCTTTTTACATATAATGGAGATGAACAGATATGCATAGGCATCATTCAGTTCATCTTAAGGTAGACATAAAAAAATGCCAGTGGAATCATATCCTAAGAGTACTTCTCCATGTGCTTAAAAATGAGAGAGTAGCTCAGCAATAGGTGTCTAAATTTTAGACACCAATATTAGCCAAGACAATTTCCACACTAAATGTCTTTCTCATTTTGATACACAGATGGAGTCATCCTAAGGCAGGCCAATCTTTCAAAGGTATTTTACTCTTTGAAAATACCTGTCATTCCAGGTAAACTTGAATTACCAAAGAGATTAGAAATAAGCCCCTATAAAGCTTAATATCAGGTATTAAAAATGGTATGTGTTTGTTTGAAAGTCTTTGGAAGTTTATAGAGTGTTCAAGGGTTTGGGGTTTTTTTGCTTGCTTGCTTGTTTTTACTGATGTAAATCCACAAATTAACAGATACTTAACTTTTTTATTTCAAATAATTTTTTCTACATTGCTCAGGTTTATCAAGTAACTTTCAACACATCTCTAATGGAAGGTTATGAAATACTTAACATCTAATTAATGCTTTCTCTGTCAAATTTAATTTAAACAACAACAACAACAAAAAAAGACACAGCCATGATATGTATGATTTTAAATCTTACAAACACCAACATTTCTGCTGCCTATGAGTTTTAGAACTAAAGCTGTAGTTTTATTTAAGAATGAGAGGATGCTACTTATTATGAAAAATACTAAAAAGTAGTTTTTAGAAGCACCCATTTACCTTTATAAACACGTCTCCTTTTATATAAACACAAGCTTTCAGGGAAATAACTGTTCAGCACATTTTAGCTATAATGTTGTTATTTGGGGAATTTAAACTATTAGTAAATTATGAATGATAACATTTACCTCAATGCACTAGTTACAAAACCACGTATAAAACTGCAATGAGCTTCATTAAGAAGATGCCTACAGTTATTAGTACAAGCTTTCATTAGCTTTAACAGTACATGACAGTACATGCATATAAACATCTTGTGTACTTAGTTATTTGTTCAGCAGTAAGCTAAATCAAGAAGTACTAAAATTGCAACAATATCTTATTGATTCATATATTAAAAAAATACAAACAGAAAAACCTTTCCCTTTCATTCTTAATTTCAAAGGTCTCTTTAAACATAGGATGAAACATCAGCTACAGAAAAATAAGAGTGTGAAGCAAATGCCAGAGCCAGAGATGAGCTAAGGTATGTTATCCTACTGCCATTTCACTTCTGCTGGGGAGAGATTGCCACTACAAAATGAAGAGAATATTCTTTAAGTTTGCAGGGTTTTCCCACTGAATTCTTTCAAGAAATGGATCTGCATATCAGGAGATCATATACACTCTCATGTACAGCCTGAGGGTTCAGCTGTGCTGCAGAGCTTGTCTACACGAGGCACATAGTGCAAAGCAAAGTAGGCTATGAGCTTTACAGCTAATTCCTCATGTGTACAAAAGAAGACTTTCCTGAGGGGTAACTTTCTCACCTTCAAAGAAGGAAATTATTGCACTTCAAATGGCTGCACACAGACATAGTATCAGCAAGTTAGGATGCCATAAATTCAGATCTAATCTAACTGTGCCTTGCGCACAGTGCACTAATTCACAAGGAGGAGTGAAAATTTTGCTTTGCCATTATTACTCAAAAGATTCAAGATCTTCAAAAGGAGAAGAAACTGTTTTTACAGCTGCTTCCTAGAACAAGTAGATTGTAAACAGGGCCCAAGAATCAATGTGCAGACTACACTAATTTGTCACCAGCAGAGGCCAGCAGCAGCAAACTGCTGTCCTATACAAGAGCAGGGGATAAGTAGGAGACCTCTGGTTCCTGTAGATATCCCTTGGAGGAAGTTATTACCAAAAGGACAATTGCAGGGCAGTGAGGTAACCATGGAGGGAGATTAGCAGTTTCCAAGGCACCACACAAGCCAAGGGACAGTGCATACATATAAGATGAAGTGAACCCTTTAAAATAAGATAACAAAAGCTCACAAGCACTTGGCCAATGCTTCTTTGGAAGAAGTATTAATGATTTAAAGGGTATGTGTACAGCAAAGAGCAGAAAAGGTTTTGACTACTTCAACTGAAACCGTTGCAGCTTCCCTGTCAGAACATTTACCAGTAACCCATAATGTACAACAGTATGAAATGCAATGTAACGCTTGCTGAAGGTATTACTGTTCACAAGAACTGTTATTGCAGTGGTAATGGGAACATAAATAAACTACCAGCTACTACACTACACTAGTGAAAACTACAACTCAGAACACAGGAAGCTAGGAGAGTACAGCCAGGACAGCTGACCCAGACTGGCCAAAGGGATATTCCATACCATATAATGTCATGCTCTGGATAAAGCTGGGGAGGCAGATTCACTGCTCGGAAACACACTGGGCATCGGGTTTGGCGTTTTTTTCTGCATATGGTGAATAATTGCATTTGTGCGTAATTATTATTGTTATTGCTGGTTTTTTTTGTTGTTACTATTATGATGATGAAGTTGATGATGATGTTCCTTTTTTATCCTATTAAACTGTCTTTATCTGAGCCCACGAGGGTTGGTTTTTTTCCATTTTCCTCTCCATCCCCTTGTGGGGGGAGAGGTTAGTGAGCAGCTGCGTGGTGCTCAATTACCAGTTGGGGTTAAACCACAACACATATTAACCAGGCTACTCTTCCTAGTTAAAAACTTAATGAATGATAAATAAAGTTAAGGTTACCAGTGAGATTTTCTGCCATGTCAGGATATTAAATAACAGTGGACTCAAATTTCTGAAAAATGAAACAGAGAGTGGACAGTCTTCTACAACAGAACACTTCTTCCTCTTTGTCAGAACTCCGTATACTCAGAAAAGACATATGCTTGTTCTACTTTTAAAGGATATTGGCTACGGGCTACCATATGTGTCTGACTGCAATACTTTATTTTGCTACAAGAGCATCATATTTTCTTAACATTATATTTTATTATAAATTATATGTATTTATTATTTTATTAATATAATTGTTGTTGAACTAGCACTGAGAAATAGGTAGAGTGGGACTTAAAAATAGCGAGCTTAACTAAAAAAGCGTACGTGTTCTTTTATCTTTCAGGTGCTCATATCAATTACACTTTTGATATAGATCTTTTTGACATTCAAGTCTGGATGACATTACTATTTTAAATGTGAGGAAATATTCCACTGTAAGATAAAGACAGCAATAGAGAAGCATTTAGTCTGATTCCATTGACTGGATTCCATGAGCTCCCTTACCAAAAGTGAACTTTCTACTTCTACTCGATTTAAACAGAAATAAGCTAGAAAGAATTCAAGTTCTTGGGGGGTGGGTGAGGGAGGGGGAAGTTTTCAAAGTTATTATTTATGTTATCATTATTGTTTTTTCCTCTAGTTGCAAATAGAATCTTTAAGCTTACATATGTTTTAGCCTAGCTCTGACTTTACACTGATGGATAACTTTAAACATCCCAGTTATAAGTGGGTATTTGATCTTTCAAGCATTTAAATGTGATACTAGAGACATTCTTTCCCATTTGTGAAATCTAGTTACACCCTTCTTGCTGTATAGCTTTAGCTGTACACAGTTCCCTACTTCTTTATCCATGTTCAGTTAAGATGGAAAAAAAAAACCAAAACCAAAACCAAAAAACAAACAAACACCCCCCCAACAAAAACAAAAACAAACAAACAAAAAAAAACCAAACAAACAAACCCAACAGTTTACACAATAGCTGAAAAGTTTCTCTTGTATGAAGAAAGAAGTCTGAGGATCCATCTAGATTTCCTTTAGGGGTGACAAAAATATATCAAGTATGTTAGCTTTAGAAAGTCAATTTATAGAAAATACCAAAGATGTTGCATGAAAATGCACCTTAAAGGCAGGATAACACCTTGTTTGGCAGCTGTTCTTCTTTCAACATACATATTGGAACCAAGCTTGTAATTGTAAAATTTTCCACACCACACAACATAGTTTTATGGTTATCAGATGAAAACTTAAATGGATAAGTCTATTGTTTGTGTATGTTATACCTTTTTAAATGTAATCAGAAAGCCTTTGTTCTGTCAAAGAAGATAAAATGATAAAACTAACATCCCAGCAGTGAAAATTGACTAGTAAAACCATTGAGAGCTTATCTGATTGCAGAAAATTTCTCATTTTCAGTTCAGTAGAGAACTGACTCTAAACTGATGGACCTCAAATTTTCTTATGCCTCTTATATGCTGAACAACAGAAGATAATCCCATCTTTGGAGAGGAAAATGTTTAAATGATACCCTTTTCAATGACCATGGAGGTAGAGTTAGCTATTCTCTATCAGCAAGTCATCAGAACAGCCCAGGACTTCATTTCACCCATTTCCTTGACGGCAAAGGGAGGCATCAAATGCCTAGCTTCTACTGCAGCTAGTTCAGCAGCTGCCACTGTGCTCCAGATGCAGAAGTGGGGTTAAGAATCAAGCCCCCCTAGGCATGGTCAGTTTCCAAATTTTTGAATGCAAGCTGAAGAATTATTTCCCCACAGCTGGATAAACGTATTCCAAGGATTGAGTCCATGTAATTACTGTGTGAAAAATAGTAACTTACTCTAGAAACCATAAGGAAAACAAGCACTTATTTTGACCTCAAATACTTTAATATATAGTTGCAATGCTAATCCACTATCCCACTTCTAACAGTGCCCAATCTATTAATTGTTGGGACTGGAAAGTTGGATTACAGAGGGTTGAAAATTTCATGGAAGCAATATATATAAATATATATATATATTTATTATTTGGTGGAGTTACCATCCCTGGAGGTGTTCAAAAAGTGTGTAGACATGGCACTTCAGGACCTGATCTAGTAGACATGGTGGTGTTGGGTTGATGGTTCGACTTGATGATCCTAGAGGTCTTTTCCAACCTTAAAGATTCTGTGATTCTATATATACCACAAAAATACATAAAATAATTTTAGTGGAGTTGTAACAACACTTTTCTGCACTAGAACTACTCTATGACTTCAAGGGACAAAGAAGTAATTTACTTTAGTAAAATTTTAATGATAGACAATGCAATTTAACTATTATTTAGAGATGGATATTATTCTTAATTACAAGATATGTTCACTGGCATGTAAAATATTTTTTTTTTCAAATAATTAAAACTGCTTCTTAAAATGTTCTGTAACGAATAGTGACACACTAACAGTGCACAGTTAACATAGATTATTTGAAAATTGAATCTAAATGTACTGTAATTCACATTCATTAAAAGGCTAGACATTTTTCAAGTGAATGATACTGTTCTATAAAAATCAATTCACTGTACAACAGTAATATATTACAAACCTGCAGTTAAAATGCAGTCATTTAAATGGGAGGAACACTAATCCAGCAGTAATAATTCTATTAACCCAACACATTCATATTTTTAAAAAATAAAATACCTACCCTGCATTTGTGAGACAGTGTAGGGTATCTTTAGACTCAGTAATTGTTGGTTAGTCATGAAGAGACAGATTATTATACATAACAAGTTTAAAACATACATTTAGAACTGGAAAATGGAAATGACTTGCAGAAACACTTTTGTCTTCCATCTATAGCTCCTGGTCCCAGTATTGGATAATTGATCTAAAATTATTGGGTTTGTTTCAGTTTATTATCTTAATCCAAACTATCAGATGATTTATAAGATATGATGGCATGTAAGTCTATAATTAATGTTGTACTTTTACTGAAAACATAAGCTGACATATACTACTTACAGATGTTCAGTTTGGGAGATTTCTTCAGGTCTTTTTGATTTACTGAAGGGACTTGCAGAAGTGACTTTTGTTTTCCTTTTTAATATTAAACATTAAGCATCAAAAGACAGAATTTAGAAAATTGGCAATGAATCATCTTAGTAGCTGAATTCTACCTTTTATTAAGAATAACCCAGGCTCCCATTGTGGAGCCTACATTCAGCTTCATATAACTAGGTGAAACTTCAGACATTTCTCATTTCAGATGTGGTGACTATGATAATGATTTTGTAGTTTAAATGGCTTATCTCTTCCTTCTCAAAAAGTCAAAATAGACTGTTTGGACCATATTAAACATTTCTAAGCATTTTATTGCAACAGGCTAATAGTCCCTTTTTCAGTTTTCATGTATACAATATAGAAATTTGACAAGGGAGTGACAGTTGTACGAGAGATATGTCTACCTCCACCCATAAATAAACCTATCTCATTTCAGCCCGGTTACAGGGTATTTAAAAGTTGGTTTTCACAAGTAAGAACACTTGCCCTTTAAAATCATGCTGAAACCTGTCAGGCCACAATCATTTTATTAGAATCAGGTCAGCTAGAGTGGTGATTGAAAGCCACACACAGAAGCAGTTGTAGAAACGGACAATGTCAAGATATTTTGTTCTTTTGGTTTACAAGACTGTGCATCAACAAGTTATGCTGCATAAGGCAGCAGAAATATCCCAATATTTGTTACAAGTGATGGATTTTTCTATTTTACGTGTGTGCTTAAAGTTTAAGTTTTAAATGTGCTTCAGCATCAAGTGCTTTTTGTAAAAATTATGTCCATAATTCTCAATAATCATCCTCAAGTCCAGTTTCATCTGGATGTTACTGCACTTCAAAAGGTTCCTGATGCATAGTCCATTCTGCAGTGCCACAACACTGAAAGACTGAAATTGAACTTTGTCAAATGTTACTTCATGCAGACAGATGACTTTCTCAGGAGAAACTGAAATTTGTTACCATGGCCACATCCCACAGCAGATAATAAACATTACATTCTTTTACATTTCTAGTGAAGTTATTTCCGACCTATGTTTTAATACATTTAGCTGTCAAGATAATTATGTCAAGAAAACCTCAACCTGCCTTTGGGTAGATAAGGCACAAACAAGCTTCAGCGTGATTAAAGACTTCACTGTAAACAGACAAGCACTTACAGTTTGATTCCATGTTACCTACAATTATGATAATGGGTGACAAGACAACAGAGATGGCTTCACATCTACTTAAACCCATGAAGGCAAACCAAGAACATTTATGTCAAGAACACTTAAGGAGAAGCAGCTCATAAAATGTATCCCCCTTGTGAAAAAGAATCACTATATTGTTTATGGGCTTTGGGAAACTGAAGAAACTATCTTTGGGTATATAGATTCAAACTGCATACAGATCATAGCTCTTTGATGACACTGTTAGCAATAAAAGGATTCAGATGAGCAGGAATGCAAATTGCCTGATGATCAGTGAGAATACTTCCATTTATGTATGACATGGAGTATGGACCAGAAACTGAAAATGTGATGGCTGACTGCTTATCTCATCTGCCCTTATCTCTACCAGATGCCGAGATAAATGATGATATAGAGTACTTGCACAGATTACAAGCATACTTACTACAGTGCGGAGAGCAATTTAGAACCACAATTTAACACATCTCATTCATCAGAAAATTATGTGATTTCCTGGCATCAAAGTGGCCTAACAATCCCAAAAATCTTGATTCATTTCTACAACAGCATGCTACACTACAAAATTAACTTTTCTTACAAGAGATCCATGACAGGCTTGTTCACTGCTTTGGGTGCTTTTTTTTTTGGGGGGGGAGGGGGAGGGGGAGGGGCTGTCTTTCCTCCAATGGGTACAATTTTTTTCATGACAAGCATCAACAACTGTCAGAACAAAACAACAACTATGACAACTCTCTCGGTGGCCACAATTGTATGTTCAGGTTAAAGTTGGTTTAAACTTGAAGCCAGTCTTATGCTAAAAATGCATTAATTTATATGCTAACATCTCAAATTATTCCTACGCTTTAGGCACCAGAAATTTTTTTGATTGATACTTAAGGACCATTTGATCACATATTGACATACTTGCTATTCTGTTGCCTTGGTAGATTACCTGAAAAAATGTTCATAAACTGAATCTGAGTCACATCTACTGTTAAAATTAGCTACCCACCTATTATATTCAGCATACAGCAAACAATCTTATTTTTTTTCAGAATATCTTCAAAATCTTTTTTTTCTCAGAAGGAAAAAAATTATATACAGGAAATGAGGAACATTCTACCTTCAAGACAACAGAGATATTGAATGCCTCAATAAAAGTTTGAAAAAGATTGCTTACCTGGAAGGAAAAGCTTGAAAATTCTTCACTACAGACTTCCTACAAAGTTACAAGGTTACATGTCATCCAGCAATTCAAAGAACACCTGCTGATTTACTGCATGGATGGAGAATGCATACAAAGCAAAATGTTAAATGTTAATGGATTACTATTGTCTTAACCTGAAAGATTACAATCAGATACAAGGCAGAGCCCAAAATAAACAGCAAAAATTTGAAATATACACAGATTGGCAGAAAATACCTTGAAATATACATTTGTGAAAGTATGACAATCCGGAAGGGCTCTAGAAATAAGATCTCGCAGAGTGAGAGTGTTTCTCTACTGTCAAGTTGATTGCTCCTTGTTTCATTCCACTGCAACAGGAAGTAAGGATGAGGCAACACTAAATCTTGCTCCCTCCTCTTGGTTCAGATCTCCAAAAGTATTCTTGCTAGCTGGCCACTCTCAGACACACTGTTGTCACAGCCCTCATCATGCTCTTCACACTATTCTATGACAGCCTTTGAGGCAGTCTTCCCTTTATTTTGTCTGTGTTGTAAAGCGATATTAATTCTTAAAAGAATTAACACATGAGGGTTTTGTGTGCTCACATAGAAATATCATGTGCAGCCAGAAAGACTAGGCATGGTTCTTAGCTTATGTGTTTGGAAACCTTTTAGCATGTTTGCATTGGACTACAGATGCATCTTAGCTGAGATGTCCTATTGCAAGGTGCTCCTTAATTACCACCTAAAATCACTGCAGTGCACTGTCAGCAGATTTTTGCAGCCAAAATCTCCTCAGATTCCAATTACACTTAACATATTCCTACTTCCTGAGAACCAGGGGAAGCTGTTCCTGTCATTCTAGCTGGTTCTTTCTATGTACTGTGCATTGACTATGATCAGGCTTTAGAGGAGGAAGCATAGGACCAACCCTTTGTCTAATTGCAGTGAAATGCTGCGGTCATCCACCTACAATCCTTCTCAGCCAGAGATGAAAGGAAAGGGAACTTCGTAGTTTGAATTCAAAATTGTTGAGAGGGAAAAGAGGTCAGGGAACAGAATTTGAAAAGGAGTTAATTAGGAAGATGGTCTGGAGCTGCAATGCAAGGTGGGTTCATAGACTGTTAAAGAAATTTCAGTGTGGAAATGTGGCTACAAGAATATTTGACTTCATGATTAAAGAGATTTTTAACACAAAAATGCTGAAAAGCTTTAATGCTACAAATTTGTGCCAAATCAACTCATTTTGCCAGTACAAGATATTTTACAATGGTCAAGACAAATTTTACATTGAAGAGGGGAACATGTCACATAGAATCATAGAATACCAAGTCAGAAGGGACCTCAAGGATCATCTGGTCCAAACTTTCTTGGCAAAAGCACAGTCTAGACAAGATGGCCCAGCACCCTGTCCAGTTGAATATTAAAAGTGTCCAATAGTGAGGAATCAACCACTTCCCTGGGCAGATTGTTCCAATGGCTGTTTTTTCCCATTGTGAAAAATTTTAAACTTGTATCCAATTGAATCTTTTCCATGTCACTTCTTGTAAAACAGAAATCTCAATCTTCTTTGTAGTCACCCTTTAAATACTGGAACATGATGATAAGGTGTCCCTTGAGTCTTCTTTTCTCAAGGCTGAACAAACCCAGTTCTCTCAGTCTTTCCTCATATAGCAGGCTTCCCAGTTCTTTGATCATTGTTGTGGCCTTTCTCTGTACTTTCTCCAGCCTGTCCACATTTTTTGCATAGTGGGTACCAAAACTGAACACATTATTCCAGGTGTGGCTTGACAGGCACTTAGTAGAGTGGGATAATGAACATCATCCAGATCACTTATGAAGATATCAAACAGCGTTGGGCCCAGTATCAGTCCCTGGGGGACCCCAATTGTGACAGGTTGCCAGTTTGAAAACGTGCTATTTACGACCACCATCTGGGTGCAGTCTGCCAGCCAAGTCCCCACTCACCACACAGACCACTTGTCTAGACGATAATGCGTCAGTTTCTCTGGAGGAGGCTGTGGGAAACCGTATTGAAAGCTTTGGAGAAATCCAAGTAGACAATGTCCACTGCTCTTCCCAAATCAACCAAGCAGGTTTCTTTGTCATAGAAGACGATCAGGTTTGTCAAGTACGATTTGCCCTTGGTGAATGCGTGCTGGCTTTTCCCAATCACATGTTTCATTTTATTTGTGATAGCCCCCAAGAGTATTTGTTCCATAACTTTCCCAGGGACTGAAGTGAGACTGGTGGGCCTATAATTTCCTGGATCGTCCTTTAAGACCATCTTGTAGATAGGGGTGACATTAGCCTTCTTAATGTCTTCTGGGACATCACTCGATCTCCATGACATCTCAAAGATGATGGAGATTGTCCTCAGAATGATGTCAGCCAGCTCTCTTGATACCTTGAGGTGGATAATATCAGGGTCCATCGATTTTCAGGGGTCAAGCTCCTATAATAGTTCACATATCAACTCTACCTTCACTGATGTTTGGTCGGTGTTTGAATCATAGAATCATAGAATGGTTTGGGTTGGAAAAGACCTCAAAGATCATCTAGTTCCAATCCCCCTGCCATGGGCAGGGACACCCTCCACTAGATCAGGTTGCCCAAAGCCCCATCCAACCTGGCCTTGAACACTTCCATGGAGGGGGCATTCACAACCTCTGTGGGCAGCCTGTTCCAGTGTCTCACCACCCTCACAGTATCCATATATCCAATCTAAATCTATGTTCTTTTAGTTTAAGGTCATTACCCCTTGTCCTATCACTACACTCCCTGATAAAGAGTCTCTCTCCATCTTTCTTGTAGCCCCCTTCAGGTACTGGAAGGCTGTAATAAGGTGTCCCCAGAGCCTTCTCTTCTCCAGGCTGAACAACCCCCACTGTCTCAGCCTGTCTTCATAGGACAGGTGCTCCAGCCCTCTGATCATCTTTGTGGTCCTCCTCTGAACTCGCTCCAAGAGGTCCATGACTTTCTTGTACTGGGGACCCCAGAGCTGATTGCATCAATCTGGATATTTTTTCCCAAAGCCTGGGTTCCAACAGTGCTGGTAAAGACAGCGGTGAAGAAAGTGTTGAGAATCTCTGCTTTTTCAGCACTGTTGGTGACTAATTCACCTCTCCTATTTAACAACAGGCCAATATTTTCCTTCTGTTTCTGCTTGTTATTTATGTTCTTTCCTGTAGTATTTGACATCTTGTAGTTTTTGACATCTCTGGCCCATTTCAATTTGAGCTGAGCTTTTGCTTTTCCAACTGCATCTCTGCACACCCTGGCAATGCCCTTGTGGTTCTCAATAGGTATTTGTCCACTTTTCCATCTCTGTTATGCTTATGTTTTGGTTTTGAGCAGACTCAGAAGTTCACATTTAAGCCAAGGGGGTCTCTTGCTCCACCTTCTTCTTTTACCTTTAAAGAGGATTAACTGGTTTTATACTCCCAGGAGAGCATTCTTGAAAAACTCCCAGCACTAGCTAGCTCTTTTATCCTCCATGGAAGCTTCCCATGGAACGTCTCACAACTGAGCACTGAGTGTGCTGAAGTTTGCCCTTCTAAAATCTAAAACCTTTGTCTTAGTACTAACCTTCAGAGTGCTCAGCAGGATTCCTAACTCCACAATATTGTGATCATTGCAGCCAAGGTTATCATTAACCGAGATATTACAAAGCAGGTTTCCTTAGTTTGTGAGTAGCAAGTTCAGTAGTGCCTCATTCCTAGTTGGCACATCTAACATTTGCATGAGGAAGGAGTCCTCTATGCATTCCAGGAACTTAATGGATGACATGTGAGGTGCTGTACTTTCTTTCAACAAATGTCTGGGTACTTGAAGTCACCCGTAAGAACCAGGTTCTGTTGACCTGAAGCTTGCTTAAGTGACCCAAATATGTATAATATATAAGGCCTCATTGGCCTCTTGGCCAGACCTCTTGGTTTGGAGGTCAGTAGCAGATGCCTACTGTAAGATTCACCTTGGAGACAACCCCTCTGATTTTGACTCATTAGATAAGGCTTCCACAAACTCTGTAGCTGACTTCTATACATTCAAGGTTCTCCTTAACATAAAGCGTGACTACTCCTCCTCTTCTTCCCTGCCTGTCTATGAAACAGCCCATAGCCTTCCATCACATTCCTCCAGTTGTCCCACTATGTTTCAGAACTGGGCATGGAGCTCCAGTTGTTCTTGTTTGTTCCCCAGGCTGTATGACCACTTGGGGTGGTTGGTCTTCTGGTTCTTATCTTGGGAGGCAGCTAAGGAACATCTGTTGTTGCTCTGGATGGCCTGGTTTGTTCCCCAGCTGGCTGCAATGGCGTGAGTGTTGTCACTTTGGATCTTATCCCTCATGTTCTTCAGATCACAGAATCACAGAATGGTAGGGGTTGGAATGGACCTTTGGAGATTATCTAGTCCAACTCCCCCTGCTAAAGCAGGATCACCTAGAGCAGGTTGCACAGGATCTCCTCCGGGCAGGTTTTGAATATCTCCAGAGAAGGAGACTCCACAGTCTCTCTGGGAAGCCTGCTCCAGTGTTTGGTCACCATCAGAGTAAAAACATTTTTCCTCGTATTCAGATGGAACTTCCTGTGTTCCAGTTTGTGGCCATTGCCCCTTGTCCTGTCACTGGGCACCACTGAAAAGAGTCTGGCCCTTTCCTCTAGACATCCACCCTTTAGATATTTATAAGAATTGATCAGATCCCCTCTCAGTCTTCTCCAGGCTAAACAGATCCAGCTCTCTCAGCCTTTCCTCATCAGAGAGATGCTCCAGTCCCCTCATCATCTTCGTAGCCTTCCACTGGACTGTGTCCGGTAGTTCTTTGTCTTTCTTGAACTGGGATGCCCAGAACTGGACACAATATTCCAGATCAGGGCAAAGTAGAGGGGGAGGATAACCTCCCTTGACCTGCTGTCTATGCTCTTCTTAACAGACCCCAGGATACCATTGCCCTTCATGGACACGAGGGCACATTGCTGGCTCATGGACAACTTGTTGTCCACCAGGACTCCAGGTCCTTCTCTGCTGAGCTGCTTCCCAGCAGGTCAGCCCCTAACCTGTACTGGTGCTTGGGGTTATTCCTCCCTGGGTGCAGGACCCTGCACTTACCCTTGTTGAATTTCATTAGGTTCTTCTCTGTCCAACTCTCCAGCCTGTCCAGGTCTCACTGAATGGCAGCGCAGCCTTCTGGTGTATCGGCCACTCCTCCCAGTTTGGTATTGTCAGCAAACTTGCTGAGGGCACACTCTGTCCCCTCATCCAGGTTACTGATGAATATGTTGAACAAGATTGGACCCAGTACTGACTCCTGAGGAGCACCACTGGCTACAGGCCTCCAGCTAGACTCTGTTCTGCTTATCACAATCCTTTCAGCCCTGCCATTCAGCCAGTTCTCAGTTCACCTCACTGTCCACTCATCCAGCCCACACTGCCTAAGTTTGCTTGTGAGGATGTTATGTGAGACAGTGCCAAAAGCCTTGCTGAAGTCAAGGTAGACAACATCCACTGCTCTCCTCATCTATCCAGACAGTCCTGCCATCATAGAAGGCTATCACACTGATCAGGCATGATTTGCCCTTGGTGAATCCATGTTGACCACTCCCGATAACCTTGTTTTCCTCCACATGCTTACAGATGACATCATCTTCCCAGGGATGGAGGTGAGGCTGACTGTTCTGTAGTTTCCTGGGTCCTTCTTGCCCTTTTTGAAGACCAGAGGGACACTGGCTTTCCTCCAGTCCTCAGGCATCTGTCCTGTTATCCATGACCTTTCAAAGATGATTGGGAGTGGCTTAGAACCACCTAAGATCCTACCTTTCCATTTTTTATGAACAATATATAAAATAGAGAGAAAATAGTAATGACTAAATGGAAAAAGGAAAAGAGTAATGGCTAAATGGAAAAGAACTAGAAATGTGTAGCCTTCCTTTTAGTCAGTGGGATCAAAATCATATTATCAACAAGATCTATAGTATTTCTGGTAGAAAGAAATAATCTAGCTGTGGTAATATGACCTTTTTAGGTATTAAAGAATATTTTGTGAAGTATAATCAGAGTAATTGCAACCTAAAGTCTACAGTGGTTTTCATTTTCAAAGCATTACAGACACAACAAATTCTTAAGTATTTCCCAAAGCATAGAGTGTCCCATGAGAGGCCTGATGTAGTAGTTAGAGGAAGCAGGCACAGAATGACCCCCAAATTGCTCTCTAGAGTCTCAGATTTCATTACTACCAGCAGAGTGTAGGTAACATTTTCAAAAATATCTATGTGATTTAGGAGCTGCCAGGCTGGTAGATGAGATATGGCAAAATTGCTTCAGCACCTGAAGATGGTAATACCCCACAGTGATCTGTTTTCTACCTCAGCTCAGAGTTAATTCCTCTAAAACAATTTCAGCTATTTGCTTCTGTACACATTAATCAAAAATCTGTATTTTCTAAAAGTTTTCAGGCACAGAAATATATAGGCAGTGTCCTCAAAGCACCTGTGTACATTGTGTGACTAACTCTTGTTATGTCCCATTCAGTCCCAATTTCTCAAAGGTATTTTGGTGCTGAACTGCCCACCTTCAGAAAAAGGGAAAAAAGAAAAAAAAAAAAAAAGTTAAAAAACCCCCAAGGAAACACCCTACAGGAACTAGGACTTAGGCACCTGGGGAAAATGGCTGAATTTTGGAATTTCCCATTCAGCTTTTTGAAAGAGCTTGTGAATTAGAATGTCAGAAAAATATTTCAAAGGTTTCCCAAAAGAAATATGCTTTCTAGGATACTAGCAGCTGATAAATAAAACTTTTTAGGATGAACAGAAATCTTGGAATCTGTACCACAGGAAAGTCCAAAATTCTGAATTGTCCTAAAGCCTGCAGAGAACACCAGGATTTGCAAAATCTCTTGCTGTCTGATTCTTACAAACTGAGAAGAAAGTACAAGGTCTTGTGCCTCTGCCTCTCCCAAAGAACTGGAATACTTCAGTGGTCACTTGATTAAAAACAGCAATTTTAGGAACAGAAACTAAAGTAATGCTTCCTTTGTGCTCCCTTTGATCCCTGCATGACACTTTCTTCCAAAGTCAAGGTCAAATAGGAGGAGGAAGCCATCAGTTCAAACCTCCCAAGCCTGAAGAAGAGAACACTTCTTTCCTGACACAGACTTGTCATCGCTGAGAGTTCAATGAGAGAAGTAAATCATTCCTGACATATGCCAAACATGTTTAGGTTCCTCTCATGACTTAGGTGATGTTTAAGATACAGATTAAATACAGTTTACTCCTATATCTGTGCTGTCTTATTTTTCATAGTGTATAATTTTAGATGCCTCTGAAACTCTCATGATACCAGCAAAGATTTGTGGAGTGTTATGTAGTGTTAGACTTCTGTGCCTATGTTTGTCTTAAGTTCCAATGTAACCTTTTAATATTTCCTGAAGTTTTTAACAATATGGTCATTAATAAGGCATTAAAAAATATTACCAGGTTGCTTCTTCTGTCTGTGTTTGCAAATGCGAAACAACAGCGATATATTAACTCACCCTCTTCATTTAGAATATAGAAACATGACATGATGAGGGCCTGGAGGTTTTCCAAATCGAATTGAGGGGGCACCATTTTCATGATAGAAATTTAGCTTTCAAAGTTTTCATATTAAAGTTTGAGCTCCTGACAGGGTTCCGACATTGATAGTGTGGCATTTTTGCAAAAAAAAATTGGAACATGAGTGAGAAACCTCTAAGGATACACTACAAATATGAGCCAAATGATGAAGTCATTACACAAAGCTTTCGGTTCAGCTCCCTGCGTTACAAAAACATCATGGCAAAAAAAAGGGGATTTTGGAAAGTGTGCATAAATTATAATCTCAGCTGCTCAGACATTGAAACAAGATATTATAAAGAGACTTCACTGGATTAAAATGCCTGTGTATTTATTAATTTTTTTAAACCATACTTACGACATACGTCTTATTTGTTTTCTGCGTTTTGAACATTTAGTACATGCGCATGCTTTTCTCTAAAACACAAGGCCAGTAAACCTTTTTTATTTTAAAATTAAAGCTGAGAGTGTCATGAAATGTCATAATGTTATAATCTACAGCTTCAGGAAAACCACCAAATATCATGAGCATAACAATTAAATTGTCAGCATAGGCAACACTGCTCTTGCACAATGACTTTTGCTACTCTTATAAAGTTCATTACATAAAAGTAAATCATGTAAGGTATCTTAAATTAAAAAAAGCAGTTAAACATTTTATAAACACTTGCTTTGTTCAAGTGCTTCACTGCAAATTTATCCTTTAGTGTGTTTCTCAGGTTTCTTTCATCTAAGACTGCATTTTGATTTTGTTTTGTTTTTCTACCTTTAAAAGTTGGGTTTTTTTCCTTTCCTTTTCAAAACTTAATGATCTTCTGCTATTTAAACTGCTTAGTAGTAGGAATGGACAGAAAATACCTATGAGTGCAGGGATTTTTATCCGTATTCTAAGGATGAATATACAAATTCATTCCCGAAGTCATGAACCAAGACATTTTGCCTCCCTCTTAAATTTTATGAATTAAGAGACTTTCTGTACTTGACACTGGACATTAATTAATGTGAAGAATGACTAAACATCCTCAGAACATTAAGAATAGCTGTCCTATCAACCCACATATGAAGAACTGGGACTTATGTGTATGTAAATCCATACAATACTCTGCAGGAAGGGAGAAACAACTCAGCCTTCACTCTCAGGCCACCTACCTGTGTTTAATGTGCAGCTTCTCAGCATGGCTTATTAGCTCAAGACCATGCTAACTGGCCACATAGCTTCTGGTTTGGAAATAATCTCAGTTTTCAAGCTTAGAATATATCCAGAGCACACTCATTCCCTGGTTTGTCAACAGCAACTGTTTGGCTTACAGCAATTGCAGGGTCTAAAAGTTACTGTCAGTGTCTCTCTGATTCTGTGTATCCTATGGGGTTCTGACTGCTCAGAAAAATAGAACTCCCTTTAGCCTTAGTGCTCTTTGGTTCTACTACATTCGTAGGTCACTTTGAAAGGACCCTTTATTCTTGGGGCTGTTGTGGCCATGGTGTTGCCTGTCTGCATGTCTCCGATGCTGATGTTAATCCCTGAAATGTTTTAGCCAGTGTCAAAGCACCAGCCTGATGTATCAGGCTTGACTGAGTCAGGATTTTTCAATTTACAGTGAAAAGAAGTGGAAAAAATGAATGGATTATGAAGTGAATTATATTTATCCTAAACAACAACCATAACAAATTCACAATTTAAAAATAATAATAATAATAATAATAATGCAGCTACAGGATAAGGATAGGACAATCATAAATTAATAATGTCTAAAAAATCCAGAATGTAAACTATTCTGTGAAAAGAAAGCACTTTAAAATCTTGGCTAAAACTCTAATAATGTCCACTTGAAGTGAGGAGTACATGCAGAAAATCTTTTAGAAGGATAGATAATGAATGTGTCAGTGTGCTGAGTACAATAGTAAGCCTTAATCACTCTGATGAGCCTTACCTGGGGCCTTCGCCTGCACCCGTGGGCCCAGGAGCTCTATTTAAGCTCAGTGCTAGGCATGTATGCCTTCCTATGCCTAGCTATGCTAGGGGAGTGCTGGTCTCTTGCTTGACTGTGCCTGGCTATAGGGACCCTGGGTCTGGAGTTTGACCTTGGTTCTGTCTGGCAGGTCCAATGCACATGATCCCAACTGTGACCTATGGACTGACTTCATGGCTTGACCTCAGACTTGTCTCATCACTGTCAAAACGCCTTATGATCTGGGCTCTTGGCTGGACATGGCTACCGCCTCAGGGTTTGTCCTGTTTGTCTTGCTCGGGTACGGTGGGATGAGGCTCTGGCTCGTGAGGCCCTGCTGGCCATGATATCCCCTTGGATCCCCAGCCCTTGGGGAGCAGCTAGCCCTTGCTGCTCCTTAAGAGGATAGATGTCCAGGTACTGAATGGTATGTCACAACCATCATTTTTCTGACTTACTGTCTTATATCAATGTATTTGGTTTTATACCAGAATTAACTGCTGTAAATTAAGCCAATAATATGTTCTAGCAAACTGGAAGGCTGAGTTCCTGAGATTTTCATCTCTAGTAGTACAGGTGAAAGTTAAGTAGTACAGGTGAAAGTTATGTTTGTAATGCACCATAGAACCATGTCTGGGATTAACTTGGTCATACTCCTGCTGTTACTCTGCAGGAAGCATTTCTGGTATGTAATATAAATATTTCATGTTACACTGCAAAACTCACTGCAGTCTTTACTTCAGCCAAGTTGAGATGCTAAAGTCAAAACCACTCAGGGTTTGAACAACTTCTTAGTTATTTGTCAACATTCTTGAAAGTGAAATGTAAACTAAAATACCTAAATATGTCATATGAGTGATCCCAAAGGAAGGTGTTAGAAATGTCTATAGGTATCACAAAACTTGAAAACCAGCTATTTGGTTGGGGAGGCTCCCCGGATCACTTCTGTATCCATTAGAAAAGTCAGCAGATGCTTGAATTCCTGCTTCAAAGCATATAATTGCACAAGAAAGTCTTGATAACTCTCAAAGGGTTTTAATAGCTTGTATTTTTTTCTTTTTTCTTTTTTTTTTTTTCTTTCTTGCAAGATCCCAGAGTAATCATGTTGTGAAGTAGCAGAATGATACTACTAGACCTCTATATGGAACCTGGTATCAAAGAAGGTAAGAAATATGAACTTGTAACTGTTCGCTCTACCTCAAAGAACTGTACTTCAGTCTTCCACTACATTCAGGGATGTTCTCTAACTTTTGAAAATGAAGAAATCCCCTTTTTGTTGTTTTAACTTTATTCCTTGTCCATTCATATTACAAAAGAAGGTCAAACTGTTTCAGGTTGGGGAGGTGAAGAACATTTGTTATTTTTGAGACTGGCTATGAAACTAGAGAAGAGTGATATATACTCTCTTAAAACTGATGCCTAACTTCTACTGAGTGTAGGAACTAATCCTTTTGTAAGTATTTCCTAAGAATGAGCTTAGACATATTCAAGATTAATATAAAAGACTTTGGGAATTTATTCCTTTGTTGCATCTTTCCATCTTTTACATAGGAAGCCTGGCTGTCTGAACCAAGGAGAACAGTAGGAAACAAAACCTGGTTTTTGGGCTCTGCATTGACTGAGAACCTAAAGATCTCTGATGAAAGCTGAAAAATAAATGAGAACTGAAATGGTTTTTTTTCAGATTTTTCTACTGCGTTTAGGATTTCTAAGACCTAGCCCATTGTCTTAGTGGCCTTGATCACAACTTTTGAAATCTAGGGGCTGGCAAAATTGTTATGGGTAAAATTCTTTGTGCTTTGGATTCTGTTATTTAAAAATATGGATTTGAATATATATAAAAAAATCAATGGCAAATGTACAAAGAAACTATTTCCCTAGGGCTGTGTATAAGGATCCTGACACTTTAAAATGTGAAGATAGAGGGATTAAACTCCCTTTGGAAGTTGATAACCACTTGTAGATAATCACCAAAAGTTTAATCAATATTTTGCTAAATATTTATACATACAGCTTTGCAGTATCTATAATGTAAAGCTAGGGAAATAAAAGCTACTGAAACGATAGTTACATATGTTAACTTTTTAAGGTATGTTGTAAAGGGAAGAGCAGGGTCAGAGTGAAATACTTCATGTGTTTCTAGTTATTACTTTCTTGTGTGATGGCTACCAGTTGTTTCCTCAAATTTAAGGTTCACAAACATAAACATATTTCACCCAGTCAGTCTAATTAGAAATAAAGAGACTACTATTTTAATTCCTCTAACTGAAAAGTAAACTGTCCAAAATGATAGTGGCCTCTCTGAGGGAGAGAAAAGATTAGATTACTAACTTTCCTATATAGATGTGAGTTCAATTATTGCACAAAAATAGTTATATAGCACATTTTGATAAACACTATATTTCGGAGGTTATGCAGGAAGCCGTGTGAAACAGCTCTTTGACTTGCAGAATTCAGCAGGGAATGGTGCAGTCTGTTTACTCTTCTTGCTAGGTCTTACTAATTAGCTATTTCACTCATGATGTTACTAAGTTTGGACTGTAGCTGCTGTACATGGAACATACCAGGGGAACAAAACAAATTAGCTGCTTTTATTCTGATGTTGACATGCTTTAAAATTTGCTGGGTTTATTGCACTGGACTCCAAAGTTGAGTTTTCATTCATTTGTTGTTTTTTTCATATTCTGGCTGCATCTGTACATTATTTTTACCCTATGGAAAATAGATCATAAAAGCTCTAGCACAATACAGATTTCTACAGCTCAGTTATAAACCTACAAAGCCAGAGGTACCATATTTCAAGAAAATACTGCCAGACCCGTAACCGAAGAGATGCAAGAAACAAGTCCTCTAATATTCTGTTTGTTACTACATTCCAAAAAATAAAGAATGTGTATTGACAAGAAAGAATGAACTTGGAGGCCAGTCAAGTGTATTAAATTGGGATTTTTTCTTAAGGTATTTCATGTTTCCAGTTACCCTGGCCTCATGAACCAGTACTGAATCAGTAACTATAGTGTTGACAGGTATTTCTATGATTGCATGAGAAGTCATGGTCTTTACTCAACACTCATTGTAATATCCATTGCCTCAATGGCTTGTTTTAATGTAGTCCAGTGCAAGATACAGCAAGGCGTAGTGATATAATTTGTGAAATACTAAATCAAGAATGTAAACCAGGAGTACTTTAGCTATCACCTCAGATATTGTCATGGTTTAACCCAGCCAGCAGCTGAAACAACCACACAGCTGTTTGCTCACTCCCCATCCCCTTTCTCCACAGTGGGATGGGGGAGAGAAAAAACAAAAAACAAAAAACGCACACCTGTGGGTTGAGATAAAGACAGTTTAATAGAGCAGAAAATGAAGATAATAACCATAATAGAATATATAAAGCAAGTGATGAACAGCACAATTTCTCACCACCTGAAGCCAATGCTCAGCTAGTTCCCGATCTGCCCCACCTCCCCACCCACCCCCAATTATATACAGAGCATGACATCATATGGTAAGGAATATCCCTTTGGCCAGTTTGGGACAGCTGCCCTGGCTGTGTCCCTTCCCAGCTTCTTGGGCGCCCGCCACCTTCTTGTTGGCAGAGCAGTATAAGAAGCTGAAAAGTCTTTGACTACTCAGCAACAACTAAAACATCAGTGTGTTATCAACATTATTCTCATCCCAAATCCAAACCACAGCACTAAACCAGCTGCTAGGAAGAAAATTCACATCATCCCTGTTGAAATCAAGACAGATATACACTTACATCTCAATAGTTTCAGTGAGTCACCTATCAGTGGATGATTAAGACTTTTCTTCTAGAAGGAAAATATCATTGCTATGCATCAGACTGCTATTTATTTTAATGTCCTTTTGCAGAAATTCATAAACATTTTCTTTAAGAAAAGCATTTTTCCTCTCATCAGGAGTTTTACTTTTTTTTCTTTCTTTTTTTTTTTTTTTTTTTTAATTTTTAATACCTACCAATATAACAACATTACCTGGAAATACATTCTTCTCTCCTACTACCAGAAAAAGGAAATCTCAAACTATGGCTTTAGTTCCACATAAGGTATGAGGCAAAATATCAATTTCAAACAGTAGTCTGCAAAATATCTGTGGACATCTATACCATGATTTGATTCCCAGAAATGCTACCCTTCCTCTGCTGTGCTCTCACTCTCTCCCCAAATGTTGATGGGGCCAGACTTCCTCCAACAGAAGTGAGGGGTGTCACAGCAAGCCTTCACTGCCCTGGGACCTGCACTGGGAGGAGTTCACCACTGGTGGGTAGATTCTCTTCCTCCTTACTCTTGGCATTTGCTTGAGATTATTTTTGGTCTCTTGCTCCAGGCTGCTGCTTTCTGTTTGCTCCCAGCTGAGGTGTGAGTGTGGCCCCACAGCCTTCCCCAGGAGCTCTTGTTTGCTGGGCAGCGACCCCCTGGGTTTGCCAGACCCTTCCCACAGAGGCACTGGCAGAACTCAAGCTGAAACCAGCTCAGCCCAGCTCTGGCCAAGGTGAGCCCAGGCCAACCCTGAGACCTGCGCTCTCAGCTCAGGGCAGAGCCTGAGGACTTTGCGCGGAAAGCTGACCCTGGCCAGCACCTGGGCATCCACACAGCTGCTTGCTAACTCTTCCCCACTGCCAGCAGGAAGGTGCAATAGGAAGAAGAAAAGAAAAATATGTGTCTGTGGGGGAAACAAACAAACAAACCCCAAACAATAAAAAAAAACTTGTGGGTTGAAATAAAGACAGTTTAATAGGTGAAAGGTTGGGGGACAAGGGATTCAAAGGCAATCACAACCTTTCACAACTGGACTGATGACTGAGCAGTAGCCATTTGGAAAAACACACATACTTCTTCCTCTACCATAGTTTTTGTTGCTGATCATAACATTATATGATATGGAATATCTCTTTGGCCAATTTGGGTCAGTTGTTGTGTTTGTGCTCTTCTCAATCTCTTGCCCACCCCTAGACTAATTCTGGGTTGCCATGTTTTGGGGGAAAATGAAATCCTTGATGCTCTACAAGCACTATTCAGTAACAGCCAAAGTACTGTTGGGTTATCAACGCTGTTTGACCACAAATCCAAAATACAGCACCAGATGGGCTGCTATGAAGAAAGCTAGTTCCATCCTGCCAGACACAGTACAACTCATAATGGTGAAAACCCCATTAGCTGGGCTATAATTGTGATTGGCAGTTAAGTAGAGGGAAAGACAGAAAAAAATGTTTTATATTTGTTACACTACATTTTCATCCTACTCAGTTTTTCTAGAACTATTGGAATACATTCATTTTCATGTGTTTTTACTTCATACATTATTTCTGATTTCTCTAGAAGGTTTTACTTTTTGGATCATTTCATGAACATTAGGAAGCATTTGTTTTTATTATGTTATGTCTTTCCTATCTTTCAAAAAACTTTGACTAAGTTGAGAAAGAGTTCAGGAAGGAAAAAAATTAGTGAATCTCATAAAATGTTGTTTTCATGTACTCAAACAAAACAAAGTATTTGGAGAATCAATTATATTGTAATACCTTGGCAGAGTTCCAGCACTAAAAATATGTATTATTTGCTACTCTATTTTCTTCAAGGGAAATTACCTTTAACTAGGTTAGAATCAAAGAAATTAAAAATATAATCTCAAGCTACAGTGATAGGTAGTTCTTGAGAAAATGATGGAAAATGATTGGCAAGAGTTAAATACAAGAATGAGTTAATGCTGTACTTGACCTAAAAGCAGAGAAAGAAAAAGTAGCATTATAATGATGAGTTATTATAAAGGGTCAGAAGCCTGAAAATCACCTCACTTGAAAAAAGGTGGTTTTACTATTATAGCTTTTATGCATTCTCTAGGTCAGTACTTAAAAAAAATGCATTTCTGTCTTTGACCTTTCATAGAATAAAAACATTCAATCTTCTAAATTGTTTTTTTATAAAACACAGGTGATGTTTTAAGCAATATTTTCAAGAGCTAGATGTTCAAATAGGAAATCATTAGCATCAATGCCTACAAAAAATTGCTTTCTCAGAAGGTAAAAGAAAAATAAAAAAGATTTTACAGAGTGTATTGTGACACTGATCACAATTATGACAATAATCACAATTATGACTTAGGTAAATCATGTGATTGAGCTCAGCTTGTGTCATATTGGATAATTACAGTGATATCAGGTAAGATTATTAGGTGTTTATATTGGAAAATGGGTTTTAACTGTGGCTTAAATTTAGATACACTGAGTTACAGAAAAGTGGAGAAAGGTCTTCAAGTGAGTCAATTAGTCCAGAGATAAATAGACACACATTCTTTTCTCATTCAAATTTATAATTTCTCATAGTAGGCCACACATATAATAAATTCTTATTATTTTTAGTGCATTGCTTAAAATTTATATTAACTTTCTGATCTGCAAAACACTGGTAAGACGAAGAATCTGAGTTCAGCTTCCCAGCTGAAATTGTTAAACTATAAGTTTTACTTCATTGGTTTTCTGTCTGGCTTTTGTTTCAAAAGCCACAAGCTTAAAGGTTAGGCCTCCTCTGGCGTCAGTAGAGTTACATTATGTCATGCCAACCACTCAGAATTAATATTAAATAAGATTATTTTTTTAAATATACAATTTTATTTTTTCTTTGCATGGATATTTTCCAAGTTTTTCAAATTCTCCATGAAACTGAAACCAGCTATCATTTCCCATGGACAGATCTATTTATTGACAAGTGATGACACTTTTATAGCCATTATATAGCTCCTCAGCCCCTCAGGCATTTTCTTGAAGTATTTTGCTTTTTACTTATTCTCATTTCACCATTTTTTCCCATTCTCCCTTTGTTATAAATAGTAAAATGACAAAAGTAAGTCAAACAAGAAGATAGAGAAGTTAAAAATCATTACAAATGTTTGCATTTAATTTAAATTATAGTTCTAAACCTTTGAAAATAGTTTGTTTAAAGAGATCAAAAAAAAATCTTTTAACATAAATGTATCATGGTTCTAACTAAACCACTTGGCTTCTAAAAAGGCATTTTTAATCCAAATTGAAATTTTAGTGAGCAATTAGTTTGTGTTTTGACGTAAATGTAAATTGCAATGACACAGCTGAAGGTTCTTGCATTTGTTGGCATGAGGCTGAGAGGCATACGATTTTTTTTCCTCTCACCAGATGCACACTGGTATGTTCACCTTTTGAACAAAGTGACATTGGTATTAATGAACAGCACCAAAACGTCCTTAAACAGAACAACATCCCAATCCAATGACATGGAGCAAAGGTCATTCACATAGTTCAATCTTTCCAATACTGCCATCTGTAGTTTAGGTATTTTAATACATTGGTGTTTTAATAGTACGTGTAATCCTAGTGACTGAGAAGTATTAGGCAGTGGACTTGTTCTGAATGACACTGCAGAAGTTTTTGGGGAAAAAAGATAATAAACTGCACAGCTGTCACCTGACAGCTGTATAAGAAAACCATTGACAAATTTGATTCCTTTGGAGGCAAGGCCTTTAAGACGCTGTTCCACTTCATCTATAATATTGTGCTTATTTTCTGGTGGTTTACACACACTGACAACTGTTGTGATTTGTATGGCCCTACACTGCACCGTTGTGTGTATACAACACTGGGAAAAACATAAGATTGCAGTGGATACAAGGATATATTAAAGTTATCATCATAATAGATTCACAAATTCGTCATTACCTTTCAACCAAACAAGTGACAGAATATCTTGCTACCCTATTACTCATGTTGCAAATCCCCCCTCTTTTTTTTTTCTTTTACACATCAGAGTTCCCTGACATTTTCTGACATTTGAATGTTTTTTCTCACTTTACCCTGAAGATATGAGTGTTTATCAAATATGTTCTGTTGTTTAATCCTTAACATTGAAATATTTTTCAATGTCCACAGTAAGTTTAACTGACTAGTACAGAAGTTACTGTATATTCCCCATTGCTACTTATTAATTTAGACCAGTGAGAGTATACCTGGTAAATTTGCTTTGTTCTTAAAACAGCAAAAATTCATTATATTTTTAAGAGAGGAGTAGAATTATAGAATTGTTTTGGTTAGAAAAGACCTTTAAGATCATCTTTAAGATCATCAAGTCCAACCATAAACCTAGCACTGCCAAGTCCACCACTAAACCATGTCCCTAAGCACCACATCTATGTGTGTTTTAAATACCTCCAGGGATGGTGACTCAACCACTTCCCTGGGCAGACTGTTTCAATGCTTGACAACCCTTTCAGTGAAGAAATTTTTCTTAACATCTGATCTAAACCTCCTCTGGCACAACGTAAGGCCATTTCCTCTGGTCCTATCTCTTGTTACTTGGGAGAAGAGACCAACCCCCACCTGGCTACAACCTCCTTTCAGGTAGTTGTAGAGAGCGATAAGGTCTCCCCTCAGCCTCCTCTTCTCCAGGCTAAACAACCGCAGAGCAAATGCTGCTTTGGCATGGATTTCATTCCAATGTCTCTAAGTCACATCTACTGTTGTTATGTCTACTTAAAAGAAAAAAAAAAAAAAAAACAAACATTTCCTATGTATATAAAATTTAAAGGATCACACTAAGTATAATGTAATCCTAGCCAAAACACATGGCTACCTAGGATGGCTAGGTAGGATTTCTTCTACATTTAAGTAATATGTATCTCCTTTTTCTAAAAAAAAAGAAATCCCTAATTCTGCTTTGAAAACTAGACATTCTTACAGACTGAAACCCTTATTTGCCAGTAAATCATTTATTTACATTGCCAAAATGAAAAGACAAGGCATAAAAATATAGGGGTTTTTACTGAATTCAAAATGTGCTCTGAAAAGTAAATAATTCTATCAGAAAATTTGGGGGATTTTACTTCATATATAGCCTAAAACCCATGAAGAAAACAACAATTTTATTTCTTTTTACTTTTCATTGTGTATTTTAAGGCATTTCTTTGCTTTTATTGAAAAAGCATCTAATTTCTCACAGAAGTGAAAGTAAAAAATAGTGGAGCCTTAGGGTGCTTAACTGAAAAACGATGAAACAGCTGTGGTACCTCCTTTTCCTTTTACATCCACTCATGGTCCACATACAAGAGGCAGGAAAATAATGCTGAAAATAGTTACGCTCACAGTGAATTAAGTTGTGTTACTGAAAAAGAAAAGGAGAGAAGACTGGGAGGTGTTTTTAACATTAAATAGATCACAGGTTCTGTAAATCATACACATGTGGAAAACTTTCCAAGTTCTTAAAAGTTCTTGCCTTGGTTAGTAATGTGTATATATGCATGTATATGTCTCTATACATATGTATATATAAATAAATTTCAAAAAAAAAGATGAAATTACAGTTTATGTAAAAATATAAATTTAAACTATTAGAATAAAAATTCTTCCAGTGGGAATAAGGATTAAGGACTTACAGATAGGCTTTTTTCTAAAGTTGTAACAATCTTGTTAAATACTCAAAAAGAACACACCACTGGGAGAAGTAGATGAAACATTGTGCCGGTTTTGGCTGAGATAATGTTCTTCAACAGCTAGTATGGGGCTGTGGTTTGGATTTGTGCTGGAAACAGCACTGGTAACACAGGGATGTTTATGTTACTGCTGAGCAGTGCTTACACAGAGCCAAGGCCTTTTCTGCCTCTCACACTGCCCCACCAGCGAGGAGGCTGAAGATAGAAGCACCAAATTTTATCTGCAGTCTAATTCATAGACATGTACTAGGCACCAGGTGGAGAACAATTCCATGTCCAGTTGGATGTGCTACTTTTTTCCTGTGTTATTGCTGCAGGAATTTCCATGTACGTCAGCAAAACAGCTTGTATATTTGTGAAGGAATACCTTCCTGAGGGATGTTTAAAGTATACAGCACTGTACCAGGAACTGTTCTCTATTAGGTGAGATCTGGCAATATTGCTGTGACATGATTGGATGGGGTAGACTCTTTATAAGAATGAAAAAAAAATTAAACTTTGACATAAAGACCTAACTTTAAACCTGAATATACCCTGGATCAGCCTTTGCTACTGTCTCTTTATGGACTTGACATAAAATGTAGGACTTGTTCTGTAAGACCATTCCACTGTGCCACACTAATATATCCATCATCGTTTAAACTTACACATATGCTTTATTCCTTGCAGGTTTTTTTTCTTACAATAGTGTTTTATAGGCTATTTGTTTTTACTTCATTGTCATTTTTCCCAAGTTAACATATGCATTGCAAAACAAAAAACAAAACAAACAAACAAAAATAAAACCCCCATCATGATAAGAAAGCATATATGTAGAAAATTTAAGTTATAGATCTAGTTTGTTGTACTCTCCCCCATCAGTTTAGTGGCTTTAGTAAGGGGATGTTAGGTCCTGGCTTTAGTTTTAATTAGCATTCTATGCCAGCTTGTTAAAACACTTACCAAAACCTGGGTAGTGCAATGAACAGACAACTACCTACCCAGCTATGCTTGTCTCTATGTAGCACAAAAAGGAGGGCAGGGCCACAGGCAATTTCATTATTGCATAGCTGGGGTTACAGCTGGCTCCATACTATTGCCCTTCCCACGTTCATTTTGACTACTCTAGCTGTACATCATGCTTCCTATTATCATCTTTTCTAGCACTGTGTTTTTGGAGAGGGTTTTTGCCTGTTACGGATATTTTCTTTCCTTTCTCTTTACAAGGCAAGAAAATGGAAATGTTTTCTTTAAAGGAGACACTAGGCACTGTACCATTGGGAAAAGACCTTCAGGTCAATGGCAAAGAACTATGACCCTCTGACAGTGGTTGCATATACTTGAAACCTTTTGCTCCATCATAACTTTTTCACTGTGTAATGAATTTTCAGTTCCATGTAGCCATGCAGATAGGCTGTAGGGAGGTATGCCTCAGCCAGCTTTGAGAACAGTAGGCTAAATCTCACTACAGATGGAGTCTGGTGGAGAGCTATTAATCAAATAGCCAATTAGCCATCTCTCATGATAGCAGCCTTCAACACCGTGTGATGCAGCACATACCAGCTGTAATTATACAGGACTGATCATCTTTTGGGAAAAGTTACACATAGCCACAAAAGTCTTATGACCCAGCCTTCTTCTTCACATGACGTCTTACCATCCATCCTTCTGATGTGATGAATTTAATAGAATCGCTGTGTCTTAGAAAGAAGTATCCATTTGAAATTAAAACCATAATTAAGATAATATGCAGCAGGTCTTGTTAAACAGCAAATAAAGAAGAAAGTTTTGACATGGGGTTTGTTTGTTGGTTGCTTTAAAAAAAAAAAAAAAAAACTGGAAAGACAATTTCCATCAGTTTTAGCAAAGTCTACTCAATAAGTTTTCTTAAAAACATTTGTTATTTTTGTTATCGATCAGTTGCCTAGTTAAAGGCACAAGGATGAAAAGAAACAAGAGCATCATATAGGCAGCAGTACAATGATACAAGAAGGAAAAAAAGAAATAGAAGTCTTGGAGACAGGCAGATTAAAATAGGAGAGCAATGTGGGGAGAGTAAAATAATAAGGATTTAGCCCTACAAGTAAAATGAGAGAAAATCTAAACACCTGCAGCTGAGGAAAGAACTGTACTTGCCTGTTTCACTTTTGGAGAATCAGCAGTAACAAGACCACAGAAGCAAAGAACAAGACCAAAGGCAGCACAAGAGATGCTGTGAATCAGCAGCCCTTCTCTGTGCACTGTCTTTGCCCAAATGTTATGTTTAGCTTCCTCCTTGTGTTTTCACCATGTGCATCCCACAGCTTGTTGGAAGACCAGATATAAAGATGAAGAATCTCATTAATAAATTGTATCATACTATAATATGTTAGAAAACAAAAAAACCTGCAGCTCCTTCCTCCTCATGCTTTTCCTCTTCTCCAGGTGAAGTGCCTCCCACAGGATATAGTCCTTCACAAACTTCTCCATCATAGATTCTTCTTCTCTTCAAGAACTGCTCTAGCATGTGTCCTTTCCACAGGATACAGCCCTTCAGGAACAGACTGCTCCAGCATGGGTCCCCCACAGGGTCACATTTCCTGCCAAAAAACCTGCTCCTGCGTGGGGTCCTCTCCATGGGCTGCAGCTCCTGCCAGGAGCCTCCTCTTATGTGGGATCTCCATGGTCTGCAGCTTCCTATAGAGCATATCAATCTGCTTCAGGGCATACCGTCCATGGGCTGCAGTGTGGATATCTGTTCCACTATGGTTCTCCATGGGCTACAGGTGAACATCTTGCATCACCATGCTCTTTTCCATGGGCTTCAGGGGAATCTCTGCTAAAGTGCCTAGAGCCCCTCCTCTCCCTTCTTCTTCACTAACATGGGTGTCTGCATGGTTGTTTCTCTCACTTATTTTTTTTTTTTTTACTCCTTTCTCTCACAGCTGCTGTGCAGTGTTTACTCTTAAATGTTATCACAGAGACACCACCACCCTTGCTGATGAGCTCAGCTTCGGCTAGCCAGCTTTGGAGCTGACTGAAATTGTCTCTGTCTGACATGGGGGAGTTTCTGGTGTCTTCTCACAGAAACCACCCCTGCAGCTCCCCTGCTACCAAAACCTTGCCACATAAAACCAATACTGTACCAAATTAACACATAATGTCAATTTAAGTGTAAAATTTCACAAGCTCTTCCAAAGAAAAGAGAGTGGTACAGAAGTCATGGATTCTAACAAAATATGTGCTTGGTTTCAGTTTGACCATGAGGATCCTGTAAGAAACACAGGTCTGATCCAAGGCCAAATGAACCCATTAACTGTGCTTCTGGTGAATGCTAAAAACACTAATAGAAATCAGTTCATTAATTTTTCACTGCCTCAGGTAATATAAATTGTTTTTAACTTCAAAGGCATGCACGAAGTTCCTAAAAAAAATTCTGTTACTAGGCACTACTGAAACTGTAAGCATGCAAAATAATTTAAAAACAGTACAAAGGATAATATACAAGTAAATTATTAGCTGTCACTTTCCCAGAGGGAACAATTGTTAGCCTTGAAAGAACAGTCACCTAGTTATCAAAAGGATAATACGAATCCCTAAACCATCCTAAAAGTAAAGTACTAACAGCAGTTTTCTCTTTTTACAATTAATTTTAATTGTTCATTTGGCCCTAAAGTCTTGATTTTTTAAGCCTGTAATCCGCTTACTTTCTATTCCCTCTGTTATAAAGAAAGAAGAAAAGTAATTTTTGTCAGAAATAGTAAACTCATATTAATCACAATTACAAGCAGTAATGTCTGATTACAATTTTTAATCAATCATGCTATTCCATGTTTAACTCACTAATGTTGGGACCACTAGAGTGGACAGCCATCTGTGCCTCTGTAAAATTAGAAATATGATGAATTATAGCTACTGGTAGTTTGAAGCTATACCATGAATATAAATCATTACGGCTTTGATAATTGTAACATACTGCCAAAAAAAAAAAAAAAAAAAAAAAAAGTTATCGTCTGTGTTTCCTGTTCTTCTTCTTGTCATGGAAAAAAAGGTACCTAGAGAAAGATCTGCACTTCACTCAACAGCTTTTCAATATGATTTACAATGAATGAGAAGACCATTTCTCCTCACCCTCTTTGCATAACACAAATCCTTTTTGTCAGTCAGTGCTACAGTCTAAAGATCACATTCTGCTCTTATCTCGGATGATCACTATCTAGAGTAAGTCTATTAACTCTAAGATTCTCAAATAACATATCTCTCAAGTGTTCAGTCATATTCATATTCATATTCATCAGGGTTATAACTGAGAGCAGAATCAGATCACAGAATCCCAGAATGGCAGGGGTTGGAATGGACCTCTAGAGATCATCTAGTCCACCCCCCCGGGCTAGAGCAGGATAACTTACAGCATGTTGCACAGGAGATCCTTTGGGAATAACTGTATTCCCTGATTTGTCAAAATGATAAACTTTGGACAGTAAGAGAATAAAATGGCAACTCCTTTGAAACTACAGTAAAATACAGATAATTCCTTATAGAAGTTGGTAACAACATGAAGTCATAACATGCCTTTTCTGAATATACTTAATTTATGGGCAGAACCAGTAATGTAGACTTTTAATTTTCATGCCAAATATATATAAAAAAACAAAAAACAAACAAACAAACAAACAAACAAAAACAACAAAAAAACCCCCAACCCCCCCCCCCAAAGAAAACACAACCCTCTCCCCCCCCA
>VXBL01008716.1:477355-509738 GCA_013400195.1 Aramus guarauna
AACACAACCCTCTCCCCCCCCAAAACCCACCAACAAGCAAACTGACTTTTCATAATTAAAATTAAAATGTTCATCATTATTTTTAGGACTGCTTTAAGTGTCTGACATGTCTATGCTATTGCAGAGGATAAAAGAATAATTCAGGTTGGAAGGGACCTTAAGAGATCCACAGTCTGAACTCCTGCTGAAAGCATGATGAGGTACGTGGTCAGACATGGTTGATCAAGGCCTTATCCACTCCCAAGCATGGAGAGACACTGCACAATCACTCGGGGCAGCCTAGGTCATGGCCTAAGTGTGCTCACGGGGAAAAGGTTTATCCTCACATCCAGTGAGAACTTCTCTTGGCCCAACGTATGCCCTTCATCTCTGTTCTCCCATCTTGTGCCACTGTGCAGGGCCTGCGTCCATCTTCTTCACTGCCTACATGTAGGGAGCTGCTGTTTTGTGCCCCTAAAGCTGTCCTTGCTCCAGGATGAACAAAACCAACTCTTTCAGTGTCTCTTCATAGGGAAACTGCTCTAGATCCCCACCAATGTAGTGGCCCTACACTGCACTTGATCCATTTTTTCCATGCCTCTCATGTATTGGAAGATGAAAACTGGATGCAGTACTCAAGATGTATAGCACTAATAAATGCTGAATGAAAGGAGATAACCAGTTTCCTCAAATTACCATCCATTATAATACAGCTGAGGATGTAATTAGCATTCTTTACTACTAAATCAAATACCCATTTGCAACGTGTATAAATACCTGTCCAGTGGTTACAGTTTTCAAATCCATGCAGTCATGCAGAAACACATTGTAAAAAAACAGCTGTTTTTATTTGTCAGTCTTAGTGTCAAGACAAAGATATTACCTTATTTCCTTCTAAACCACTGTGACTTTTTTCTTTCTTTACATTTTCTTAATCATATGAATTGCTTCAGTAATTGCCCCATTTTAAATGCTCACTAAAAATATGAATTTAAAACAGATATGGAAGGCAAAGACACAATNAACCCACCAACAAGCAAACTGACTTTTCATAATTAAAATTAAAATGTTCATCATTATTTTTAGGACTGCTTTAAGTGTCTGACATGTCTATGCTATTGCAGAGGATAAAAGAATAATTCAGGTTGGAAGGGACCTTAAGAGATCCACAGTCTGAACTCCTGCTGAAAGCATGATCAGGTACGTGGTCAGACATGGTTGATCAAGGCCTTATCCACTCCCAAGCATGGAGAGACACTGCACAATCACTCGGGGCAGCCTAGGTCATGGCCTAAGTGTGCTCACGGGGAAAAGGTTTATCCTCACATCCAGTGAGAACTTCTCTTGGCCCAACGTATGCCCTTCATCTCTGTTCTCCCATCTTGTGCCACTGTGCAGGGCCTGCGTCCATCTTCTCCACTGCCTACATGTAGGGAGCTGCTGTTTTGTGCCCCTAAAGCTGTCCTTGCTCCAGGATGAACAAAACCAACTCTTTCAGTGTCTCTTCATAGGGAAACTGCTCTAGATCCCCACCAATGTAGTGGCCCTACACTGCACTTGATCCATTTTTTCCATGCCTCTCATGTATTGGAAGATGAAAACTGGATGCAGTACTCAAGATGTATAGCACTAATAAATGCTGAATGAAAGGAGATAACCAGTTTCCTCAAATTACCATCCATTATAATACAGCTGAGGATGTAATTAGCATTCTTTACTACTAAATCAAATACCCATTTGCAACGTGTATAAATACCTGTCCAGTGGTTACAGTTTTCAAATCCATGCAGTCATGCAGAAACACATTGTAAAAAAACAGCTGTTTTTATTTGTCAGTCTTAGTGTCAAGACAAAGATATTACCTTATTTCCTTCTAAACCACTGTGACTTTTTTCTTTCTTTACATTTTCTTAATCATATGAATTGCTTCAGTAATTGCCCCATTTTAAATGCTCACTAAAAATATGAATTTAAAACAGATATGGAAGGCAAAGACACAATGAAGAGACTTTCTCCAGCTGTATTATTTCAAATCATCCCCTTGAAAAAGATAGGCGATAATCACCTTGAACCATTTAGGATTTAACATTCCTTCTCCTTAGTGTACATTGATCGTAACTCAGGATGATGTTTTACCTGAAATGTTAACTGTTTCTATTATTATTAAGGGGTACCACAGCTAGTATTGCTTTTTAGAATAAGATCCCTAAGTGTCTCAGCTCCTGATAGAGCTGAAAGTTGTCTTTGAGGCTTTTAGAATGACAGAGCTGGGAGCAAGGGTAAATGTGTGACTTTGTGCCTTATGAGAAGAGATTGGGTTGGGAAAAAAGTTAATAAACAAATCAGAAACTAGACTCCAATCTGAATTCTGTGAATAAACTTACTCTGCTAATAGTAATCTTTCATCTAAACATACCTGATGTTTGAAGCATTACAATCTAAATCCACCTTCAGCTCCAAATTTCATGGGGTCAGCTCTATTTAAAAAGAGCTTTGGATAGTTGGACAGTTCAACATAAAGGTAAAGAAAAAGAGATAAAGGTTTTTACTTTGAAATAATGCTTTAGCCATTCTTTTTCTTTCAAAATTTTAAGAAAGAAAAGAATGGACACAAAATCTTAGTTCTTGGAATGATGTGCATAGTATCCCAGCTTCATTTTCCTGAAGCACCTTGAGCAACTTCATGGTAAGTATAATTACAATATATGAATTTTGCAAGAACATATGAAAGGAGCAATGAAACAATAAAAGAGAAAACCTAAAGCTTTGCTGTCAGTGTTTTCAGTGCTTGCCTGCTGTTATAAAGACAGACATGTTTTATTTTCAGGCTGTGTCATGTTCCACCATAATGAGCACTAAAAAAAAATGTAAATATATATCGATTTTGTACAGAGGTCAGTACAAGTGACAAGCAATCTGTGAAAAAGTTAGGAGTCTTAAGTAAGAAAAGTAATTAGAAAGATGACTATAACCTTTCTTTAATGAATAGCAATAATAAATTACTTCCTCGGTGTTCTTGTGACCCTGTCAAGTTAGCAAGGTGGTCTTTCCTGAGTCAATTCTGTGTTTCGATCCCTTTTGTAATCACAGTCTCACAGCTGTGGAAAATAGCACTGTTCATTAATTGATCACTGATTATTTGCATCTGTAGTGGACAAGAAGCATTCAGGTTCATCTTCTGTTCTGAATGGTTCTCGGGAGTAGTGAGGGGCATTTGTCATCCTTAGGTCTTGAATGTTGTTTTTATTTCCTCTTGGTATTGTTGCTTGACTCATTCACTTGTCAGTGTCACAGTAGGCTAGTGAACAAAAAGAAATTATAGCTTTAGCAGCTCCCTCTGATGCATGAAGCACATGAAAAATGTCCTCCAAAAGCTAGCACTGTTGCTTTGAGTTTCATTAGAGCTATTATCCAGTAAAAGATATACTTAAAAAAAATCTACTTGTGTACATAAATTTGAGGTTTTGCCTGCTAGCATGAACATCTTTTATAAAAGACAGCCATTGGTTAGTAAACACTGTAATTGGCATCCAATATTTTGAGGCTTTTTGCTCTTAAAGAATCCCAGACAATACAGTGATTGGAACCTCTTTGCTGGGTATGGGACGGGAAGGTTCTTACTCCTGTGAGATAAGATGCAGCAGCTGTTTTAACATTTCATTGACGAGGAGGGGGAAAGGAGGAATAAAGCCACTTTCAATCCATTTTTAAGCAGGACAGCCAATGAGTCAGTATCTGAGAGCAGCCTGTGTGTTAACACATCCGATGAATTTAGCTGTCATGATTTTCAAAGCAGTTAGGCGTATAGGATAATATTTAGGAACTTTTATAAATAGACTTCTTGACTGTGTCTCCCAGGCATGATTAAAGTTAACCTCCCTCACAAGGTTTTAAGGCAGTCTCTTTTATTGGTATTAGTATCTCTTTGTATGCCTATAACAGTATTACAGGAGCTACCAAACTAGAGATAAGATAATCATCCCCAGGACAAAAATAGTAATTAAAAAAAACCAAAACAACAAAACAAAAACAAACAAACAAACAAAAAAAAACACCCCAAAAAAACCCAACCAACAAACCTATCAGAGAAACTACAGACTGACAAAGGGGATTTTTGCTGCTACAACTTTTTTTCAGAAATCTGAAACCGCATTTTTTACACAGAAAAAACACTGAATGAGCTTATGCATTCTGAGCTATGAAATACGCAGCAAGAATATACAATTGCAAAAACATGTCAGTTGGAGGTGAAAAGTGACACTACAGCTTCCCAATGGGATTGCATGTCTGTTTATATCTGAAGTTAATACATTCTGTGTTTTATATCTTCACACAACTTCTGAAACTACAATAATGATTGGACTATTGCCTCTGATAACTCAATTAAATAATTATTAATGCATACTGGAAAAAATCTGCAATTCTTCTATTCCTGTAATTACCATCAATATATAGATATTCAAAAAAACAATGAGAAAAAAAATCTTTACTTTCCTTTAAGTAAAACTTAATCTTGATCACTAGCTACTACAAATGAGGAGTTTGAATCCAAATGTGCTTTCCGATACTATTCTGATATAGCTTGTAGTTGAAGCCAAAACGTACAGTATCTATTTTTCAGGTTTGATCTAGTCAGGTGAAGTCACATACAAAAGTTTTCTACTATTTGGAGACAAAAGTTCAGCTGAACAACATCTGAGGTTTAATTTAATTTGGATCTGCACCCAAGTGCCATTCCTTTAGAGAAATTAATCCAGACTCAAACAATTCTCCCTTCAGTGCACCTCAAATTTCAGGACGGGGCAGAAAAATCTAAATAAAATTCTAGCTTTCTGTAAGGAAGAAACTATGTAGACTTTAACTGTAAGACCTTCCCACCCTCAAAATTTTATTAAAAAATATATACTGGGAGATGAACCAGAAGATTCGTGGGGAACTTTCTCCCAAAGCCACATCCTCAGTCATATATCTGACTTTAAAAATGCTAAGAGAGAAGCTAAATTTCTTCATATTTTATTGTAGTCTGTGAGAATGACCTGCAATAATGGCTTTTCAAAATATAACTATTAAATCCTGTAAACATCAGGGGACTGAGAATCTTTCTAGTCTGCCACTCTTGTCATATGGGCAGAGTCCAAAAGCCCATCAAGGATGTAGTGTTTATGTTCGATGAGCTGCCAAAATGTAATTAGAATTTTTTTTGAATACTTACATGTTAGCACATTTGAAAGAAAAAAGCATCATAAAGGAAAAGGGAATGCAATTTATCACACTAAAATAAGTACGCTGAAGAAATGTGGGCTGCATTTTAGAGACATTGCCAACAACCAGTCATGCATGTCTATTCTTCTGCCAGGGTTAATCTTGTGCTTTGTACTTTCTTTTGCTTTTTTAAAATTCTTTGTTCTATTTGAAAAATACGAGAGAAGAACACAGGAGGTGTGGGTGGAAACAGGCAGGGAAGAAGTAGAGGAAAAAAATGTAATGATATCACCTCATTTTTTACCAGATATTCTGATACTGGGAATTTGGGAATACACCCAGTGATATTCCATCATCCAGACCATTTTGAAAATCTTAAATGTTTTACACTTTTCATTATCCACTGAGGGATATAACCATATAGCTGCAGTATGTCCCTATCCAAATAAAAACATATTTTCATTGTCTTAACTGTTGCATTTTTAAGGTGGAAATTAGCAAGTATTCATCTTATATTACATATCTCTGGTTTCAGTGAAAGAAGATTTAAGGAAATACTGACACGGTGCTTTATACAGAGGTTTGTACAAAAGGGTAGGACTACTGACAGAAATCTCACCCTAATCTTGGTGGAGGAATTACCACTTATTGCCATTTCATTATGTTATTCATGCCATTTATCTTTGAGTCAACAAACAGAAGCCTAATTTGAATCTGATACATAGTCTGCTTTCATAATGGGAGATAAGGACCTCTACATACCACTTCATCTAAGCCACAGATAAGAGGGATATATGTCTCTTGTAACACATCTCCACTCAGTACAGGTCCTTGCAGAGGATGTTTGGAATCTCGGGGGGGGGGGGAAGGCCCAGCTTAAGTATTTAGGACCAGAAAAAGTAAATGAGACAAGCATCAGAATTCTAGGCTTTCAAAACACAGTGCTAATCTGGTTTCATAAAACTGGAAAATCTACTTGCTTGCACTCTGGTTTTTTTCCAAATTTTTGTATAATGGAATATGTCTACACCTGCATCCTGGTATGTAAAGCAGTTATGGAGCTCACCAGATCTGATTTCATTATTTTCTTCCCATGGGTTGAAAAGAAAAAAAAAAAGCAACAGGCCTGGCTTGCCTTCCCTTATCAGCATCATTGTATGTGGATCAGTCCAGAGTTTGCGTTTTTCTTCCTCCTAGAATCAGGGTCAAGACCATTGCTGTCCTTTATAAAGAATAATGACCAAACTTATAAAACAAACAAACAAAACCAAACAAAAAACCCCAAACCAAAACCAACCAAACAAAAAAAACCACCGAAAAACCTCCCCAGAATCAGCCACAAAAACCAAGCTATTAATTGTATCTGTGGAACTTTCTCACTCAAGCTCAACTAGCTAACATCCCTATATAAAGGCAAAATTTTGGAGTACTGGCTTTCGTTCTTTACATTTTTTCTTTTTTTTTTTTTCTTTTTTCTTTTCCCTCCAGATTGCTTACATGAGTTCCTACCCTGATCTAGATATAGATCATTCAGATCTTCAGTAACCTAAATGATCAAATATCAAATATTTCCTACAGTGCATGCTCAGTTTGCCCCCAAAAGAAAAAGAAATGTAAAAGTCTTTTAGTTGCACATAGCTTACTATTTAGGAGCCCAAGCTCACCTTTGCTGTATTGGGTTTGCGAGGTAAGGGTTTGATTGTGGGGGAAGGGGCTACAGGCCAAGCCCATCAGCAACGGTGATAGCACCACTGGGATAACATAGTTAAGAAGGGAAAAAAATGGCTGGGGAAGACTAGAGGAGAGGAGTGAGAGTATGTGAGGGCAATAATTCTGTAGACACTAAGGTCAGTGAAGAAGGAGGGGCAGGAGGTGCTCCACACACCAGAGCAGAAATTCCCCTGCAGCCTATGAAGACCATGGTGAGGCAGGCTGTCCCCCTACAGTCCACAGAGGTTGATGGTGGAGCAGATATCCACTTGCAGCCCATGGAGGACACCACCCACTTGTCGTTATGTTTTCTCTCCCCTTTCCAGCTGAGGAGAGGAGTGACAGAGTGGCTTTGGTGGGCAGCTGGTGTCCAGCCAGGGTCAACCCACCACATTTGAAAAAGATCAAATAAGAATCAATAGCTGTATATATATTTTGCTGAAGTGATACAAATTGTCTAGGCATGCTCTTGTTCTGGCAATGTTTCCTCTCACAGTAACAATCCCTCTCTGATTAGCACCAGTGATTAAAAAATGGATGATGTGTTAAAGCTATTGGATTTTATCAGAGCATCTATCAATATACTTTGACAACGTCAATCCTTTTACCAGTGACAAGGAAGACAATTTTTGAAGTTCCTGTCTTTAGCCAGCATACTTGCAGGCTATACAATATGTCTAAGGAAAAGTTTCTCTTGTTGAGGAGGGCCAAGTTAGACAGGCTTATTCAAGGTTCTTCTTGGTAGCACTGTAAGATAGCAGAGTAAGAGAGAAGAAAGGCAGTGGAAGCTGATTACAGCAGCAGCAACAGTAACGGCATTGTAAGCAATTATTCCACTAAGTTGTCAAAAGCCAGGATGCATGACAGAATGTCTGCTAATCTTGGTACACTGAACGACAGCCACAACGTTCTGTCTTAGAAGATGGGAATTTGAGTTATCTAAGAAATGGAAAAGAGTAGTAGTGAACTAACACATGCAGCTTTCCAAGCAACATAAACATTTATGTACATAAATATGCATAAAATAAAGCTAAATCAGTCAATTACCTAATGGCTTTTTCCATTGTTAAGGAAAAAGTGAACACAATAAAATCTAGCTTCTCATTTATAATCTGTTCAATCTGTTCTGGAGTACTTTGATGCAAGAGAACTTATATTTGATCATTAAAAAATTGAGATCAAATAAAGAATTAAAGATATTTTCTCTTTTATGGATGTTATGGGAAGCTTATTCTCTTTCTGTCAGTGAAATTCTCATACAGAAGAGATTTGCATAAAATCATTCAGAAAATTTTAAAATTCACAATTATATCAGATTTAAATCTAATGTTCAGTCTCATCAGTTTTCTTTTAGTGCCACATTAGGTCATAGGTGAAACCTAGACCTTTAGTCCCCCCTGAGAATATGCAGTTATTGAAAAGCTGTTGTTCAGCTGTAGCTGGACCCCATATCACAGGATCAAGTAGCTACAGCAAGTCCTCCTAGAAATTATCACAAACCAAATAAAGCAAGTGCTTGGGAAAAGCAAACACAGATTCACCAAAGGTAAATCATGACTAACTTAATCACTTTCTATGACAAAACAGCATCATCTGTCAATATAGGGAGAGCATTGGATGCGGACAGAGGTCCAAAGGAAGGCCATGAAGGTGATCAAAGGGTTGGACAACCTGCCCTGGGA
This sequence comes from Aramus guarauna, assembly GCA_013400195.1. Lineage (NCBI taxonomy): Eukaryota > Metazoa > Chordata > Aves > Gruiformes > Aramidae > Aramus > Aramus guarauna. Next base: position 485,929 of record VXBL01008716.1, read on the forward strand.
GGAAAGACTGAAGGAGTTAAGTCTTTTCTCCCTGGAAAAGTCAGGGAGACCTCATCACAGTATTCCAGAACTTAAAGGGCAGCTACTAAGAGGACGGAGGTTCTCTCTTCACAAAAAGTCACATTGGGAAGACAAGGGGCAACAGGTACAAGTTGCAGAGGGGGAAGGTTTCATCTTGATAAAAATAAAGTTTTTACAGTGAGAACAATAAATCACTGGAACAACTTCCTCAGAGATGAGAGTCCCCATCACTGGAAGTTTTCAAGATGTGATTGGAGAGAGTACTAGATAATCTCATAATCTTCCTTTCCCACAAAAGGGGAGACCAGATGAGCTGAGATCCCTTCCAACCTGGGTTGTTCTATGATGCTATGATTCTAACTTATTGTACACATTTTATATGGTAGATATGCACATATGCAGAAAGTCACAGTCAGATCACATAAGAAGTTCCTATTAATTTTGTGGTTAAATCACTTCATGTTTATCCTATCACTCATTGGAGGATACTTCTTCCATATACTTAATTTTCCAAGCTACAAATAATTTTCTTGCATTTTGTAACTCCTACGTATCTCATGTATAGCAGATAGTCTTTAAATATTGCTCAGAATCCATGCTGAATACTCCTCAATCTATCCTGAGGGAAGAACTTTTCCAACAGTTGTAAATACGTTGCTTTTAATTTCACTGAATATCCTCGGGGTTTTTACTGTCAGAGGGAAAATGAGAATGCAATTCACTTTCCCTGTGGCTTTCAGTATTTGTTTTGGGATTTTCTCCAGCATATTCAGTCTTGTTTCATGTAAAGCAAACAGCCTAAATCTTTGCTTATACAATGCTTTCAGCTTCCAGGAATGTATATATTTTATATATACTTATATGATATATAAGATATAATTTTATATATACATTTATTTATTTATAAACTAAACCATTCGAATTCATCAGAAAGTAATAGGCACTTGTAGGGCATAGCACATTTAGCTACAAGGTAGGCAGCTGAAATACATCATAGGAAATGCTTATTTCTCTCTGTTGACTAAGGAGAATAAGTTGACTAGCTCAGAAATAGAGGATCAGAAATTGAGTGGATTCATTCTGCTGTTTCAGCAAAATAGAAGACAGTTCTACTTGTCTTTGGAAAGATTTTGTATTCCCAGCCAGTACTTCAAGACTGTGACATATAATACCTTGCGTATTGACATGTTAAAGGACAACAGTGCATTGGATACCATTGCTTGTGGAGTGCCTGCTGGGTTTTTTGCTACATTTTGCTTCTTTAATGGGTCATCCAAGAATTACAGTGAGACATTGAAATAATATAGAACAAAAAATATGGAATTTTATGTGTATATGTAATAATTTACATATGACAGCAGGTAGATCTGATAGTATCTCTATAACTGAGATAGTTGGTTGAACCTGAAGAAGTAAACGTGGAAATATGTGGCAATGACTGCTCAGGAGTCCATTTCAGAGGGACAGGATTATTTATTTCTTTTTCCCTAAACAGCTCCACACATCATAAAATGGCAGGAGAAATGATTCTTCACTGAGATAAAGTGCACAGAAAAATCATACTCAATTACTGCAAGAATAATTTCTCAGGAGTGTGTAAGTTTCCTTTTCCTCTTTCTGGTAAGATTATCCCAGAAAGGCTGCACCAATCCAATAGAACTGTTCTTACCATACTAAAGGCAGCAGATTAGACTAGTTGAAAGATTTCAGTTCATAGAACATGTCATCAGATATGTTGTAATTCCCATAATATGCACATTTTTAAGCAGGAGCATTTATCAAGGAAGTTCTTTATTTCAGGTTTTTGTGTTGTGCTGGTTTTTTTCTGTTTCTTTGGATAATTTTTTACAAAAGCATATATCTAGATACATACTGCTTTCACCAAAGTACATATTCATCAAGTTAGAAATTAGTAAAATGTATTTCAATAAGAGATATCCAAGATCATAGAATCTCTTATCACATAATGCACAGGAGCCAGGGATAAAACAAACAGGACAATTACAGAATCATAGAATCCTTTAGGTTAGAAAATGTTTAAGATATTGTATTATAATGTCTAGAATAATATGTAAAATATGAAAAACCCAACACTGTAAGGTAACAAAGGCAGAAGAAAACCTTCAATGTAAGCATTATAAGCAGAGTGTAGCTTTTTTAAAAAAAATATTTAGATATCAGACACATGACTTCTGTAGATTGTAGTAACTTAAGTGGAGACACACCACTACATTTCCTACTCTCAGCCATGTCAGCTAAACACTACAAAAGGAAGAAAGCTATTTGTCTCACTCTTTCTTTTTTTTTTTTTTTTTTCTTTAGTTATTAAGTGTTAAGGATACAGTCCTAAATTGATGTTTTTTCCTACCTCCTCTGAAGACATACAATGTCAATATGAATTTTTGTGTATTTTCCCCTCATTCCCACATGTCTGTGCACTGCAGGTCCAGATACATTCCTGGTATCAAGTCCAAGACTGAATTTAATCAGACCTGGTAAAGTATGGAAAATGTGTGTAAAACAGAGAGAGACACCTCTAAGGATCAACAACTGACAAGAAATGAGGTGATTTTTTTACTTTCCTGCTGAGGAGGCAGCTATGGTGTTTTGATTAGCCTGAAAACTCATAATATATTTTTGTCATTTCGTAAAGTTTGAGGATGCTGATAAAGCAGCAATAATGTAATAGGAGAGTATAGCACTAAAACTGTAGTACTAGGGGTAGAGTAGAAAATACAACTGGTATTATTAAGTATTCAACCTCCTCAGGTCTCCCTGCAGCAAACTTGAAATCTCTCAAAGAGCACAGGGTGCTGGAAGTGGAGTCCCATTCCATATTGATAAGCTCTTAATTTCATTTTTGCTTCAAAGAAAAAGCATGAGTCAACAAGAGAACTTTGAGCTACATAAAAATGTTATCTGTATTAATGGGGCAAGTCCAGCAAAATGATGGCTGGAAGTGCTGATAAATAGAAGGTAGTTTAAATTATGCTGATGTGTCTATTCCATTTTCTCAACAGACTATGAGCAGAATAATTAGATTGTTTTTTTGCTCCGCATCCAAAAGGCATTCATTCCTTGTGAACCTCTCCTTTTTATAGCAAGTATCTGGGAGTGATATCCTGTGATATTAACACTGTCACTAGAAAATGAACTCTTAGCATGCTTTTAGCTGGAGGACAACTTTCACCTAAAACCATGAAAGATACCTACATAGTCATAGTGATCTGAACTATATAATTTGACAAATAAAGGTACAAGTCTCCGTATACCTTCAAAAGGTATAGGGACATACCTTAAATTGTAATTTCATTTTCTCTGCCTTATCAGTGTATTATAAAGTATAACTTAGAGATTACCTAATTTTCACCTGTCATTGAACAGGAGAACATGCAGGGCCCATTTAAAGCAAGTCTATGTGCTCTACCACTGTCACTCAGTTGTGAAACTTCTATAGAAACAATGAAAGGACTTAATCTTGGAAAATTACAGGATTCACTAAGATGTTTGAGGTCTGCATTGAGGATAATTTAAGATGTGTGTGTTCTACGTAGTCCCCAGCTGACATTCCAGAAGGGTGCAAGTTTCCCCCTGGTCCCAACCTGAGCTCTGAGGATGAATTCAACTTGAGGTTAAGACATCTAAGCTCCAGTGTGTTCTTGTAGGTTTCTGTACAAGAGCCAGTTAAGAACCTCAAGCTAACCGTAGGAGTCTGAAAAGCTCTATTTGACTACATCTAGTGCTGCTTGAAAGTTCCTAGAGTACCTGAGATGTCTACATGGCAGGTATAATATGAGACTCACTCCCACCTTGAGCAACACTGGGCAGACAGGCAAGGTATGTTCTGACATCATGACTAATTTAGGTGGCAATGTTTACCCAATGACTGATCTTCTGGAAGTCTACTTTAGTGACAGTTGATGTGTCCCACTCACTGTATTAACCAGATGCCTAGAAACATGCCTGTAACCACCTACATGAAAACATGATAATGCAGGTTTCTTAAGCTTGAACTGAATTAATTCTGCTGAGATGTGCAACCACTTTGTAATACTGACACAAAATTTGAAAGGTGCATGGCACTCCTGTACTGTGAGCTTGATCACTTGGTTTAAGTATACATAGAGAAATCTACTTAGCTTGTGAAACTTTACTTAAAAAATACTCAAGTTCATCTGCATTTCCCACTGAATAAGCAGATCAGAAGATGAGCAGGAAAAGAAGTGGAATTAATTTTTCCATAAATAAGTAATTGGAATGCAAGTTGGATGTAAACTCCAAGGAATAATGGGCTAAGATATTAATATTCCTTTCACATTTTACCACAACCAGTATGATCAGGTATGATCTAAACTGATTAGGTCATTTACCATCTCTCTTCAACAAGTCAGTTTCAGGAAATGAAATTATTATCATATTGGGGAATGATAATGTACAGTTGCTGAGGACTTGGATTTTCAATTCAAGGGCAATCCCTTTTTCTTATGATGTGGGTAAAAATGCTTGACTGATACTCCTTTACAAATGTCATGTGCTGAGAACAGTGCTGTTTTCTGCACTTAATGACAGAACTCATAATAAGAGAAGATTCTCAATTTTCAGAGACCTTATACATAAGCAAAAGTTAAAAGTCATGTATGATGTGCTACATGTGATCTGTTATTTCCAGCAACCACTTTCTAACAACCCATGTATTGCTTGCAAAACACCTGAAAAGATACACAGCATATTACTATTTTGACTACATTGCTAAGAATCTCAGCCTGAGTATCAACGTAAAGAAAAAGGAGCCCTGTTCTAGCCATGATCTGAAGGAAAATCTGTCAAGACCAATATCAAATTTTTTCAGGAATGCACTGGTCTCTGCAGATAAATTCTGTTACTATGGCCACCTCTGTCTCAAAACTCTGTGACAGATAAGAAAGTCATACAGTGTAAAAACCAATGAAGATTTTGAGATTAAATTGTCTTATCCAAAAGAGGATCCAACTCAAAATAAAACTAATGTGTATTATACAGTAGTGACTTCGATTTCTTTGTACAGCTAAGAAACTTGAACTATTTTTTGCTACGTTAAACATCTCAGTTAATTCCAAATGCATTTTTTTTCATGCACCTCTTGGCATAAAATGACAGGGTCAGATCCTAGATATTGAGACCTTAAAGCACTATTCCACACCACATAGTACTCCTGTAGGTCCGCTAACACAGCTTTGGGCATCTGCTATGTATTTTGATAAAAGATGACCCAGAGCTATTATTATGGCAAGCTGAAATATGGTGAAACGCTGAAAGGCAAGATGATGAAATGTTACAAACACCCACAAGACATATCTTTAGCTGTCGCCTGAGTTCTGCAACAGGGGAACTTGCAGCTAGAGATGATCTGCTGTAGCAAAGATGCATCAAAGCCTGGGATTAAAAGCTGTGAGGCTCAAAAGGCACTAGAGGAATACATGTGTGCTATTCCAAGACCCGAGACACCTGTGTCCACAGCAAAAAGCTAATTTCCCAGAGAAGCCATGAAAGTTAAATGTTTTTAAACCAAGCAGATAAGAAGCTATCATGGTTTAAGAAGTATTCACATCATCAACACAAAATTTAGAATTTAGGCCCCTGGCTCAATTTGCAAACTGGTCTCTAGTCTGTCATAGAAGATTTATAGCACTGTGATAACATATTAAGAAAGAAATATGCAAGTGATATGAAGTTTTATTAAAGTTCATCTTAAGACAGTGTAGCTTAATGTGCTTCCATCAAAGTAATTTTTTAATGGGAATGAAGCTGTGAATGGCAAGATCTGCTATAGAACTTGTAATTCGTATTGCAGGTGTTATGTGGAATGTTTCTAATTATTTTTTTTTTAAATGTTCTGTATTAACTTACAAATTTAAGATGTATACAGATTTGTAAGATGTGTAACGTGATGTCATTTTATAACATTGTCTATTGGTTTCTTTGTATGCAATATAGCACCAGGCTTCTGCTTCATGCTGACCGCATCATAAGACTTTCTGAAAAATATCAGCATGTACATGTGAATTTTGGAAGTTTCAGGGTAATAAGAATACAGCTGTATTCACTTTTGCTGAATCATGTACACTCCATTCCTTTAGAACTACAGCATCTCAACACCTCATATTCAGACAAATAGAGATGGAAGATTTTATGCCAACAGGTATTTTGAGAAAGATAAAAATATTCTTTGAGAAACAAATCAGTTTCTGAATACTTGAGATATTAACTGCAAGTACTGAGTGAAGCAAGAGCTTTTTCAAAACAGTAGTGTATGATCATCTAATTGAGGCATATTAGGTAACACATAAAACATAAATTGATATAGCTGAGTTACAGTTGCCCAGGCAGAATTTTTCTTCTTCTAGCTTCTAAGTGTTTGATTTCATAGTGTTAACATTTTTTAGAAAGTCTCTTCTGTGTGCAAATTTATGTAAGTCAATTACATCTGATACTAATGTTTTCTGTCTCTGTTCCTGTGCAGATGTTAACCTTACAATGTGCCAAAGTTCAGATGAAGGTGAGATTCCTGTCTGCTTCTATACAAGACTTTTATAAAACTTCAAGAACCCAGTCCCATAAAAGAACTTACTATTTAGTAACTCCCTGTACCAGTTATTTTATCTTTTTGCAATTAAAATTGATTACCATCTTCCTAGGAAGAGGAAATCCTTGATTCCACCTCTTATTTCCCAAGAGTCTGCAGTGCCTCCAGCAGCAAAGAGTGTGTATATAGCTGGTTATAAGTGACAACACTGAGAGACTAAGCATGAGGAAATATGCTGAAGTAGCTTTTGTGCCTTATACAGAAATAAAAATGATGCTGTTTATGCTGTACTCTAAGAGCTGAAAATGTCACCATGTCCAGTTAAAATATCTTGGAGCTTTCTACAGCTGATGTGTTACTTGTTCATAGATATAAATATTTTTTTCTAGACAGGTACCTCAGTGCTTTCCATAGAAATATAGCTCCGATTTTTATCCTAGTGTTACAATGGATAAGCAGGGGGCAGATAGGCTACGCCAGTTTGCTAAGAGCTACTTTGTTGAACTGTTTACATCAGTTATGTTTAGTCATATAGAGCTGGAGCTGCAAGCAGAGTTGGCTATCGCATCACTGAACACTGCAGCACCTGAGCATTGTTGCTTAGGGGATTCCCGGAGCCTGGAGTTACGTATCCAGGTTCTCTAGATAATGCCTGAGGAGAGACAGACAGCTTAAAGATAAATCTACATTGCAGTTATTTGTATGACTGCAATTTATGTAAACAGATAGAAGTTATCTTTAGAGTAACTTTGGTACATACAAGAGTGTAACTATCATGGCCTCGAAGTCAGGGGTTGCTTCTGCATTTTGCATTAAAAAACTATGGGATAAAATTAATAAATAATGTTATGACTACATATCAGAACCAAAACTTCCCTTTCCAAGAAGTGACCTTATTTCTGGTCCATAGAGCCATGCTCCCTTTTGCTTATTCACTCACTCTCTGCCCCTTGAAATTTGCTTTCTGCTATACCAGCATATATGGTGAACAGAAGGGTAGTCACCTTTCCTCTGTAGCTTGCCACCAGGCACTAGGCTGAGGGGCAAGAGAGCTGTAGGTCAGTTCCCTTCATGCAGAGACTTTTCACCTCCTTGACAAGCACTGTAACAACTAAGCAATTGAATCAATTACATATAAAAGGTGAATGCCCGCTGGACTCTTCTAGCTATTTTTTAGAAGAAAAAGATGAGCCTGATTTTGGATAAGTTGCACAACCAAATGTCTGAAGTTGACAGTAAAGCACCAAGGTCCACATGAGAGCTAGTACTTTTTTTCTGTTATTTTTAAAGGTGTAGTTATATTGTTGATTATATTATGATTTAAGCCATTAAAGGAAAGTCCTGATATAAAATTGCAAAAAAATGAGCTATTTCCTAATGTGAATGCTTTAGGAAAGTGAGTCTTCATTATAACAAGCTCTTCATAATCTGTTATGAGTTAGCTTAATCTAACCCTGTTTAGTGTTCTGGGTGTTATGAATTCCTCTCTCACATTGCCAAATTAAAATTATGAATTGTAATTATGAGAAAATGTTATGGATATAAAATGACTAAAAAGTAGGAATGGCAGATATCAGCCTACATGTTTCCGTGAACTGGATCTGGTCCTATCTTCCTTCTCTGAATCTAGGCCTCTGGAAAGCCGTGACTTGGGGCACTGCTTATGCTCTTTGTGCAAGGGTTCATGCCAGTGTGTGCAGGCTGTTGTAGAAGAATAATCTTGCAAAGGCTGAAGTAGTTAGCTGGCTTGTCACAGGGTAACTTCCCCGCAAAGCAAATTGGAGCAGACAATGACAATTTACATCTTGCAGTACGGAGCAATCTGCTGCCCCGTGTCCAGGGCAAAGCTACAGTCAAGCCCAAGACAAACAGCAATTCCAAGTAAAGGGATGTTCTTTATAGTTCTGACAGGCAAGATAGAAGAGGGTTGAGGTCATTGACAGATAGTCCAGTTAAGAAAGTAACTAATTTACAAGGTCTATAAGAAACAGAAGGGTACAAAAGTGATCATGAAGCAATGCTGTGGTTGTATCACTTGACCTCCAACTACCTGCTGTATATCTGGACCTGCATTGGAAGCAAATATCAAACAGTATGACTTATAACAAAATCCATTTTGTTCCATTTTCTAATCTAAAAGATTATCCTTCAGAATCACATGGGAAGTCATCATTTAATTATATACCGTACTTCATTTACTGTCAGACAGACACATTGTCCTGGTTTTCAGCTAGGATAGAGTTACTTTTTTCAAGATGCTGGGACAGGACACAGCCAAGACAGCTGACCCAAACTAGCCAAAGGGGTATTCCATACCATATGACATCATGTTCAGCATATACAGGGGGCTGGCCACAGAGGAACAGTGGCTCAGGGTCAGGCTGGGTTTCTGGTCAGGTGAGTAAATTGCATTGTGTATCACCTGCTTTGTATATTCTAAGTACTGTTGTTATTTTCCTCTTCCTTTGCTGTCCCAGTAAACTGTCCTTATCCCAACCCACAAGTTTTACCTTTGTCTTCCCATTCTCCTACCCATCCCACTGGAGGAGGGAAGGAGTGAGCGAGTGGCCGTGTGGTGCTCAGCTGCTGGCTGGGGCTGAACCATGGCATACATACAAGCTAACACAGTGTTTTGTCCATCTGCTAGAGACATAGGTAGTTTCAGCAACAATATCCATTGATTTTCTCCTTCACAAAATTCCTTGGCTGTTTGTTTGACCTTCTTTCCAGGGATGATCAAGCAATCCTGTCTCCACTTTTATTCTAGTGTGTTGTGGTGAGAGAAAAAATTGTAACATAAAAGTTAACACCATTTAAAAAATAAAGAAAAAAGGTATGCAGTTTTCTCTGATAGTTGCAGGAAAGAGAAAGCAGCATTTTTGTTTCCGTCTGACCAATTAGGTGTCTAGAAGAACAGAAACTGAAGAAATAATCTTTTAGCAAAATTGTCAGTAAAAATTTGCAAATATCATGTTACTGCATCAAGGAAAACATGTGTCCCAGATGGTATTAAGTAAAAGTTAAATAACATCCTTTATTTGCTGTTAAAAAAAAAAAAAAAAAAAGTGAATTTATTCAAGCAAATTAATATATTGACTAATGCAATGAATTAGTGTGCACTGAAGAGGCAATTATCAGCTGAAGAAGAAATAATGGAACGACATGCCCAATTAGTCAGTTATTCAGTGCAGGTGGCTACCATTGTTTAGGTTAAGTAAGCAGTCTCCAGAGGTGATGACATCTCGTGAACTGTGAAAGAAACCTTAACAAAGAGATAAAGCATAAATCTCTCATACGATTTGAAGTCTGAGATGAGATCTATGACTTGATAAAAACGTGGTTCAAGCTACAACTTTGAAATGGCAAAACAGACAGCTCCTTTAAAAAATAATATTAAAAGAATAAACTCATGTTACTGTAATTTTGGGAGTTGTTGCTAAGATGCATTTTTCATACTGTCTGCAATTTTGGTTGCTTCCTATTTCTCTTTTCTAAGAGTAGACGTCATAAGGGAACAAGTGTAGGAATCTGCATGGGGGAATCCTTTGTTTTTGGTTTTTAATTAATTTGAATACATTTGGCTAGCAGTTTTATGCAGAGCAGGTAGAAGAAAGAATCATTCATTTAGAGCTTTCTCTCTAAGTTCAAGCTGTTGAATAGTTTGCTACAGCATGCTGACAATATTGAGTTTTCATTAGGTTTTACAGGAGACAACTCAGACAGAATTAAGTCAAGTAAAGATAGCTTGACCTCCTACTGCTCACACTGGCCTTCACTTTTATTTCTGAACAGGAGGAGAAAATCCATTGTGAGCATTTGCTTTTGCAATGGTCTGTTATACTATTTCAGCTGTGCAACTGCTATAAGAACAGAGAACAACTCCCTTGCCAAAACTAGGATGAAAGCACTTAAAATTTTCTGTGGGAAGCCTTATGAAAATTTACAACAACCACAAGTTGGTTACATAGATTTGCATGTTTACACAACACAAAAGGTGCACTGAGCTCAAGCTTCTAAGTTTGTCAGACCAGGATGTATTCCCAGAAAAGACTTCTACATCTCCTGTGCAGTTAGGCAAACAAAAGGTTGTGTGCAAAAGTCTAAAGAAAATAATGATGATAGCAGTCACACTAGTTCTTCATAGTTTATAATGCTATTCATCCAAGGGTCTTTACTTTGTTCTAGAAATCTGTTAGTCTTTAAAAGCTATCTTTTGGAAGAAAACTAAAGTTTCCTTTTGTTTAATTCCTTTATTAATAAAGGCAAAAGTCTGAACTGATCTCCATAATTTAGACATCCAGATGTGATTTATTTTATTAAACCTGTATCTCAGCTCACCTCACCTTCTCTGTCATGTCCACTTTGGAAACCTACTATGCATTTAAATTTAATAACCATGCAGAATTAGACCTGTAAAGGTCCTAGGCAATTTACCTTGTCTTCTCTCACAGAGGCTCAGAGATTGGTCCCCTGCCAGTTGTTTCCCTATAGTGTCCCTAATCTTTTCAACCCTTGACTAGCCCTTACTGATATAAAGCCATAATATACCAAGCTAGAGCTATATTGCCCCAAGAAAACCCCTCGATGAGACAAATAAGTATATAATGAAAGTTAAAATTAATTATTTATTTTTCTGGTAGTTCAATAGATTATATCAGACTACATATTATGAAGTATTAAATAAGGAAACATTGGTACATAAAGATTGAGTCCAGTGAGATCCTAGGTCAATAAGCAGAAACAATCCATTCCTTTCCCCATGCTGTCCCTACTATAAACTGTATGGGACTATTGAACTCAAATACTTTATGGTCAGAGTCCCCGTCCACTTCTTTTTTGTGAAGTGCAGAGAATTTTTACATGACCTGGAAAGTCCACTTAAGATCCTTAGTCCCTAGGTTGTTTCCCTGAGCTTTGCCTGCAAAAAGTGGACAACTCACTACATAGTTGCAGCTCTTTTCTTCCACTTTACTTTCCATTTCTGCTTCATCATTCTATCTTCCTTCATCATTTCTATCTTCCTTCATGCCAGAGAATTGTTTCAACAAATGCTGGCATAGCTCCTTTATTCCTCTAGCAGCATCGCTAAACTGAGGTGTCAGTGCTATACTGGAAAGCACCGAGACATATGTCTCCTTCAGTGTTGAAGAGGATGGACAAAGAGTTGCAGTGTATTAGATACCATTGCCTTGTTGTAGCATTTCAGGAGATATTGAGGCTTTTTACACACTTATGTGAGCTACTTCTTCTTGTACATTCCCAGTAATCCTGTTGGTTTATGGCCCTTGTCCTCTTCTTGGTTTAGAGTCAGCAAAGTCAGCAAAAGTAGAGTGAACACTGGTGCCTCCAAAGCCTTTTTTGGGGGTTTCTGACAAAAGGCAATCCAAGGTTCCTAAAGCTTTTTGCATTGGAAATGCAAAGATTCTGACCATAAGACTTTAATGGAGTGGCATCACACTTAAAATGATGTCAAGTAACATAAGAAAGCACGTGGGTTCATTTGGACATCTGTATGAGAGGAGCATGAATCCAAGGCAAAGCTACTAAAATTCTCCTACTAGATTTTAAACAGAAATGGAAAAAAACCTGCAAAGATTAACAGTGGATGATAGGAAAGGATTATGATGAGATATGTTCCAATAAATCTTCTCCTGGGGCTGGCTGGATGTACCACGACTCTGGTATGTATAACAGCATGTGTCTTTCCTGGAGATAGTTCATGGCCAAGATGTACACAATATTAATAACTAAAGTTAGCATCAAAGAGTGCTTGTGTCCACGTGTGGATTTTGACTGAGATAGAGTTAATTTTCTTCATAGTAGCTAGTATGAGGCTGTGTTTTGTATTTGTGCTGAAAACGTTGTTGATAGCACAGGGAGGTTTTTGTTACTGCTGAGCAGTGATTACACAGAGCCAAGGCCTTTTCTGCCTCTCACCCCATCCCACCAGTGAGCAGGCTGGGGGTGCACAAGTGATTGGGAGGGGACGCAGCTGGGAGCGCTGACCCCAACTGACCAAAGGTATATTCCATACCATATGATGTCATGCTCAGCTTATAAAGCTGGGGGAAGAAGAAGGAAGAGGGGGGGACATTGGGAGTGATGGCGTTTTGTCTTCCCAAGTCACCATTATGTGTGATGGAGTCCTGATTTCCTGGAGATGGCTGAACACCTGCCTGCCCATGGGAAGTGGCGAATTAATTCATTGTTTTGTGTTGCTTGCATGTGCAGCTTTTGCTTTACTTATTAAACTGCCTTTATCTCAACCCACCAGTTTTCTCACTTTTACTCTTCCAATTCTCTCCCCAGTCCCACCATGATGGGAGTGGCTGTGTGGTGCTTAGCTGCCAATTGGGGTTAAACACAACAGCCCATCAAGTAAACAACCAAAATGCTACACATTTTTTCTAGAATTTTTCTTTTTTTTTATTTTATAACACCTCCTTTTGAAAAGACAAATTGTTGTAAATCTCTTTATAGCCCAGTTTCTTAATTTTTACCTCTTAATATACATTTCAGAAAAGTTTGTCTCTCTTTCCAAAATTTATCTTGGAACTTATGAAGAACAAGGACATATGTCTATTCATAAAAATAGACAGATTACATTAGACCAAATGTCCATCTAGCCTAGCATTGTCTTTCCAAGAGTGTTCACTAACTGTTGTCTGTGGAAGTGTATGAACAGAGGAATTACACATGACTTAAGTCTCTTCTAATCTCCAACTGTTTGCAGCAAAGGTACTTCCTGCATTAGCAGTTCAATTTCCTCTTGAATCCACATACACAGCATCCTATAGATAGGAGTTCTAAAGGACTAATACTGGGGACATTTTTTTTTTTTTAGCCTAACTCCCACCAGCTTTTGACATCACAAGACTACTAAATGTCAGCAGAAGACTATTAATAGCAAGATTTATGTCATAAAAAGGAATTCATAGTGAACATTTCAAATTTTACTTTCTATAAAATGTCATCTATAATTCAGGAATTTATATTTCATGTAACTATAATACCAATAGATATTATTCAGTAACTAGTATTACTTTCTAAAAGTTTTTTTAGTATAGACAAAATCAGATGTGGATATTTTCCTTGAAAATCTTTTTAACATTCCTCTCTCTAAGAAGAATAAAAGAAGGAAATCTTACATGTACCACCAGAGATCTGTAAGAATCTCATCAAACTAAACTATTGCATTACAGAAATCCAATGGATCAAAAGTTTCCTGTGATGGGCAACATAAGTCTGGTTTAAGTCAAGGTATGAAGTTAAATATAAAAGTTATTCACATGCACAACCACAGAGCAATTGATACTAATTGCTCAAGCACTGATCCTAATTTGCTCTTGGAATGATAATGAAGGAAACATGGTATGTTAAATACTGTGAGTGACATCTCTGAAATTATGTTTCTGTCAAAAGATTTACAAAGAAGTAGACAAATGCTCCAGTTCATCATGAATACGGAATAGAGTGGAATGCTTTTCAGATTTGATTACAAAGTCAGTGAGTACAACAAATGCAGTAGATATTGTGTCAGTATAGAACTCCCACACAGAGATTACAAAAACAAATTCCTGTTTTCAGTCTGAACTGCTGTTTTCAACCTAACCCTTTTTTCACACAATTACCTCTTATAATCTTGAGCAAAGAGACTATTTGCACAAATTTTCTTGTAAGAAAGGCATAGCTTAAGATACTGCTTAACTTCTGCACACATATCCCTCGCAAAACCCAAAAAGACCAAGGTAAATTATTAAATTAAAAGGTAACAATGTTTTGAATTGTGAAAAACAGTTCAGTTACAGTCAAAAAGCACTGACTGTTGCTGCATCTGCTTTTACTAGGTTCGTTTCTTCATGATTTTGGAACAGAAGTAATCTGCACCATAACATATTAGTAGGTAGAACTAACCACTGAAATATGCAGAAATAATAAAGGAATAGAAAGAAGAGTAAAAACTCTCTACAGTACATAAAATGCTTTAGTCTAACATATTCTGGAGGAAAGTATTCACAGAATGTGCTTACAAAGGAACAATCAAAAAAGAGTAGGATAACTTCTAGCAGACAAGACATAAGTTTGAATGCAATAAGGTAGCAAAACAGTTCTTGCAGAGACTTGCATAATCGCACACACTATACTGAGATGATTCTATTGCTTTACAGACCACTGGGTCTTTTTGGAAATAGCCCACAAAAAGGACAGCAAATATATATATACACACATATACATATATATAAACTAAGGATCACGTAAAAAGGAATTTGGATGTGTAAAGCTGATATAAACATTTCACACCCAGTATCCTTAGCATACCACATGTCATCCTCAGAGGTATTCCAAAGGTCCTCACTCTTAGCCATGCAACATATCCCATGCCTTCTGTCCCAGAAGACTTTACATTTTTATGGTGTTTCCAAGTACTTCCTAGGCCTTGCCTACCTCACAGGAACCATAAATGCATCAATACCCAATAAAGCTATGGAAGGATTTCTGCCCTGCTCTCACCAACATCTATCATCACTTCTTAATCCACCTAAGGGACCAATCCTTCCTTTGCCCCTCAGTAATGATTTCACTGCTTCTGTGTGCTGTAATATGCTGTCATGAGCTGCAAGCACCTGAGAGCTCTTAAGCAGTAGGAAGGCTGTCTCCAGCAACAGTGAGGTGCTGGATAATTTATCACTAGGGCACACTCATTACAGCACTTCAAAAGCTTTTTCAAGAGCACATCTGAGTAACAGAAGCCACCGGCCTCATGCAAGATAAAATGAGTATGTTACAAGCGCTTTTGTTGGGACCACATCTCACTCTAGATACTAGCTAGCATGGGTCACTCATTTCTAGATATGAAACAGCTTTCATAGCCCTCTGCAATGAAGAGATTATTAGTTCTGGGCATGCCATTTCTGAGTTCCTGTCTTGATCATTTCAGGTCACAGAAAGCTTCCTGTTTTGCCTTCTAGAGATCTGACACACAACTATCTGTGCATCGGCTACTTGTCAACCTGCTCTCACAGCTGTCTTTTTGCAAGGCCATATTACCATCATCTTGTCTACCTATCACAAATTACCACCTGTGGCATACCTATATTCTTTGCAACACTCTGGTAAAGCAGTATGCTCAACTTTACTGTGACCATCAGTGACAGATATGTCCCCAAACAGTATGTCCCCAGTGGATCCCAGCAAACCATTAATGGCCGGCATATTTCTGCCCCAGAGAAGGCCACTAGTTATCAGTATTTTAAGGTATTTTAGGACTTTACTTATCAGTTCAGAAGATTCAGACATGCCAGAATCACCTACATTAAAATTATTCTTCATGCCTGAACATTTGACAGCTCCTGGTACAAATTAACATCTTATTTCAGCCTACAAAATCAATTTCTATGGCATGAAAACATCAATCTGAATTCTCAGCAATGGCAATTACCCTCACTGTCATGTTGCACACAATTCTGTCTTGGTGGTCAAGGTAGTAAAGGAACTACCCTCAGCTCTGTCTCAATGACCTTCATATATGCCATTAAGTGATTCATAAGCTAGAGGAGATGTCTGTGATATCAAGTAGGTGTCAAAAATGAGAATATAATCAGAATCACTATGCACATACCAAAATCTGAGCAAGAATATGCAGAAAGTCCTTCAAACCTGTTTGCAGGAAAACCCTGAACGCATCCTCAATCTCCAGGCTTAGCAAAATATAACAGAATTTGGCTTTATATCAGTAGAAATTCTACAAAGTGCAATGGTCATGAACAATTCTGTCTGACCCAGAGATATCCAGCTCCTTTTTTTTTCTTCTTCCTTTCCCTCCTTTCCTTTTCAAAAATTTTTCTACAATTTTCCTCAGTGTTTCCAAACCTTCTGTGAAGAGCAGACTTTCACTTCTGTTGTTCTGACAACAGCAGAAGCCTGGCTATATTTACTATCCCATGCCACACTTCCCTGTACCTCTCACTGAAAACGTTTTCAGATATAAACAAACCCCAGCATTCCCTCTAATCTTATCATAGAATCATAGAATGGTTTGGGTTTCAAAGGACATTAAAGGTCTTTTACTTCCAACCCCCCTGCCATGGGCAGGAACACCCTCCACTAGATTAGGTTGCCCAAAACCCCATCCAATCTGGCCTTGTCTTGACTTATCTTATTTTGGCTGCCTATCAGCTGGCAACAAGTGGAAAATATTCTTTGCATGGAGTACTAATAGTCCTGCACACAAGCTTTCTCCTAACCTTTACACCCCACAAGACAGCTTTGCCAGAATGGACACACTTGAGTCTCTGTCTGTACTGGGTCTGGCTGGGATGAAATTAAATTTCATTGTAGCAGCCCGTATGGTGCTCTGCTATGTATTTGTGGGTAAAACAATGTTGATAACACACCAGTGTTTTGACCATATCTGAACAGTGCTTACACAGTGTCAAGGCTTTCTCTTTTTCTCACTCTGCCTCTGCCTCCATTGCCCCAAAAAGTAGGCTGGGAGTGGGCAAGAAAATGGGAGGGGTACAGCTGGGACAGCTGACTGGAATCAAAGAAAGAGATATTCCATAATGTATGAATGATATCATGCTCAGCAATAAAAGCATAAGGAAAGGAGCTGGAAATGAGAATATCGGTGGTTATGGTGTTTGTCTTTGCAAGTAACTGTTACCTGTGCTGAGGGTCTGCTTTCCAGGAAGTGGCTAAACATCTGCCTGTGGATAGGAAATAGTCAATAAATTCCTTATTTTGCTTTGTTTGCAAACATAGCTTTGCTTCACTTATTAAACTGTTCTTATCTCAACCTATAAGTTTTCTCACTTGCTTTTCTGATTCTCTCCCCAATCCCACGGTGGGGGAAAAGTCAGTGAGCAACTGTGTGGGTGCTTAGCTGCCAGCCAGAGTTAGCCCATGACACGATGATCAGAGGGCTGGTGCACCTCTCCTGTGAGGACAGGCTGAGAGAGTTGGGGTTGTTCAGCCTGGAGAAAAGAAGGAAGAGACTGAGGACACCTTACAGCAGCTTTCCAGTACCTGAAGGGGGCCCAGAGGAAATCTGGAGAGGAACTGTTTGCAAGGGCATGTAGTCATAGAACAAGGGGTAACGGCCTTAAACTGAAGGAGGGTACATTTAGATTAGATATAAGGAAGAAATTCTTTACTGTGAGGGAGGTGAGGCACTGGAACAGGTTGCCCAGAGAAGTTGTGGATGCCCCCTCCCTGGAAGTGTTCAAGGTCAGGTTGGATGGGGCTTTGGGCAACCTGGTCTTGTGGCAGGTGTCCCTGCCCATGGCAAGGGGGTTGGAACTAAATGATCTTTAACGTCCCTTCCAATCCAAACCAGTCTACAATTCTATGATTGTCTGATTGGCACATTCGTGTATCCACAGAGATATACACAAAAATATTCTCATTCTCCCTTGCTCTTTATTCATTACTACTTAGCTTTCTTCCAGTTTTCATGTTTAAGCCATGACTTGTTGAAAGAGCCATGTAGGTCCCACCTGATATCCATAGTAAAGCAAAGAGAGTAGTACTCTCCACATTCCTACTGAAGAGAAAAAAGTAACACAGCTACCATCCATGCTTTCATCAGATTCTTCTATAATGAAATCTCCCTCCTTTACAGTCTGCTTTTAACCTGCTGTAGGCATGTAACTTTGGATCAGGTAGACCTTGCACTTTGTTGTGAGAGGATGATAAGAATGTGGACTTCCTAGAGGGGAAACACTTAAGAGAACAGGACTCTATGACAAGAAAAAGATATTTTATTGCTACCAAGTTGTCTTTTTCCTCTTCAAAAGTATAGCAAACTGCTGGTATCATGCAAGGCTAGTAAAAAGAAATAAAATCTGAGAACTGCAGCCATTCTCTATAGGGCCAGCACACAGTACTCAAACTTCGGTACCAAAATGCTCTCAGGTAACCTTGAAAAGTGTACCAAAGGCTAGCTGAGGAAGCTGGCTTTGGAAACTACAGAGCTTCTTTTCTTTTCACAGAAAGACCATGGGTACAGGTTAGAGAAGGGACTGTACCAACCCTATTATTAAATCACCTTGTTAGGCAATAGAAAAGGAATCTGCTGCAAGTCTATACCATTCAGGATCCATGATAGTATTTAATTTATATTTAGATATGTGGGTCACCTGAACTTGACAGGAAATATAGCAGCTCACTTCTAAATCCCCACACTGGCCAGATTCAGGCATATGATTCCTATCAGTCTAATCATTTTGCCTAATGGTACAAGGCAATCATCCTTTTACATCTTCTTCTAAAGCTGAATATTATTAAAGAATGAATATGAAGCTGACTGAACCACAGACCTGCTTCAAAGTAAGCTTTTTATGTGTAAGTGAAATATGACTGTTTTTAACTATTTGCAAGCAAGAAAAAAAGATACTATTTAGCACTCAAAGTCACTAAGATTAATAATAAAAAATAACTATTAAAAGAAAAGGAAAGCTGAATGTCATGGGGATAGTGTTGGTATAGCCATATGCATCAGACTGTGTATGTGAAGAGCTGGTGAAGTCCAATAATTTCCATCAGTTTAAAACCAACTGAAATAAGTACACAGGGATATAATGTAGAGAACAATTCTATATCAGCTGAAGGAAACAGACAAATAAGTAAGTTTGGACTGTGATTTATACGATTTTCTTCAACAATCTAGCAAAATAAATAGCATATCTAGTTCATGGCACTCTGAATGCTACTTTTGTTTTGGTGCTTAGAGTTAGAATTAGACATTTCCACATTAAACAGTAAGAAATCTTACATCTTCTATACTGGAAAAAAAAAAAAAAGGGGGAAAAAAAAAAGGGAAAAAAAAAAAAGCAGGGGGAGAACATTTCTTGAAACAGTGAAAAAGTAATCCAGGTGGAGATTACTAGTAAGAGTTTCAGTTTCATGCCAGAATGTTTCCATCAATGAATAAATGAACAGGCTAGTCACATACTGGGTGAAATACTAAAAGCTGTGCAAGTTATTTTACGTAACCTTCTTCAAAGTATTGTTGATTGAGTTAAAATTGGATTTCTGTTCAGACCGATTATCTAATATGATAGAAAAATACACAGTCCAAGAACAAATTTAGATTTCTGTGGAAAATTAAACTGTAAAGTGGGGCTATCCACTGAGGCATTAAATATATCTATATAATTGTATCTGCAGATGACAACTATGATATGACTGAATATCAACTGGTTTCCAGTGAGGACTTGCAACAAACATGTACACAAAGGGCAGATACTTACTTTGAAATATTTTGGAGGGGAATCAATTTTCACAGTATACTTTTAATAAAAAATCACTGTACTTGAAACTTCTGAAGAAGTAGTTCAAACATGAAAGTCTCTGCTACTGAATCACAAAGGTAAAGAGAGTTCTGTATATAGTAATTTTTACAAAAGAGAGAAACTGAAAATCTACAAGCAATTTGAGTAGTCATCATTCAATATCGGTCAGAACATTTTATTTCTTTTTCTTAAATGAAAGATGTCAAAAATGTATTACTTTAAAACTATAAGTTTTGCTTTCAATCTAGGTCAAAATACCTGTAAAAATGATATAGCTTTTTGAAATTAAAATATTCATAAGAAATAGGTATAAAAAATGTAGGATGATTTTTGATCAGCTCAATAATGTGGTTAAGAAATTAAACAAAAGTATCTGACTAACAACACAGAATCATAGAATCAAAGAATCATAGAATGGTTTGGGTTGGAAGGAATCTCAAAGATCATCTAATTCCAATCCCTCTGCCATGGCCAGGGACACCCTCCACTAGACCAGGTTGCCTAAAACCCCATCCAACCTGGCTTTGAACATGCCCAGGGATGGCATCCACAACTTCTCTGAGCAAACCTGTTCCAGTGCCTCGTCATCCTCACAGTGAAGAATTTTTTTCCTTATATCTGATCTAAATCTACCCTCTTTTAGTTTAAAAAACCCATTATCCTTTATCCTATCACTACAGTCCCTGATAAACAGTCCTTCACCATCTTTCCTGCAGCCCCCTTCAGGTACTGGAAGGCTGCAGTAAGGTGTCCCGGAAGCCTTCTCTTCTCCAGGCTGAACAAAGCCAACTCTCTCAGCCTGTCAATATCTACATACTTATTTAATTACTACTTATGAACAATTAAACAATCAATATTCTATTTATGATTTAACAGATCTTTCCAAGAAAGATTCTGACTACGGTTATGATTGAACAGAGGCATAAATCCACATGGACACTTCACTAGCTGTCTTTATTTGAATTATTATTTTTCTGTTTTTCTATTTTTGCAATAGTCTCTTCCCTGTGTGTGATGATGGGGCCCGCATGAGCAGAAGTTTGGCCTTTTAACTCATGACAAAAAATGCATGTAAAAAAGTGTAGCAGTCAAAAAGCAATGGTAGGTGAAAACCATGACCTTTCTTGCTCTCCTGAAATGTCCTTAATATGCAATGCAAAAAGGATGGCCAGAGCAGTAGGATGTTCTTTCCACCACCCAAAAGTTGCAAGGTCCCAGGGGATTTCAAATCTGAGGGCCAGTTGCCAAACAAGGTCCTATGAAAATGTACGTGTTGTCCGCACCAGGTAGGGATATAATACTTTTTAAAAGGTTTATAATTGTTATGCTTTTTCCAACAGCTAAGCAGGGAAATATTCGTCTTGTTCCACAGAGAGTGTCCCAAACATGTTTTAATACTTTTAGAAGTTATAATGAGTCCCTACAGATACACGTGCAGAATTTATCATAAACAAAGTTGCATTGCTCCTATACTCTTAGGAAGCCTGTCTGAAGAAAAACCGATCAGGGTGCAATGTAGCTATATACAAATTAGAACAATTGTTTTAATTTGCAACAATAACAAAATTATCTCAAATGAGCTACATAGTGGCAAGAAAATAGGTGGTGGAAAAGAATCATGTTCCAGATGTTTCCCAATTTTGCAGAACAATTTTTTGTTGCAGCTAAAGAACTAGAATTTAATGTTTAGCATTAACATTTTGTATAGCTCTGAGTGATTATGTGAGGCAAGTATGTGACCCTTTCTTCTTGTCATCCAAAAGTCTGTATGTACTGCAAAAATAAGGACTAGGTTTTACAATATGTTGATGGTCATATTCACTTTAAATATTTGTATGCACCTAAACTATTTTTTATGACATCTTCATGCAGGAAAAAATTCTTTAAACTACTCACAAGAAAAGATACATAAATATGAACCTCAGGTAAAGGTAGTAGTTTAATATAACAGCAAGTTATCATGATTAGATACAGAAAAAGATAACATGCTTTCACAATTAATACCATAAACATACCTGATAAATCACATAAGTAAATGTTCTGGATGATGAAAATGACAGGGAAGAATAAAGGTACAGTCATGACCCCTATCAGGGGGTCACACAAGGTGTACAATAAGGCTACTATAAGATAGTAGTCAAAGAGAATTATTGAATCTGTTAACATTAAAGGGCAATGCTGTGAAAGTTAGATGCCTGGAGGAAGAAAGAAATCTCTAACTTGTAAGACACTTCAGTTGTATTTTGCTGTACCTGGAACATTCCTCTTAGAATTGCTACCAGGGTATAGAAAAGCCTTGATAAATAGAATACATAAAGCTAGTCATTTCAGGCTAAAATTTAATAGTCAATGTAAATCATAGCTTATTCTCCTGCTATAAAGAAGGCAAAGTAGATATGAAAAGGAACATAATGAACTACAATAGAAGCTGATGTAATTTGAGGTAGCTCCTTTGGAACCGAACTGGATTTACATCTTATGTGGATTCTTTCTTACAAGCTGCTTTACAGACTTAAATAAAACAATGGACAAGGCAAGCTGGTGGTATAAAACATCGGGGGAGTGCATAACAGTAGATTGATATAAATAAAGAAGTTATATATTAAGGCTTAAAAGGATGTGATTTGTTACAATTCAGTTTTGCTGACTCTCCTTTGTGTATGACTATGAAAGGATCCTAACTCCCATAGTTAAGAAACCAGAAATGGTCAAGTAAGCCTAGTGAAGATGATCAAAAGAAGGACACGCTGAGTGAAGGAAGCACCTATGGCCAAATAAATCCACTTTTCAGTCATAAATAATTTTATTATGAAAGAAAAATGAATTAAGATTGGTGAGGAAAGACATATGAAGAGATGTGCATATTCATATCAGTTTGTCGTGGTTTAACCCCAGCCAGTAAGTAAGTACCATGCAGCTCTCAAGAGGATGGGGACAAGAATGGAAAAAAAACCTCATGGGTTGAGTTTCACCTCTCCTATGAAGACAGACTGAGAGCACTGGGGTTGTTCAACCTGGAGAAGAGATGGTTCTGGGGAGACCTTATCTGAAAGGGGCCTACACGAAATCTGGGGAGGGGCTGTTTACAAGGGCATGTAGTGATAGGACAAGGGGTAACAGCCTTAAACTGAAACAGGGTAGATTTATATTAGATATAAGGAAGAAATTCTTCTCTATGAGGGTGATGAGACTTTGGAACAGGTTGCCCAGAGAAGTTGTGGATGCCCCATCCCTGGAAGTGTTCAAGGCCAGGTTGTGCTTTGGGCAACCTGATCTAGTGGAAGGTGTCCTGCCCATGGCAGGGGGGTTGGAACCAGATGATCTTTAAGGTCCTTTCCAACCCAAACCATTCTGTGATTCTATGATTCTATATGACTTACACATTCCCACTTGAGGGCTGGGGGAGAGGATGAAATAAGATTAACTCAGAAACTATTATTTTATTTCTGATGGAATAAATGAACATTGAGATTCAAGAGATGTCTTTTTTTTTTTTTTTNAAAAAAAATTTTTTTTTTTTTTTTTTTTTTTTTTTTTTTTTAAATCAAATAGTTCATTTAGGTTTGATATTTCTACTTTAAAGAGTTCAGTTTGTGTGGCAACCATTCCAAGCTTGGAAAGAAAGTCATGCTGTATTTTAGAAATGTGACTGACACACGGAAGCATGTCAAAATAGGACACAGCATACTTCAAATAAGTATAACAACATTAATATAATAAAATCAGAAAAAAATCCTTTTTCTTTGAAAAAGAAATTAAACAGAAAGAAATTTAATTAAGAAATTAAATAATTCAATGATAAATGTAAAGATTTTTTTTCAGATAAATATTTTTTTAAAAACTTTTACGAGGCAGAGGAATTATTTTGGGGAGATAGTAGTCTGTTCAGTTCAGAATGGAAGATAATGCTCACTGATAAAGCAGAAGGAGAAAGG
>VXBL01008716.1:509783-530382 GCA_013400195.1 Aramus guarauna
GGGGGGGGGAGTAAGAGTCATAAAGAGGAGTGGAATAAGAATTTTTATTAATGTTTTCATGATCCAAGGTGTCTGTCTGATCAAAGTGAAGACATAACTACCGATACAGTCATATTTCATATGTTTGCCAGCCTTTCTCAGATTAACCAGAGGTTCAGAAATTGAGCAGTGGAGGAACTAACCCCTTGCTGATTTTCCTGCTAATGTTGAATCCTCTTATGTGGGAGAGGCAGCTCGTATCAGATGCTGGCTGAGGTTGTCACTCCCAGGCCAGCAACTGTTGATGCATCAGCATACTCCTGCCTTCTGCCCTGCCACTTGGAACACACTCTTAGTCCTTCCTGAAGTACTTAATATGCAGCTTCTAGGTACTGTCTACATGAAGATTGACACAAATACCTCTTCTGCCTAGAGTTAGACCTCATGTGTTGCGCACCAATTTTGCTCCAAAATGTCTATCCTCACAATTTTCCTGAATATCAGACATGATCCCAATTTCAACTCAAGACCTCTGTTTGTTTGTGAGTCTCGGTAACCCTGTCCTCACTCCTCTTCCAGTTCACCTGCCCCATCCCACCCCTAGTTCAGCTGTACATGGGCCAGGTGTCAAGCTCTGACATGACCCAGCTACATAACCTGCAAGGCAATTTTAAGTCATGCAGGAAAAGAAAGACAAGGTACAGACAAAACTAGGACTACGGAGGCACTGATCAGTAGTTGTCCAAAGTTTCAAAAGGAAAAACATCAATACGGAAGACCATAAAATCATTATTTGAAAAAAAAAAAGAAAAAAAAAAAAGAAAAAAAGAAAACAACAACAACAACAAAAAAAGAAAAAAAAAGGAAAGAAAAGAAAATGAAAGATGACAACTAAGCAACATTCAGGATCTTTCCTGCAGGCAGCTGAGGCTCACACTTCCCTCGCTGACTGATGCTTGGCCAGCAAGCAAGGACTCTTCAGGTTTCTTAGAGAGGGTGGGAAGCATACTATTGTTTAACCTAGTAGCTCATTAAATACTTGTTATCTTTAGTGTGTATTTGTAAGTAACTAGTTCATATGTGTGTGTATGTGTCTGTACGTATGTCTGTCTCTCTGTCTCTTTGGAGAGTGTTTTTGCATACAGCTAAGAGTGGCTGAACAAAGTCACTCAGACTGAGAAAGTCAGGCAGTGTTATGTTCAGAGAGAGCTGAAAGTGATTCTAATTTTTGTGTTCCTTCTGCATGTATATATACATATTCACTGAAAGAGATGAGAAGAAATTCTGAATAAGCTTATTTTACTTTCATAACATTGAATTCCAGACGGATGGCTGTCTGCTGGGACTCTGCTATTACAACTGAGCAAGACATGGAAAAGAAGGAATGGCATTTAGGTAATCTCTTACACATATGAGAGAAAAAAAACCACAACAAAACAATTTAAATACAAATATCATGTTTTCTGCAAACAGTGTGAATGCTATGAAGTTCAAGAAGAAAGGAAAGACAAACTCTATTCTCAATTTCACTTCAAAATGGGATCTAAAACTAGATATACATGAAAACAAAAATTTTCTCCATAAGTGTGAGCACATAAAAAAATTACAGTAATAATATATTGAACTTCTATCCAAAACTCATACTAAGCATTATGTGCAGTAATGCTACAAATCCTCACATAGTTTCTCTGAGGCATGCAGTACTTATTATCCCCTGCTTCCTTTTTGGTTCCCAAAACAGTATTTTAAGTACAAAACCATCCAGGTTTTCAAGATCTGTATTATTATTTTTTTATTAATATTATAAATTTAATTTGGGGAGGTTTTATGTGCAATTTGGGGTTATGGGTGATGGTATGGAAATATATTCCTAATACATGGATTTTCAAGAAGATATTTGAATTTAAAGACTGGTATTTAGGTAAATAAAGGTACTTCACATTTTGCAACATACTTTACTGTGTTATTTAATCTGAAAGTCATTTATCCATGTGATTGCATTTAACACTAAAATGCTTCACGTTTTGCTTCACACAGTAAATGTGCTTGCAGAGACAGATTTCAAGATACATATATTGGAAATTCATGTAAATCAAGGAATATAATGTAAGCACAAATGAACAGGATGGCAACACAAAATTTCTTGTTAAGCATTCAGGCATGCCCAGTGAGAACTACATAATTATCTGCAGAAACAGGTTACATTCTAGCTGAATGAAATAGTGCAGCTATTACAAAGTGCTGTGATTCCTCCCATTGCCAAATATGATTTTATGCTAAAAGCTAAGTTCAGAGAAAGTGAAGTTGGTGAAGTTTAGCTTTTCCAGGTAATGCTCAGATGACTTTTCTTTCTTGCCATTTCACTGTAGAAAGTCTAAAGTTTTGTATCTACTTGAATTTTCAATACTAAAATTTCCTAGGTACCTGAGAATTATTTTTTTTATATCCATACTAGCTACTCTTGGGCAATAAGTGGCTGTGTGTGCCTAAACTTTAGCTGATTCTGGTAATTGGGGATTTCTTAAAATAGATATGTAGAGTTAAATTTTTTTGCAGCCTAAGAATTCAGGCTCCAAACAAACTACATTAGCCATTGCTTTTGCCAGTTATAGTGAGAGCATGCTGAGTTAATCCATTCAAGCTAGGTGTTTACTTCCTTCTCTGAGAAAAGATTTTCCCAAACCTTCTACAAAGAATGTGTCCTAACTATTAGGGATTAAAGTCTAAAAGGAGATGGGATTTTAAACCCTTCCTGTTGAAGTTAGGTGAAATTTAAAATCTGTGAGTCAGAAAAAAGTACCTAGATGAAACTCTAAGATTCATGATTAGAGTATATGTGGTCAGCTGGGCAACAAAACTTCTAGTCCTTGCTTTAAAGACTATAGGTGTGTGGGGCTTTGTGTTGGGTGGGGGCTGGGGGTGTTATTAAGAAAATTAATATATAGTACCAAGACATAGGATCAGTACTTGCATCTAATTGCATGTTCTCAGGTAAATGGATACCGCAGGTTTAGGAAGCTAATCAGTTACAAGCTTTTTTGTTTTATCCTTAGTAGATCATCTTCAGCAGAAAGCATCAAAAACAATCCAACTTTGAGAGTATATTCTGATTATTAAGACATTCTTTTGGAGGTAAAAGGGAAGTGTGAATTAACATAACCTACCAAATCATTACATAAAAGGTACAGAGGGTGAAATCTCCTATTTTAGAAGCTATTTTCTGAAAGAAGGCACTGACTTCAGTTTTTTGGGGTGAAGAAAAAGGTATGGACACATAACTTTCATCAGAAGGCCTCAGGATAAGACTCTGTTAAAACAGGGAAACAGGATTTATGATGCACCTCTGTCATAAGCAGTGTTTGCTTGTTTCTTCCCTTATGAGCCAGTTTAGAAAGGGTTGTTTGGGGTTTTTTTCCACATGGCTTTAGATTACTCCTTACTACTCAATGTGCAAGGCAAGTAGAACGTATTCTGCAATTCTTGACTTTCTTTGTGTACTGTACAGAAAGTCTGTCCTGAGACTGAGAAGTTCAAAGCTCTTCCTGGATTTTGGCATAACTGCTTATGGTCCGGACCTCGAAAGCTATAGCACAGAAAACTTTGAATGAATTCCCATAACATCTTGTAAGTTGTCTAATGCCAAGAAGAATTTTAAGAGGAACTTAGAATTAAACTAAATACTTTCCAGTATTTGGACCATAATGATTAATAAACTTACAATTTTCCTTTTTTTTTATTTCAACTTTTCTTAATGTTTTTATTTGAATTAAGATAAAAACAATTATTTTATCTTAATTTTTCAAATCAGTCATAAATATGCGATTGTCTTTTACTTGTTTCTTTTTCTGTAAGATACCAATTTGTGTTCCTGAGGCAATACTTCTTTACATTGACAACTGTTCATAATCCATTTTTTCCATGAGGTGGATTTTTAAGTAGACTGTAGCACAAAGGCTTCATGAATTCAGAGCAAAATATTTTTTTATTAACAAAAATTCTGTTGCTCCACCACAGTACTGTATAAATGTCAGTCCAGCTTCATCTTCTCTGAGGTAAGGTGTCCTCTTGAAAATCCTACTTTTTAACTACAAGTACATTATATATATATATCTATATATATATATATAGATATATATATATATATCAGTCTTGTGTCATTTTTCTAAGTGTCAGATAAGGGGGTTATTTTTGCCCCTCAAGATTTGTTGTAGGTTGCCCAAACATTATACTTCTTCACTCTCTTTGAAAGCCTTCAAGATTCTGGACACCCAACTAATATCAGATGACATGATTTCTTATTCTCTCATGAATACTGTGCAGTCCACGGAAGAAAAGTCAATTTAAAGGTTTATCTCTTTTACTATTCTCTTTTATTCTGTATCTTATTTCATCTTGAAATTTTCAACTTCATCCTTCACTGATCTCTTATTTTGCAGTGTTCAAATTCTTTTTAGAAATGTGGTTAGCATCTCTTAATACACATATCTATTTCAATTTTCTCTTTCCTTTCTAATATCCCCTTTATCTGTTTTACTGTTTTTCATCATTCTTCTCAGATTTCTGTTTCATATCTCTCTGCATTTTTAATGTCCTTTTTGTCTTTTTTAGCATTCTTCTGAAGGTCTGCAGTTCACAATTTTCCTTTTCATTTGATAGCTCTTAAAGGAAGATTTATCTAGTAATTTTAGAGAATGTTTATTTCTGTTAACTTTATAATTATATGACATTAATTTATTCAACATAACCATCTACTGCAAAGTTTTTAAACCACTAAACATTTCTTGTTAATTGATTAAAATATTGTTACATTTATTTGTAAATCATCCCTTCAGATATGGCCTGCTTGAAATTAAACATTCATTCTGGTACTTACTCATGCCTGACTGAAAAAGATTTGGACAAACACAAATCCAGTGACCACAGTACAATTTAGCATTTCAACTATTTTTGGTTTACATACTGCATTCACTATGAAAATGGCAACTTTTCCTTGGGTCACTTTTTCTGGTTTCTAGGGCACAATGGTTCAGCCTCTCCTCTCCCTTCCAAAACTCCCCATTTTAATATATCCATCTTTCATATTTTCATTTCATACTATGTCTATTCCAATAAATGTCTATGCTCCTAAACTCAGTCATAACCTAAACTGTATTATCTCTATAAACCATCACTACTTATCTGAAGATATCATAGTCTTCTTTATATTTTATAGCATTCAATTCATAACTCATCTCCATTTGTCATTCATAAGTGTATCTGTTCTTTCTATGACACATTTCATATAATACTGCCCCATCATTCAGTCCATGTAACAGTTCTACCTTTAGTTCCTTAATGGACTATAGTATAACTCCTGAAATTCCTATTTCTCTATATTAGGAGTACCTTTTCTTGGATTTCCATAAGTAAAACAAGGCTCCTCTCACACTATAGCTGACAGTGTCACCTACAATCTTCCTGCAAATCCTTGTGCCAGTTCATACCCTGAATGGTTATGTGGTTATGTTCATAAGTACTTTTATTTATAAAACTAGTGTAGTTTCCAGTTTTCCCTACTAAAGTGCCCTTGAGGACTTACACATGCATAATCATACAGATATGCATACTCTCACTGAAATACGTGTATAAATTATGCATAAGGCTTTGCAGGATCAACAACATAATTCTTACATCTACTAAAGGACCTTCATGTATACTCACATGCTCTGTAAAACATTGTTTACCTTTTCTAGTGAGCTGATCTAAACACAAGCAAACTTTCTAGCAGATTTTAACACATTCATAATTGTAAGCCCCAGAGAGGCAACCTAGAGACCTGGAAGTGTGAAGGCCAGTTTAATTTGCATGACAGTCACTCATAGTTCCTTCTACTGAGTTGCATTGTTTTTTTGGAATTCCCTCATTATCTGATTATATATATTAAACCAGACTATTCATGAACTATTCATGAAGCATTGTGGAGAATGTATGTCCTACAGTGTGTGAGTCAGTCTGCATTCCTGAAGGATAAGTTTTGAGTTTTAGCATAACAATCTCTATTAACATCTAATTTCCTCATATTTTTTATAAGGGGACAGGGAAGTGGGAAAAAAATTGGAAGGAATACTTATAGCTAAAAGGCAGCAGACATTGTAGAATCAACACTGGCCAGATAATAAATCATATGCAGGATTAGATATTTTGCAGTTACCTTCAAAAAATGTAGATCCAAAATGTACTTCAAAGTAACTGAACTTCATACAAAAATTTTGAGTACTGAAAATTCCATACAAAAGAGTAATGTTACTATCACAACAGAGTATTCCACTTCTGTTACCCAGCTATTATTATAGTAGTATCATTTGTATTTTAATGAGTGTCCAGTTAATACTTGAAATCTGTAATTTTTACAGTCTTTTGCCTTATAGATCTGAATGAAAATGATTGACTCTGACATAACATGCCTAATCTAACCATTATCTCAAGAAAGGCTGTTCAACTACATCCTAGTTCTGCTGTGTTTCCATTCCTTACACTCAAGACCCCAAGGCTTCTCAAATTGTGCTTCTTATTCTTATTCTAAGATTTTTTTATCTATTTTACTAAATAACTTCAACATAAAATGTGTCAAGAACCTGAAAGCAGACTCTGGAATTCTGGACACCCTCTTGTAAGGGCCTTAGTCACCAAGAACATATCTCTGAACTTACTTTAGACAGTAGGATGTACGTCATGCTAAAAGTAACTATCTTACTCCATTGCTGTAAATATTATCCACATGGTCGGCGCAGACATAGATATCTAGACCTGATCATAGGATCTTACCATAATTCAAAGGTCTTCAAGAAGTCTCCAGTTCAACTCCTCCTCAAAACTGGATCAGCTCTGGGTCAGATTGATTTGCTTAGAACTTTTACCAGTTGGGTCTTGAAAGCGTCCAAGAACTGAGACTGCACAACCTCCCTTGTCACCCTGTTCCAATGCTATCTTCATTAGATTAAGAAAAGAACAGTGTCCTTTCAGTACTTGAATAAGTCTGGATGCAAACATTCTAGAAGCAATCCTAAGGGAATAGTAGCATCCATCTGTCCCCCAACATGGGTTTATTAATTTATGTTATCAACGTGCCTTGGCTACTCTGGGTAAAAAACTGTTCTGCTGGGAAGTTTTGTTCAACTTTAAGGTAATTTACTGTCTTCATAAATGTATACAGAGAGCAAGTACCTAACAACATGGCTTTGAATTCCACTTAGGGGGCAATTCCATAATTAACCATCAAAAACCACTTTCTTTGCCACTGAGGTTATGTCTGCAATTTGTTATTAAGCAGTGTTTATGAAACCCAGAACAAGTAAAATTTCAAACTTCTAAGGTGTTTGGGGGGTTTTTTGAGGGGGTTGTCAAAGTGGAGTTTTGGATGGGGTTTTTTCCTCCCCTGGGACAGGCATATTTTTTGGGGTACAGTGCTATTCTGACTGTGTCAGGATAATTTCTGTTCAGAGAGTGTTTATGCCCAGCAAGCTCACTTCCATGGGAAAACAGCTATATATACAATCTCTTTTATGTATCAGCTTTTACTCTTTTGAAAACATCCAAACACATACAGTGAAGATACAAAAAAGGCAAAGAGTGGCAGTAATACTTTTAGCTGGTGGTAAAAATGTATAATTTTTTTCCACTGAAAGACTACATAAAAAGTGAAAGCATTTGCAAAGACTGATAAGTTGGGTTTTTTTCTTTTCCTACTTACTGTATCTCTGAGACTGCAGTAATCAGACTGGTCTGTTTACATATTTATTTTTAAGTCTGCAGTTATGGATTTGCCTGTTATCACATAGAACACAAATAATAATATTGATACTTTCTCCATGTTTGAACTCTATTAGGGATGTGGCTTCAGGTTTACAAGCAACCCTTAATTTATCTTCACACTGTGCATTTTAGTTTATGAAACAGTCAGAGAAAAAAAAGAGATATTCCAGAATCCATAATTTGAGCCTGGACCATTTAAATCATCTGAGTCCATAGCTGGTGATAATTTGTTTCATCCAGAAGGTATGTAGCACAAGAAGACTTAACCTACAGGAAAGTAAAAGTAGAGGAAAGTAAGAGATTCTAAGGAATACGCTACATATTGTAGCAGTGGGTGTTTACAATAGCTTCAAATCTGCTTTTAGCCATATATCAATGCGTCAATGAGTCAATTAATTAAGTGACAACAGCATTGTGATTTCTCTAATAATGCTATAAATACTAGGAGACTGTGTTAGAAAGAGACATCTCAATTTTCTATTTATATCTAATCTCCTTTCAAAGAAACAAACCCACTATGTTTATTAATAAAAAATATTTTGTTTCTAAGATGACAGTAAATGTTGAAAGGTGTCTCATATGCCGAATCAAAAACCCCAAAACCTAAACCCCAAAACCAATGCAGAATGACATATCCAGTTATGGCTAGCTAGAAATATGCTTTTAAATCTTAATCAATGACTTAACTAATTAGCCTCATTAACACTATCCTAATGCCTTTTGGCTTCTGAAGGCCAAGAACAAAGTTTGTACTTGGAACCAATTCTATTTTAATTATAAAGAATATTACATCAAGCGCCCTCTAGAAAAGATGCCTGTTTGATTAGAGTTAGCAAGCCCCAAGAGCACTTTATGAAAAATCTGTAAATCTTAACCCTTTTTTTTGTGCAAATAGTTTGTGAGGAATTCAGCATGGTCTAAAATCCTAAGGGGTTCTTGTTGTTCCTTCAAAAGCCTTTAAAAGCAAGCACACTTGATAACTCAGGATGTCAGCCTTTCCAAAATTAAGCATTAAACATTTCAGGAAGACAGACTAATCATATGTTTATTAACCTCTGCTCTGAAACCATCAAGGCCAGGTACCTTTGTTGACTTAAAAGACTAGGTTTATTAACTTATTTTATAGACAAAGATTAATTGCTGTTTTGTGCTGAATCCTCTTGGAAGGCAGCATAAATTGACTTTAATTGGAAATACATCAATATTTTGTGAATGGTGTGTCCTTCTATAGTAAGTCTATGCCAGGACAAAGAAAAAGTGTCAGCAGTTCCTACCTGCATACACATATATTTAACTAAATTGTTTAAATGGTGCAAAACAATAAAAAACCTTAATAGGGTGTGGACTACTTGGTAGATATGGTTTTCCAAAATGAATTAAATTCATCCCTGTGTTCTAAACTTTAAAAAATATCATTATATGACTGAGATTAATTGAAATCATGGATTATGCACAATCTTATAGTGATCAGTAAAAGTATTTGAATACACAATGTGATGGCAACTGAAACTGAGTCTAAATGAAAAGGAAGGTAATTACAGATTGGAAAAAAAAGAAGTGGATACTGTAAGGCATTTGAGAGAGTGATGTCCTCAGTTATAACAAGAAAAGAAAAACATCGTCTCTATCAAAAATATTTTCTCAGTATAATGCAGTTGAAAAAACAAAGCCAAAATAAACCAACAGCTTCCTCTCAGGGAGAAAAAACAACCAATTAAGAAAAAACTCAAAAGAATAGTTTGGTGCAAAAGATACAAAATATAAAATAATGATGGACATTACTATTGCAGTATTGAAATCAGTTTATATACTAAACAGGAATGTTACATTCATTTATAGACATACTATCACAAAAGAGTTGATAGGCACAAGAAAAAGTTAAGATTGAAACAATTTTGTTTAAGAAAAGAACTTTACATGATAATGATACTTAAAACCTGTTAAGATGTGCCCCTTTCTATTTACCATTTCCCTGAATAGTAGCAAATGAGCATGCAACAAAAATGCAAAGTAAAATATTTAATACTGATCAAAGGACTGTATGTATATAGAAAGCATAAGTAGCCGACTATTATAGTGAGTTATCACTCAGGTGAAAAAAAAAATCAGGATTCAGGGACAGTAAACAATAAAAGGCATGCCCCTTGAAGTGCATGATAAAACTACGTTCAGCTTCAGCAGTCCTGGAGCTTTACCTAGTGTTGGTAACTAGAATGGGTTACCAACAATCTTCCAAAGAAATTTTAAACCTATTGTAATACTTCTTTGTATTCAAGTTTAAGTTAACTTCTGACCAACAGTGTTACACTGTGGGTAAAAGGGAACACACCATATATGTGGACACAATGATTTATTTTTTGTGTAATTCACATCTTAAAAATCTAATTAAAATACAATGAATAGTCACTATTTGTCCACTTAAACACTAGCACTCTGAGTATAAATTAATATAGAAAAGCTTCATTAATACCCTTTAAACTGTTATACAGAAAACTTACTAATATCTACCCCTTCTTTTGATGCTGGTCACTCTTGCAATGTCAATGGAGACACTCTCCAGCAGAAAAGTAAGGGATACCTCAGTATCCCAAGGCCTTCACTGGGTGGAGTATGATGTTCATGGAGAGAGTCCCCTTCCTCTTCACTACTGGGGTCTACTTGGGCTTTTTTTTATGTTTTCTTGCCCCATGTTACTGCCTTCAGGCTGCTCCCAAGTGAGTGTGAGTGTGTCCCACAGCCTCCCCAGGCTCAGCCCCACCAGGGGCTCTTGCTTGCTGGGCAGCGACCCCCTGGGTTTGCCAGACCCTTCCCATGGAGGCACTGGCAGAGCTCAATCTCAGGCAGGGGAGGCAACAGGTACTTGGCCCCGAGGCAGGAGCTGAAACCAGCTCAGCCCAGCTCTGGCCAACATGAGTTCTGATCCCTGAGCTTGAAGTCTGTAGTTGGCTTTTGATTAATACTGTCAAAAAAAAAAAAAANAAAGTATTTACTCAGCTACAGTGCAATTAGAAACAAAATGCTCCATCTCACTCATCATATTTGTCCAGCAAAATACCTGATTCAAACCTACGTACCTGAATCAATCCACTGGTCTGACCCAGTGGCACATAACATTTAGTCCACGTATAGAATCCCAATGACATTTAACATTAGTTCCAGGAACGAAGCATTTGATTCACCTCACCTGAGGCACTTGCCTGAGGACTGTAAGGCAGGAGCTGTTGCTGATGTGATTTTCTCTTTACTTTTTATTAAACATTTATACAGTTCCTACCTGAGGTAATTTCTCCTGATGTTAGCTTAGATAAATCTCAGACTGTAAGACTTACAAACTGCTGCGCTGATAGCAAAATACTCAACAATATTTGACACACAAATGAATGCTGTTAGACTTTCCGTAAAATGAAATAATCATAAATTATATATACCAATATCTTAATGAGATTTAGACGGCTCATACATGCAGCAGAGAAAGAGAAAAAAAGAAAGGTAGAAATTCAAAGTGCCAGGATGCACCGAAGAATTATGGAATATCAAAATAGTCTTCCTTTACCCTTCGCTACATATGCTGTGAGGCTATCTGATATATCATGAGCAGCATATTACTCAACATATCAAGAAAAAGGGAGAAAAAAAAGAAAAAACAAACACAAAAAAAAACCCAGAAAAAGTGAAAAGTGACAAAGAAATCAACCCACGAGCTTACTTTTTCTGGACTTGGTTTACCTAACTTCTCAGCTCCTAATTCTTTAATTTCATTATGGTCTGAACTGTATAATTAAAAATAAAGACACTCCTTGGAAAGCTTACCTATTCACCCAAACCTTCCTCTACTGCCAATGGAGACAGATAGCTTACATCTGTACTGTTAAATAAAACAACGCCAGGAGGCAAAGTCAGCACTGGTCCGCTGATCGTCCATACTGCTTAACTGTTTGCATGCTCCCTGGCATATTTTGAGCCATTCTAATTAGCACTTTCCAAGACATTGCCTGGACATGATTTAGGTGTTAACATATGCTAGGGTTCATTTGCCATAGACAGTAGGGAGAATAATGCACCATCTGTCTTTCCCTGCCCTACAAGGTCCTCCAACATTAGCCCAGTTGGCTTTGTATCTTCAAATACTCATTACATCATTTCACCCCACACACCAGGGCTGATCGTACAAGCCATCAGTTTATTACAGTGAAAACACCCTTGTAATGAACTGTAGCACATCTCTTCAATTTCTTGACTTACTTTGAACTGAACTTCCTCCTTCACGCGCAGACACGCACCCATGCACACACAGAATTAGAATTATTTGTTTGTCTGTAGAGATACCATATGGACCCAGAAGAAGACTTGGGCCAAACACTGTACAGTGTGAATTTAGCAAGCTTGTGCCAGCTGGCCTCAGGGTCAGACAGTGGTCTCTGCTTGATTTTATTTAGCAATATAACATCATGCCCCCAAGGGTGATTTGGCCAATCTAAGTTCTGACTCACCATCTGATGATGTATATCATTCTGTTTTCATAGTGGATATGTTGTGACTGTACACAGACATACACATCTAGACATATAAACAGATCAAGAAACGTTTAGGTATATACAATATATAGTTAGGGAATTACAGCTCATTGTAATGGAAGTGTTTAGAAGACTGATAAATCAAGCCAGTTTAAAATTTAAAAAAAACAAACAAACAAAAAAAAACAAAAACAAAAACAACAACAAACCACAACTTACTAGACTGACATTCATTTACAATGCATTTTGTGTTTATAGATAGTTTTTACCCACTATTAACCATCACCACCAAATACTAGCTCTTGCACACCATCAGTGCCTATTCAAAGCAGCCAGTTCTTAACTATTGTATCATGCATTGGCTGTGAGTACGCAATACCATGGATCTATTGCTATACAGTTTGCTTGGTGGATGTAGTCCTTCATGATCTCTGTCACCAGAGCTGAAAATTTGCGAGTATGGAGCAGTAGTACAGAAACAGACATCTTTATTCTACCCTCTCTAATTTCCATATCTAATCCCTTTATAAGATGACTGAGTTTCTAGGCAATTCCCAGTCCCTGGCATTCATATCCAGACTGCATGCCTCAGAGATGCTACTTCCCCAGGCAGCTGCTTTATCCTGTTGCTCAGCTGTTTGTTTTGGTGAATTTTTGTTGGGGGTGAGCAGAGTCCTTTCACTTCTTTTCTTAAAGCAAAAGCAGACTTTTCCCTGCTCTCAAAGTTGTGGTTTTTCAATGACCATAAATTGTCCATCAGTGAATTTTCATGGTTTTGATGTTCTTCTTTCAACTTGTGCCCATGTTTTTAAGGCATTAGAAGTTACTCCTTGTTTAAACTGTATGTCATAGGACACCCCTGGCACCAAGCTCTGGTTCACAAAACTAGTTCTCATAACAAATTGATAACAAACTTAACAAGTCAGACCTAGGACCTTGCACAAATACCATAGAGCGCAATTAGTGTAAGGTCCATTTCTAGCAACAGCAGTACTAATTTTTACTGGGTGCAAAACTGCAGCTTAGTTATGCTACTTTAGTGTGCTTGTGTTTGGGTTCAAAACAAACTAATATTAATGCCAGCTGAGTGCACTTCTACTTTTATGTGCGAAACAGGCCTTCTCTTTTGTTACAGAAAAAAAATTCTCACTGTGGTATATTTCTTTCAGGCACATTAGTGACATGGGATATTAAGGTCGCTCCTTCAAGTCCAAGAACAATGAAAATGCATCAGTTAAAAATATGGAAATCAACCTGAAAGTTGTTCAATCATTTGAACAACCACATGTCTTTTCTTTTTCTGCAACTTTCTTGATCCGTCACTTACACTAAGCCTCCAAAAATCTAGCACTGTGTGCCTTGCCTGTCCTTTCACTTGGTGTTTTGTATGACAAAGCAATTCATCTTTTTATTTATAATATTTTAATCAACATGGGAAAATATATAAAAACCTTCATTAACATGATATTTTGAAACCTTTCAATTTTACTTCCTTGCAGCACTGTTTTTTCATTATTCTTCTTCACATATGGTACTTGAGAAAGTGAACAAAAAGCCTGACTGACAATTCTTCCTACATTTTCAAATACATATTTTTGTTTCAACTTCAAGAGTGGCCAAATGTGATGGAATACTACTTGCTTCTTTTCATATCTTTTTAGAATACTCCACTTGAAAGAGTATAAATGATTCAGAGATCTGAATTAATTAACTATCTCGCAGCTTCACCATTAATCATGCACTTTATTTTAGAAGGAAAGGAGTAACAAGGACCTGTTAAATACAATAGAATCTTCTGTAGGTGTGGTGGGTTGACCTTGGCTGGCTGCTGAATGACCACCCAGCTGCTCTCTGACTCCCCCTCCTGAACAGGACAGGGGCAAAATAATGAGCCGGAAAAGCTCCTGAGTTGAGATAAAGACAGAGAGATCACTTACCACTTACTGTCACTGTCAAAACAGATTGGATTTGGGGAAAATTAATTCAATTTATTGCAAGTTAAAACAGACTTGGATAGTGAGATACAAAGACAAAATACCTGGAACAGATTCTACAAGCTTAAGATCCAGTCCTCTGCCTTCTAGGGTATGTAACTGCTATGAAGAGAAGCAAAATAAAACCTTGTCGTGGCTTTGCCCCAGTCAGCAGCTAAGCACTACATGGTCACTCACTCACTCTCCCCTGGCAGGGTGGGGGAGGGAATCAGAAGAGTTTAATTTAGTTTAATTTAATTTAATTCAAAGAGTTTAAATCAGATTAAAAGTAAGAAAACTCATAAGTTGAGATAAAAACAGTTTAACAGATAAAGCAAAAGCCACACACACAAGCAAAGCAAGACAAGGAATTCATTCCCCACTTCCCATGGGCAGGCAGGTGTTCAGCCATCTCCAGGAAAGCAGGGCTCCATCACATGTAACGGTGACTTGGGATGACAAACGTCATCACTCCGAACACCCCCCCACCCCACCTTCATCTTCCCCAGCCCTTTATATGCTGAGTATGACATCATATGGTATGGAATACCCCTTTGGTCAGTTAGGGTCAGCTGTCCCAGCTGTGTCCCCTCCCAACTTGTGCACCCCCAGCCTCCTCGCTGGTGGGGTGGTGTGTCCCAGCAGAAAAGGCCTTGGCTCTGTGTAAGCAGTAACTAAAAAATCCTTATACTATCAACATCTTTTTCAGCACAAATCCAAAACATAGCCCCATATTAACTTCTATGAAGAAAATCAACTCTATTCCAGCCAAGACCAGCACAAACCTGTTTTGCATAGTAAGAAAAATTCCATATAACTCCACCAACTTTTATGGGAATGTAATTTGCAAGAAATATGGCAATCAGCTTCTCTCACATCATGTTTTAAGGAACATGTTACTTTTTGTTACTAAGTTGTGAAATACATATATATTTGGAGATGATTCTTTGTTTCTTATAGAACTGATTCTTATCACAAGCTCCTATAAGTCAGGATTATACTTGAGAAAATAATTTCTCTCCCTTGCTTTATTTCTGTCTCACTGATATTAAAGACTGCACAGATTAAACTGTTATGAGATGTAGTTAGTAGCATTGAACCTGATCTGATGTACTAACTGGGTTAATTGCTGTTTTGTATCCCTTTGCTCCTTCTTTCCTCTTTAGTAAGCTTCCTGTGCTTTCAGCATGTTCCCATATGTTAAAGATTATTGTTTCACACATCTCCAAATAAATAGAATAATCTACAAATTATAAGAATTCAATTTTGCTTGTACAATTAAATTTTAGTAAATATTCTGAAATGGTAACTTGTTTTCCCAGCAAATTACTTCATAAAATATTTTACTTTGAGTTGAAATCAACCCAACAGAGCCTCAGAACACAAATGTAAATATAACAAATATGTTTACTGTCTACCAAAAGCAAAACCTTCCTGCAGCAATTTAAATAAAGAAGGGGTACAAAACTTTTCCTTTTTTTTTCTTTTTTCTTTTTTCTTTTTTCTTTTTTCTTTTTTCTTCCTGCTAGTTTGCAGGATTCAGTAGAAATGTATTTGAGGATACTTTGTTATCCTTGTAGTGGTGGCTTTTGTCTATCCATGATGACTGAAGAGTATCATAGGGCTCAGTGATAACAATGATGTTTTCATTTCTACATTCTGTGACCATGTCTGTATGGATTCCTGGAGACAAATTGGCTCTCCCTGCTCATGCTTTGGACTGTCTGGATAAAATCCAGTCCTATAAATCCTGTCTTACATCCATAAAGCAGTATTAGCATGTCTTAGCCCACTAAGAATCAATATTTTTTGTAGACATCAATCTCATTGTCTCATTGTCCAGGCTGTCCTCAGAGAAGGAAATTCCTTTGAACAAATTATATCTAATGAAGATAAAGGCCATTGTATCCCGCACTACCTCGGTAAGACAGCTTTGGCAGAGATAGAAGGGGTTGGTGCTCATGGAAGCCAGCATGACCAGACAGCTTTTGTCAGACAAAGATGCAAAAAGGAAGAGGAAAGGGTGAGAAGCTAGCAATATTCCAGGAATCTTGGTCTTAGACAAAGAAGTTGAGTCTGTCTGAACCTAACAGACAGTTGATTCTTGGAGTTCACTGAAACTCTCTGAATTTTTCTGAAGCATATTTTCTTCAATGCATACTCTAAAGACATTCCAAAGTACCAAACCACAACAGAGGTAAATGAACTTATGCAAGATTTCTCCAAAGCCTGTACAGATAGAAATCTGACAATACTAATACTTAAATTAATGAAAAGTGGTGGAAAAGAAGTACAAGAATGGAACATACTCAAAGAACTTCACATATCACATTTTGAAAAGGAAAGTTAATTGCTATCTATTGACTGTAAATCCATTTAGATCGCCTTATGTCATTAAGGATCATATGACATATTACTTGTGATTGTGCTCATCTGAGACAGCACTGGCAATTTATAGCTTTATTCCCTGGTTAAGAATGAGGTACACAAAATAATGTGTTTTCTCCCTCATGTACATATTGCAAGAATTAGAAAAAGTCGCAAGGGGTCCATGGCTTACTATTTTATTTAGCTACTGAATTGCCTACTGTAACTTGTTCATTGTTCTAGTCAGGACAGTTTAATCACCTTTTGGTTAAGAATTTATTTTGTTTTGGAAACATCTTTCTTATTTTTTTCACTGAGATGGACAACAACAAATACTCCAGGCCTTTTGGTAATCACTGAAAGGTTTGACAGTTGTGAGATCAATGTTTTGACTTAGTTGTCTATGAAACTGAATGCATCCTTTTACCAGGTCAGTGATTAGAAAAATAAAAAATGTCTCTGCTCCTAAGACTGCATTTATTTATCAACTGCCTTTTGCCAGAATCATTTCTTCAACTTGAAAGTCCATCACATAGAGAAGCAATATTCCATATATTTCTTTGACAGTACTGGATTTGTATTTCTTTATATCTCAAATTCTTCATTAAGAATTCCTGCCATATAGGAATCCAACCATACTATGCCTCATGACAAATATTCAAAAACCTTGTATAACTTATTCTGCCTAATGAGGAACAGTCATCACAATTATTTTTGCAGGGTGAGCAGAGCAGCCTCAGAATGAGTTCAATTCTACCCACATAAAAATATACTTTTAAAGTTTCTAAAGAAAAGTGTTTAGATCAGCATTTGGTAATGATGAGCCTTGTCACACAGAAACAAGCTCCTAAGACATATGTCTATATTCTTAAGTACTTTTATAGCCTTTATTTAGTCAGATTATATACAGGTGTCTGTCAGGAAGAACACAATGCATTTTTAATTGTCAAGTAAAAAGATATATTGAAGCTTCTATTTTTGTATCTTCATCTTCCAAGGTCAATTTTGGTTTAGTCAGTTACTGAAAGCTGGCAATTCCTTTCAGTTGTCAGCACCCAACTGATATTCATAATCCAAACAATTCTTTTCCTGTCACGAAAATAAAAGAAACAAGTCACCTTTGATTCCATGGTAAAAATGAGACTTGTCACTCAATACTGGAAAAGAAATTAAGCACTGCAAACTTTAACATCTAGTGATATTTATTTATTTATTTATTTATTTATTTATTTATTTATTTGTTAAATAAGAGTGAAACTACATTTCTTGTCTAATGAAATAAACACTGCTTTAGATTCAAGATCATGTCACCATAATTAAAAAACCCCAAATGTTTTCACCGGAAAGAACATTTAAACTTGAGTTAGACGAAGACTGATCCATATGCTGTATATTTCTTTCTGGGGTCAGTAGAATTTTGTTCTTGTCTCTAGCTAGGCCATTCATAATTAATAAGGGAGTGATCATCATCTCATAATAGGATGTGCTATAATCTTTCTATGACCACTGCTGTAAATATTTTACTCCCACTGTGAGCAGAACTAAATGTCTACCCAAATATACGGAACATAGAGATATCAAAATCTATAAAATGAGATATGAGACTAATTCTTTTCTGTTATCTCCAGAAATCTGAACAAAATCAATGTAAATGTAGTTACTCTGCTTTGCCCAAGTATCAGAGAAAGCAAAATTTTACTTGATTAATCCAAATCGCTTTTCAACTTGTGAAAGACGTTTTAAAGAAAAGCTCCATTTACCATTTAAAGACAGGATGCTGTAATCAGATACATCACGATTAAATCTCCCGCTTACCAGAATATAAATCGAGGTTTTAGTAAATTTACTTCTAGAACTTTTTAAGTGGAGATAAACAGTTTGTTGTTAGGGTCAGCGATTTGAACGGAAGACTGAGAGGAGATAAGAATAATAATTTAGAGGTCTGTGAGTGATTTGGAAGTTGAATTCAATCAAAAGCTTTATGTGCCTGAATCTCAATTTCCAAATTTGTTAAATAGGGTTAATGATATCAGAAGAGTATTGGGAGGTGTAATAATTGGTTGTAATGCCTTTTTTTTTTTTTTTTTTTAGAGTATCAGAACAACACATTATCTTTACTGTAATAATTTGCTGGAGTTCCAAGGGGACATTAAACATGACCAACATTCTCAAAACCAACTACTTTGGCCTTGGGAATAGAGTATAGGACTGCAAGATGGGAAATGCAGTTCTCTTCCCTGTCCTTTATTGAATAATATGAAGTATTACTATTATTATTTTGCTTCTGCTCCTCCTGTAAAATGGAAGAAATTTCTCTAGTAAAATGTTCAGTCTACTGACACAGACAGGTGGTATACTTTGGTATTTGTCAGTTGTTCACGGAAACACTTCTTGAATTGCATTTTTAAAGTTAATTTCTACTGCTAACTGTTGCATTTCCATGGTTTGTCCTACTCCCTGCAGTACTAACACTTGTGATATAGCTGATCATCTGCTTTGTCTATGTGTATTTATGTCCATATGGTGGGTGATATGTTGATTGGTCCTTGCAACATGTAATTTCTGAAGTTTTATTTAGTAGAAATTTGTGGATTCTTT
Organism: Aramus guarauna; assembly: GCA_013400195.1. Lineage (NCBI taxonomy): Eukaryota > Metazoa > Chordata > Aves > Gruiformes > Aramidae > Aramus > Aramus guarauna. The sequence continues at coordinate 529,006 of VXBL01008716.1, forward strand.
AGTAGCAATTTATGGGTTAGACAAGTGGATGTTGAGATAGATAGATAGATAGATAGATAGATAGATAGATAGATAGATAGATAGATTGATTGAAAACTGGCTGAATGGATGGTCCCCAGAAGGTTGTGATTAGTACCTCCAAGTCCAGTTGGAGGCAAACCACTAGTGTATGCTCCAAGGGTTGATAATGGACCAATACTCTTTAACATCTTCATTAATGATCTGAATTACAGGGCAGAGGGCACCTTCTGCAAGTTGACAGATATTACAAAACAGGGAGAGAAGTCTGATAGAGTAGAAGGTTATGCTGCCATCCAGAAGGACCTGTTCAGCCTGAGGAAAGGAAGGCTAAGGAGGATATTCTTAGTGTGCATGAATACCTGATGGAAGGGAATTAAGATGAGGCAGGCTCTTCTCTGTAATGCCCAGTGACAGGACAAGAGGCAATGGACACAAACAAAAAAGTGTAAAATTCCATCTGAACAAAATAAAGTGCTTTTTTTTTACTGTGAAGGTGGTCACACACTAGTGCTGTTTGTCTAGAGATGTTGCAGAATCTCCATCTACCAATCTACTCTAGTTGACCCTGCTTGAGTAGAAAGGTTGGACTAGCTGGTCTCAAGAAGCCCTTTCTAATAAAAATAGTTCTGTGATTCTGAATTTAGTACTGTAACTACTCTAAAGTGTCTACACTACTGGAAAATACTAGGCTGAAGTGCTGCGATGTAAAAGTACCATCTTCCACATATTCTGCTAATCTTGCAGATGATTTCTTCCCAGTGCTGCTTACAGAAAAGTAGATATAAATATTACTGGCATTTTGGGTAGATTGCTTCTCACCACATGCACTTTATTCAGTCTATTTTAATAACCAAAGTGTGTCAATTATCCATTTATGATCGAAGATCTAAATATGTCCACTGAGATGATTCTGTTCTATGACAAAAGATAGTCTTCCTAGCTGTGAACATGGTGCCAGTAAATTTTAAGAATGCTACAGTACAGCCTTTCATAAAAAGGAATCAGAGAAGACCTTGGTATTTAGCAGGAAAGTACTTGTAGCATCAAACTAATATAATTATGTAAATGGTTTTAAGATGTTTGAAATTCACAGAGAAAAATGAAACAGAATAGATGGCAGTTATATTACACAAAATTTTCAGCTTTTCTCTATATGAAAATGAAGTCCATGTCCTGCTGGTGGGTTTGGGGTTTTTTTATCCAATTTTACACATTGTTCATGAGTTTCATTTTTATATATTTACACTACACATTTACCAATGCATCCTTCCATACTTTCTCAGATAGAAGATACATGCATTAAAAGATAAACTAATTCACAGATTGAGCTACTATCAGTTAAAGGACTCTGTTAAA
>VXBL01008716.1:530410-638277 GCA_013400195.1 Aramus guarauna
TTAAAAAAAAAAAAAAAAAAAAAAAATTATATACAATTCACTAAAATCCTACTGGAAAACATATCCCCAATCTTTACTTCAGACCTATAGGCACAAGTTTGTGTCACATAGTCAGTCTTGTTTGCAAAGCAATTCTAGCTCCATTTTGAAAAAAAGCTTTACATATCTCCATTGCTCAGTCCTGTGAGGATTCATCTGGAACCCAAGTGATTTATAATTTTTACTAATGGTCTGGATAATAAATATAATCTAGAGATTATGTTCATTACATTTATTTATGAACTAATCTACTTGGTACTGTCAAAAAATTGGAAACAAGCTCAGAATTGTGATGATACAAAAATACTCTCTCTGAAGCAGAAGAAAAATATATTTAACAATAACATGTACAAACTACAAAAAGTAAGCAGCAATAATTGACTACACAGATATATGATTGAGAATAGTTGGCTACAAAACAGTTTTGCAAAAAGCAGTCAGGTATGTAGTGGATCACAAACTGAGTCAACAATCTTGTGAAAAAAGCAAGCACCATTGTGCAAGTCCAGAGGAGGGCCAGGAAGATAATGAGAGGACTGGAGCACCTCTCCTGTGAGCACAGGCTGAGAGGTTGGGGTTGACAGGCAGGTTGACAGCCCAGAGAAGGCTCTGAGGAGACCTAATTGCCACCTTCCGGTACCTGAAGGGGCCTACAGGAAAGCTGGAGAGGGACTGTTCATCAGGGAGTGTAGTGATAGGACAAGGGGTAATGGGTTTAAACTAAAAGAGGGCAGATTTAGATTAGATATCAGGAAGAAATTCTTTACTGTGAGGGTGGTGAGGCACTGGAACAGGTTGCCCATAGAGGCTGTGGCAGCCACATCCCTGGAAGTGTTCAAGGTCAGGTTGGATGAGGCTTTGAGGAACCTGGTCTAGTGGCAGGTGTCCCTGCCCATGGCAGGGAGGTTGGAACTAGATGATCTTTGAGGTCCTTTCCAACCCAAACCATTTTATAATTCTATGATTTTATGATTTTATGATAAATAAGCATATTGAAGCCACAGAACATGAGGTACATCTTTGATAAATATACTTCAAACAAGAATTCTACTGGAGTACTGTATTCAGTCTGGACCATCTGGGAAAATCTCAGTAGAAAGTACTGCTAATGGTAAGTGAGGTAGAGAACACAAATGCCTTAAAAAACCCAAAACAAAACAAAACAAAAGAAACCAAACAAACAAACAAAAAAAAACCCACAAAAAAACCCACCAAAAAAAACCACAAAACCGCAACAAACCACAAAACACTGAAGCCACAAAAAACCCCAAATGAAAACAAACAAACAAACAACAACAACAACAAACCAACCAGAGGTTGTTTAATCAAAGGAAGAGACAATTAAGAGACTCCATTATACAGCTGTGTAAAAAGCCACTGTGAAGAGAAAAGGTAGTAGGGTATTTTGGAGCACAAGGCAAGAAATAATGGACTTAAATGGCAGCAGGTTGGATTCAAGAGATAGATTAGTTAATACTTTTCACTGAAGCATTAGGTTGCTCAAGGAGACTGTAGAGGCTTCATCATTCAAGACAGTGGATCCTGATTTAGGCAGGAAGACAGTACAGGTGCACATTTTAATCTCACAACATTAACCAGTGCAGAAAAGAAGCATGATAATAAAAGATAGGCTACTGTTGTTCCAGCAACTGCAGTATCATCTTTTGACTAGAAGACTTGGACTGCAGTCCTCTTGGGCTGGGACTGACTTTGTTGCAGGACAGAATAGTGTATATGTCAGTGATATCTTGACTTGTAGATGTTATTCAAGGGAGAAGATCTTACTCAGTGCACAGAGTCTACTGCTTGGTCTTCTCTTTCCAAAAATCTAGCCTTATTTCACACTGATAAACAAACATGTGAGAAAATATAATACTTCCATTACATATCTGTCATGGAAGATGAGTTTCATAACACACTTTTGATATCCATAAAGTAGAATTTTCCACTTTACAGGGACAGAAGTGTGTTTGGGTTAGTGCTTAGACACTGTTTAATTTAGGGTTAAATGCACTACTTGCTTTGCTGACGACTATAACTTTGAAGAAGAGCTGAAAGACTGATAAAAAACATGCTTTGCTAAAGAGTACCCTTGAAGGAGAGCTGAAAAACTGATAAAGAGGAAACATCCTGCCCCGGAAGGCGCTGAGAGTTAGGTGACTGCCAGAGGCCTGAAGTCAACAAGAATTGTGATTTACCAGGAGATTGGAAAGGTGGCTGGCTGGGTGAGGGAGGGGGGCAGGTTTACGGCCACCTACCCAATTAAAGGACTATGCAAGTTACACCTCCCAAACCCTCAGGGAGCATGCCTGCTAATTTAAAGATGCTTGACCAATAGTAGATGATGAGGTAATTAATAACCTATTAGCATAACTTTAGGTGGGTTTTTCTAATCCTGTAACAAGATAAATATGTGGTAGATTCTGTGTGTGCTAGCTTTGTGGAATTACCACCTAGCACCCATCTCTGTGCAGACATGAAATAAATACAATACCTCTGCTCTGTGTGTATATTGGTGTACTGCACACCGGGTAATGATCCCACTTTTGGGACAACACTTTGAAAACACAATTCCAGTGGTAGGCAGTATCTATGGTTTTTTCTCTTCCTGGGCTCAGATGTTACCAGCAAAGAAACCCACAAAACCCCCAAGAAATTTCTGTTCAAATCTGCTCTCAGTTTTGTCTGCCTCTAAGATATCTTTCTCAGTGTCTCTAAGTCTAAAGTCCAAATCCTATTTCTCCACAGCAAGCCCTCCTTTTCTACATAGCTAGGCATGGCTTGCAGCAGAGGAGGTGTTGAGTAATTCCAGTTTCTTCCCAAGAAGATCAATGATTGTTAATACTTGTCTCCCAACTTGTTCTTGCAGATTCTCCTGATTCTGAAATGCTGACTGTATTATTTTGCCACCAAATCCTAAAAAGAATACTAAGTAATAAAAATATAAGAGACTATGTAGGTATTTCCATACACATCATATCAGTAAAAGCTAACAATGTGTAGTCCAGATGAGCAGGAGACCTGTACATTCACAAGAGATGTGTTAATCAACTGAACAGCTTACAATGTGCAAAAGCAGCCTTGTGGATGCCTTAATTCCGAAATTTTTACTATAATTGCTTGTAGAGGAGATGGACTTGCTAATGATTGTTCAAAGTTTACATTAATAGATTAAAAAAAATAGGTGATTAGGGAGATCAGAAAGAGTGAAGACATTTCTATCAATATAAACATAATATAATTCAATGTCCAAGTGGAGATCAGTGAAGAGTGGCATTCCTCAGGGGTCGGTACTGGCACTGGTGCTGTTTACCTGCTTTGTCGGCAACATGGGCAGTGGCATTGAGTGCACCCTCAGCAAGTTTGACAACGACACCAATCTGTGTGGTGCGGTCAGCACACCAGAGGGAAGGGATACCATCCAGAGGGACCTTGACAGGCTTGAGAGGTTAGCCCATGCAAACCACATGAAGTTCAACAAGGCCAAGTGCAAGGTCCTGCACATGAGTCAGTGCAATCCCAAGCACAACTACAGGTTGGGTGGAGAATGGATCGAGAGCAGCCCTGAGGAAAAGGACTTTGGTTGCTGGTGAATGAAAAGCTCAACAGGAGCCTGCAATGTGCACTTGCAGCCCAGAAAGCCAGCCACATCCTGGGCTGTATCAAAAGAAGTGTGAGCAGCAGGTCAAGGGAGGAGATTCTGCCCCTCTACTCTGCTCTTGTGAGACCCCACCTGGAGTACTGCTTCCAGCTTTGGGGTCTCCAACATAAGAAGGACATGGAGATGTTGGAACAATTCCAGAGGAGGGCCATGAAGATGCTGAGAGGGCTGGAGCACCTGTCCTACAAGGACAGGCTGAGAGAGTTGGGGTGGTTCGGCCTTGAGAAGAGAAGGATCCAGGGAGACCTGATTGTGGCCTTCCATTACCTGAAGGGGACCTACAAGAGAGCTGGAGAGGGACTGTTTACAATCCATGGAGTGACAGGATGAGAGGCAAATACATTTAAAAAGTGGATACAATAATGAATAATAAGAAGGAATAGATCTGAAATATTTTCTTTTATAATTTTGGAAAACAAAAGCAACAAAATAGTTAATAAGAGGTGGATATTATTGGGTTATCTACTTAGAATCTGGCTGGACTATGGAATCCTAATAACAAGAATAATTGCAACATAGGCTTACTGCTTTCAAGAATGTAGTTAGACTGAAAAGGAGTCTTACAAACAGCAGCCTTTTTAAAAGACCTTGGCAACTCTTCTTTGACATATGTTATTTGTTCAGGTTCCTTAAAGTGGCACTGAAGAATGGATTGATCTGAGAATTAAGGTAAAATAAATAGTAATTTTTAATATCTTTAGTGATGAGCAGCCCTTGCAGCTCCTTTTCCTATTTCAACATTCATACAAGGATCATGGAAAATAGCCTCACCAGACTGCTGAGTTATAAGTGGTTGTTGTACATAGGTCTATAGTGCAAGGATAATCATGATGGATGTAAGGCAATGCCACTGAAGATTGCTGTAATACGAGCTGATTGTATTCTATTTTATTCAAGACTAAGGGAACACTAAACCAATGTGCTTTCTCTTGAACACATATTAGAAGCAGAAGAGTAATTGGCAACTTTTGTCAGTCAATTCATTTTGAAATATCATGGTCACATTTTCTTCCTTCACTCCCACCTCCTCAGTTGCACCTCTCTGCTCCCTGAAATTCTTCGTGAGAAAAAAGCATAGACAGAAAGGTCTGTGAATGCAATCTATAGTAGGAGCATATCTCTTGTGGTGTCTTGGCACGCCATCTGCCATCTGCCACAGCTCTGAATCTGCATGGACAGATCTGTTCCTATGGACCAGGCACCTTGTGCAGGAGAATTTGTGAGACTTCCCATGGGCCTCTCACAGACATGTACTTTACCTCTCATATGAGTGTCTCTGTATCTTGCCCCCCTTTTCACACTGGGGAAGAAATTAGCCTCACTGCTCTGCCTGTATTGCAAATTCATTCACTCAGTGTATCTTTGAGCTGCCTGTGGCTGATTTAACATATGTTCCTCTTCCCCTTCTGCGTTGCCAGTGCACTTGCAGAAAAAGATGGCACATTGCTAACAGCAGGGGTGGCAACCTCTGCCTGGATGCCGCTGATGATCAGTGCTGTGCACATAACCCCATGCCAACTTTTTGCCAGTACAGTGTTTTGGGATTCAAGTATATTGTATTGCTAGGCACTTTGTAAAATGTATACCTTTATAGTCTTGTAAGCAGCACACTGTAATCATAGAATCAGAACCACAGAATGGTTTGGGTGGAAGGGTCGTCAAAGATCATCTAATTCCAATCCCCCTGCTGTGGGCAGGGACACCCTCCACTGGACCAGGTTGGAAAGGTTCTCTAATTGGGGGGGAGACGCTTACTTTCAATGCATACAATTATTTTGTCACTGTAGACATAGGTACTATATAATATTTCCCTCCTCTCTATTATGATAGACTTCCTTTCTTTTACTTACCACTTTGCATTAATAGAATGAATGCATATTTCATGCTAAACAGTATTGTTATCGTTATACATAGCACCATGTGTAGGGCTTTCTGCCTCAAGACTTGCTTAAACAAGAAGTAATTTCTTTATAATATGATGAAGAAACTTTTTTTCAATGCAAATAATGTAAATATATTTTTCAGCTACTGGCTTCCCTCAGCAAGTAATAGAAAACATCTAACAATGTCATCTGGGAAATTAGTACATCTGGAAAACTGTAGAGTGAACTGATATATGCTTCTTATGTTAACATGCATAGAGGATTTCTCTCCCTGTATGGAATCAAAATGGATTGTTTCCATTGCAATTTTTGTTTCTATCATAAAGCACAGCAGAAGCCTCTCTTGGTTTGAAGTTTTGATATGTAGGGGGAAAAAAAAAGTCTTTTTTTTTTAAAAAGCTGAATAACATTCTTCTTACCATCTTCCCTGACTTAAGGAAAAATATTTGCAATCATGCTGAATTTACTTTGATGTCAACTAGATCAGGTATGATTTGCTCTAACTAGTACAATCCCATATACAAGGCCAACAGTTCATTAACCTATTTCTATAATTTTACATCTGGCTAGTCTCATAGTCTAAAGAAAAGAAATTTTACCACTATAGGCCCAATTCTCTAAATACTAAGATAAATTTTCTGAGACCAGCATAATGCATGCATAGACTTTTTTTTCACTTTTGGTGTATATCACAGCAAATAAAGAACATAGAGTTGAAAAATAAAACACCCCTAGTATAAACCCATACAACATATAATTCACACGACATTCATTCAACGACATATAAAAATGACTTCATATTTTTACAAGTGCAGGTCTTTGAGCATAGAGAAAACAAACTGTAAAGGCATTAAATTTTTTTCTTGTGTTTTTAAGTTCGAACAATGCCTGTAAAACTAATAACTATGGGAAAAAGTGTGCTTTCTTATGATTTTTCATACATTAACCTAGAAATTTTCAAGTCTACTCAGCATTCTATGTAATAAAATGATGCACTACTCATCTTATCTGGATCAATGATGTTAAGCTATTTACACTGAACCCTCCTTAACCACTCCTTGATAGAGTGAGAAAAATTCAACATTAATGTAAATGGGTGCAATTCCAATGACTTAACTTGATTTATGCCCACTTACACCTGAGATGAATTTGGTCAACTCACTTATGCATGTACTGAATTAATGACTTCATCACATCAAATAAAAGTATTTTACTAACATAAGCCTCATTCTGTGAACACTTGCAATTCTGTATATGGCTCACTAAAGCTGGTTTTGTGGACAGACTTGCACAGGCATAAGTAATTCAAAAGAAATAAAATAAATAAATAAATAAAAGCACCAAAACCCAAGAAACCAAAGTCATACTGTGTCTCACATCTTTAAAAGCTGTCTCTGTAGTTTTGGGGATGTAAAACTCACCATGCTTTCTGATGAAAACTTCTCCCCCCATGAACATTTATGTGTTGTTTTGGTGGAATTCTCAGAGAATTCCCTATTAGTTTCTTAGCCTCTATAGAAATTTATGGGTTCCTTCATGTTAATTAGGACCTAAGTGAGAAAACTGTCAATGAAAATAACTGTAGAACCTCAACATGAGCAATACCTTCTTTCTTTCTTTTCTGTAACCTCCTTGGCTTAATGAAATGTACACAAAAGCTTTAAATAGAACAGAAAGCAGAAGGGTGCTGTCCTATTACTTTTTCATTTTAATATTTCATACCTTGTATAGTATGGTTCAAACAGAAAATTGAAGTGAATGAAAACAACCTGCTACCACAGGTCTTACACAGATGTGGAGAAGCTGCAGGCTTTAATTGTTTCTGTGCCATGGTGTGAAAGCACTATTAATATTAATGAAGAGACCAGGAATAAGTTATCTGTAAGTCTTATAGAAGAGTCGTTTAGGACTTGGTCAGGTTTGATGGGAAATAGAGATCATCATGAGTCATGTTATATTCCTCAGGGTCCTTTGAAATCTATACTGAATGAGTAATTCCAAATACATAGTTGATGGGAAAATGTTTATTTCATTTTCCCTATTAATAAAAAAATATAAAAGCTGTGTAAACCTTTCCATTTCACCTTTCAATGACTAGTTACATTGTTTGATTGCCTAATCACCATGAAAAATTACCCATATTTCTGCCAGTAACAGTACACAAGTTGTACATTAATCTAGAAACAAAACCTTTGCCTACTATTGGATGTCTCCCAGTAACTGCTCAATTAATTCACAATATCAATGTACAGTATAGGTCTCATCAGAATATCTCCAGAGTCAACTCTCCAAAGACCTGAAGTTCAGCTGCTTGTAAGGAATGTAGGGACTTCATTGTCATTGAAATCACGATGACATAAGGAGTATTAGTGTATTTCACAAAACTGCTTGTTTACAGTTTTACATTTTTGGGGTCCTTTTTTTATTTGCTTGTTAATTATTTGCACAACAAATTTCTGTTAGAAGATGAGATGGATCAGATCTATTCACTGAATTATTGACTAATGTTATCAACCTAATACTTTTTTTCCCAGCTCTCCACTGGTACTGAGAGTCCATCTTTTATCTGTGACTAGCCCTTGCAGTAAGATAATCATCTGTCTCCAATATTTTCAGTGTGCTTTATTTCATCATTTTACCTCTGACCAACTTTTCCCATCAATTTATAATCCTGCTCCTAGTTTTTTGGAGGCACATTCACAGATGCACAAATTACTCTGGAGAACAAATGAGTATGTAATACTCTCTCATTTGGAAGCAGTGATAAAAAGTCTGCAAGGCTAGTGTTCGTATAGTATTTAATTCCAAAACTCCAGGGTTAGAGTAGCCTGGAGAGCTCAGTGATATAAGCAGCGTCCCCAATCCCACGGTATGTTACCAGCAGAAAGGTCAGACACTCTTCAGACCTAAGAAGTTCTAGCTCATTAGGAACTTGACCCACATTTGAGAAGGCAGCCTAGAAACCGATGCCATCCATGGCTTTCACAATAGCAAATAGATTCCTGCAGTTAATAATTTAAGTCTTCAATGTATTTAGCTCCTCTTTTTTTTCACCTGGAATTTCCATGCAGCAATCCCAAATATGTACACTATCCATGCAGACAGCAATACTTTAGTGCTTTAGTGTATGCCCGGTTAATCAGGCATCTTTATCGATGATCTGCATATGAAAAATATTTAATGAATTTTGAATAAGTTGTGCTTTCCAACAACATCATGTTTGATATTTGTGTGCTGTGTAGGACCTTTATGCAAACTTTTTCTTGAAACTACCTAAGCTTCATAGGTCATCCTACTGAAAAATTCCTGACCATGCTTTTAAAAGCATGTCTCCAAGCACTTTCAAATGATCAAATCTTACTCTTCACAGCTCTTTTTATGATACTGGGCTTGACTGTCATGAAAATATGAAGCCTGGAAGAATGGAAACTGTGGTTCTTGATATTGAGGCTGAAAGAAATTAACATTTGCAGTTGACACCGGCACAGAAAAACTTAACCTTGTAGTAGAAAAAATAAAGTATGTGAGAAAGGAGATTAGATGTGTGAAGGAAACCAGAACAGACATTTAATATGGGGGAAGAAGAAAGAGGATCAGACAAGAAAACAAATAATTTTACTTCAGATTGAAAAATAAGCCCAAATATTTATATAAAGCCCAAAACATATCACTTTTCAGAAAATGGATTTAAGCATTCTCTTCAGCAGTTCCAAAACAGATACTTTTTTCAAATACTAAAGGAGAGTAGCAAAAATTATTTCAGCTCCTGAGGCACTGTCTTCTTTAGATTATCATGAGTAAAGAAAATGTTTCTAGTATAAAGGTAAAGATGTTGGCCTGATTAAAATCAGCAACTGCTGCATAATGTCATATTATAACTCACTTGAATTTGAGTTTCTAAAGACAAGAGAAGCAATAAAAAAGTAAGCTTCTTTCATTTACTTTGGCTGTATTTGTCTACACAAGAAGACCTTTTTATAAACATGTTACATGTGCAACCTATTCTTATAGTTTACCTGTCAAATGGAAAAATATTTTAAATATAGTAAGCTTTGGTTGGGTTTTTTGTTTGGGTTCTTTTTTTTTGTTAATAAATAAATAAATAAATAAATAAATAAATAAATAAATAAAATTTTCTTGTGTTTTCAGAAAGGAATGCCTGAGAGAGAACACAAAAAAATAATTGCTGAGTACCCAGAAAAATGAAGAATATTTGGATAGGCAAGGGGGAATCATTGTGCCTAATTGCTAACACATACCTTTTTTTTAATTATTATGTAATTCCATTGATTTCAAGAATAGTTCCAATGAAGGTAAAACACACAAAGTTCCATAAGAAAACCAATCTTGCCTTCTTCACCTTTTCTAAGACTAAGAAGGCTTCGGCTTATTTCCAGATCTGCAACTGCCAGATAACCTTGGGCAAACTATTTGTCTTTTTCTACTTCTGTTTTTTCTCTTAATAAAATGGAGCAAATCACAATAAACATTTAGTACCTTATGTAGAATATTCACAGTTACAACAGCTGCTTCTTCTTTGTAATCAAGTGTCAGATACACTCTCATTTAATCAAGTAGTATCTCTGAGTATCTCTAAATTGAGAAGGGCAAAATTATTTTAGTGCCAGGCAGATAATCTTTGCTGCTAACTCAAGCAAATCAGGCATTACATAGTAATTGACACCTAAATAAAAGATCTGAGTTTCAAGTCTCTCATAATCCTGTTTGGCTACATGCTAGGACAGTGCTTGATACCATTTCACCTACACCTTTCAAAATCCTGACCAGTTAAATTAGGCATCAAAATGTTTGGAAATGTTTGGTGTTTCATGAATGTTTGATAGTTTGTTTTGTTGTTGGTTTTTTTTTTTTTCATTTGGTTTGGGTTTTTTTGTTTTGTTTTGTTTTTTCCATAGAGGATTGGAAAAGGAAAGGAGTACTTGAATGCTCAAATGCCTAGTCAAGCTTCACTAAAGGAGACTATTCCAGTGTATCATGAATTCTCCTCTCTTATGTGGAAAATATGCTTTTTGTTTACAATAGCTTTACAAATCTTGAAGGCGGCTGGTAAAGAGAAGTGTTTATGAAGAGAGGTGTCAGGGACCAGCAAATCAGCCAACACTCGTGTTATTGCCAGCCGTGTCCATAGTGACAATGCAGGTCTGAGATCAGGCCAGAAAGCCAAGTCAGTGATGCCATATCAGGGACAGCAAGGTGCAATGCTGAACAGAGGCACATCTGCAAGAAAACTTACACAAGGACATAGGGCAAGATTCTGAGCTAAAATGGAGCAACCAAGCAAGGGGACAGAGACCCCACATGAACCTCCTACAACACTTTCTCACAGCTTATGTGTTTTCACAGCAGACTGATTCCAGGTAACATAGATATTTAAGAACATTTAAGCAAACTGAACATATTGAAGTCCGTGGACCCTGATGCAATATACTCATGAATGCTAAGGGCGCTTGCAGATGTCATTGCAAGGCCATCCTCAATAATCTTTGATCAACCATGGCATTTGGGAGAAGTGGCCAAAGACTGGAGGACTGCAAAAGTCACTCAAATCTTCAAGAAGGGCAAGAAGGACAACCCAGAGAACTACAAGTCAATCAGCATCACCTTGATCACTCCATCACTCAAAGATGATGGAGCAGATAAACCTGGGAACCATTTCCAGGCACATGAAGGACAAGAATGTCATGAGGAGGAGTCAGCATGGCTTCACCAAGCAGAAGTCACAACTGACCAACTCAAGAAACTTCTGTGATGGAATGATGCACTTGGTAAATAAGGGGAGAGCAGTGGTTATTGTCTACCTTGACTTTAGTAAAGCTTTTGACACTGTTTACCATAAGATGATCACAGATAAGCTGTTGAAGTATGAACTGGATGAACAATGAGGTAGATTGAAAATTGAATATTTGGGCCCAGAAGGACCAGACGATCACTGGTATCATGTCTAGTCAGAGACCAGTAACCGGTGGTGTACCTCAGGAGTCAATACTTACCCAGAAGTCAATACAAAACACAGAAGGTTCCATCTGAACATCAGGAAACACTTTTTTGCTGTGAGGGTGACTGTCAGAGGTTGCACAGAGAGGTTGTGGAGTGTCCATCCTTGAAGATATTCAAATGTTGTTTGGACATATTCAGGGTCAACCTGCTCTGGGTGAGCGTACATGACCGGGGTGTTAGACCAGATGACTTCCTGAGGTCCCTTCCAACCTCAAACTCTCTGTGACTTCATGAGATGTAGCATATCAGAGGTGACCTGTGGAGAAGGGGAAGACGTTGCGAAGTTTATTGGTGTACTCAGAGTCCTGACAAAAGAGGTAAAGGTCAGGAATATTATTTTCAGGTGAAGTTTGATTATCCTTCAGTATGGGGAAATTATGTTCATAGGGAAGAAAAATACTAAATGCAGTATTATATAGGATAAAATGAACATTTCTCAAATGAACATTTTTAAAATACTGTCTTTCAGTTGCTTTTCTGCCTGTCAGTGTTGTCTGGTGCCTTGACGCACCAAAATCTATTGCCTTGTCTTTGGCTGCAAACAGGCTGTGAATTCCCATGTTTGGTCTAAGTCAAAAATCATGCTAGTCAAAACAGTCAAAAACAACGAAGAATTTTTTTTTTCTCTTTTCATTCATCTCATTTCATTCTTATCTTTTTATATTAATTTTGCATAAAAAGGATGGGTAGAATTTAATTGGACTGCTCCTTCTGGGTGAAACATAGAAAATCTGGAAAAGCTAAGCACAGACTATTCTTAAAGTAGATGATCTAGACAGAAGGCAGCAGCTGTCATTGACTTTTTTTTTTTTCCCAGACCTTGCAGCATTATCTTGCAGAAATTCCACATTTCCCTTGAGAGAAGTTTTGTACTGAGACATGGGAGTTCAGCCAGTGAATTCATAGTCAGTGGGTTCAGAGGAGTCATTGCCTTGGGTGTTTGAAAGCTTAGACAGCAGCATTGATGTGCTGTTGTTTATCAGAATATGTCATCCATGCTGAGGCTCCCCGAAGCATTTTGGAGCATTCACAAGAGACAATGACCATGTATAAAACCTGATCCATAAGGGATGAAAACAAATACAGAGCAGAATGATGCCATTTAAATTCCATGTGCTGAAATTCCTTATGTTTCATGGCTATTAGAGGGTCTTTTGGTAGCTTAATATGACATAGTGATAGTAGTAAGGGCCAGTGGTAAGTGATGAAATAAATGGAACTGCATCAGTTCAATTTCTTTCTTTCATCTGACTTATGGCTTGAACTCTAACATGAGAGACACAAATTCAGGAGTGTTTTCTTTTGTGCAATTCTAGTTCCTTGTTATATATGAATCTATTTTATTTTTACAATGTTTTAAGTGAAGATTTGTTTTAAGTCAGTTCCAACATCTGTTTGAAGATGTTTTAAATAAGGTTTCCCACTTAATTTGGTGCAGCAAGGTTGCAGATAAAAATGAACTGCAAGTGAATATGATGCTTTCCTGCAAATATCCCTCACATAAGCACTTGCAGTGAGGGTGAACTGGAACTAATATTGTGCATAGGTGAATTGCAATTAATACTGTGAATGCTGTTAGAACCTGCTTCTACGGGGGCAGAATTTGGCAAACAGAAGGTCACTCACTGAGACAGCAGCTTAAAAGAGTCCTTTTAGTAGATATCCTCCCTAAGTACTGAAGCAAGAAAATATTCATGAACTTTATAATTATATTTGCATCAGATTTTTTTTAACCTCATGTGATACTTTCACAGTTTAATAAAGACTGAATTATGTCTTCCATATACTGTATGTTGATACCTTTGCTGATGGTTATTCCAATCTCAATCACACTATCTTTGTTTTTACAAAAGTGTTCCGAGAATGTAATTAATATTCATATTTACTAAGAATGAGTTATTATAAGCCTGATTGATAGCATCTAGTATGCAGAAGTACTTCTCCTGAAATCAATGTTAAGTATAATGGTGGGATATTTCTTAACATAGATGGTAGTAAGCCAGTTATTACAACATAACGATTTACTTCTAAGTCAACTAAGGCATATAACTGAGCAAAAGCTGCTAACCTACAATGTAAAAATGTAAATGTTTTAGTTCATAAATCAGGTTGCTCACCTAACATAATATAACTTGCTGCTACCTGGTAACTTGATTAACTGTAGTAATCTGTTCACAGAAAAGCATAATATCTATAGAAATAAAAATGTAGTAATTATATTGCAGTCACATTGTATTCTGACATCTTTGCTGAATTAATTTTCAAATGGGAAAAACTTTCAGAGCTATGGAAAGAGAGAAAACTCAAATATAGACCTACAACATCTATCATCTACATTTTGCTTTGTTACCTATCTGTAATTTCATAGTACCTCTGCTGTAGTTATGAGGGTTTACTTCTAGAGTTAGTAAAAACACACTTTGGATCTCTAAATGCACTGAAGCCGTGTGTGACCACTTTTATTAAAAGTGTTCTTCCAAGTGTGGCGAACTTGAGAATATTTCATTAACATTAGGATGCTTCTAATACTTAGAAAACTGTCTGTAAATCATTGGCAAGAAAATACTATAACAAAGGGAAGAGATATGGACATCTGTAGACACCTGAAAGGTTAAATAAAAACCCTGTTTCTTGGTCTGAAGAGATATTAAAAGTGTATATATTTGCAGCAGATATAATGTAAAACTAATAATAGCTTCATAAACTTGCACTTCAGGTCTTTGAAGCCAAAATAAGTTCAGTGGAATAATTAAAGCAA
Source organism: Aramus guarauna (assembly GCA_013400195.1). Taxonomy (NCBI): domain Eukaryota; kingdom Metazoa; phylum Chordata; class Aves; order Gruiformes; family Aramidae; genus Aramus; species Aramus guarauna. The sequence continues at coordinate 544,770 of VXBL01008716.1, forward strand.
TAAGACTCACTCTATACAATCATATATTTAAAAACTGTTCTTCATTATGTATTCTATGACATGAAAATATCACGACTTGTATTATAATATGATAAGTATTATAATCTCACTGAACTGGAACGTTTATGTTAATAGTTCATATAACTATTTTTTAAAAGGGTTTGATAGCTCACATACTTTAAAAAAAGAAAAATTGAAGATTTTATGTTTTATTTTTTAAAAACTACATCTGAGCACAAAACTCACTGGCTGACAGAACGCACAATAACAATAAAAACCCAGTGAATTTGCACAGATCTGCTGTTCAAACTGAGTTTATGCATTATAAATTGTAAATAAGCACATAATATTCAAGCTGAAGTATGATTATATCAGAGTTAAAAAAGAAAGACATATACTTGATTTTATCATATGCTTGCTCAATTATCTCCAGTAACTTCAGGTCAAATCTGAAGATAAAGCACTAAGAGTCTAGGATGAACATGTTCATTCAGTTTCTAAAGCAAGTTGGAGCAAAGCCCAAATTTCTCCTCAGCCAAATCCCAAGATGAATGCTAGCAAAAATTGAGTATTCACTGCATATGCCTGGTATTTCTGTAAAAGTTAATTTCTTCTCTCAGAACGAGATGAAGAAGGGATTCTTTATGAACTCTTAATGTTTCTTACTATCCCTCCAACTGTAATCCTACCTTTTAAAACAGTATTTGGAGGTTTAAGGTTAATGACATAATAGGTACTCTGAAAACAAAGATGTTGACACGCATACCTCTTGTTCTTATCTATGAGAGGACATAATTCTTACTCTCCACTTCCAAGGAGAATAGGCATATGATTACCTAATTTATGCAGCCAAACAGATTCATTGTAAGCCATTTTTCAGTCATATAGATCAGTTTAGGATTAGAGAACAAAATATCTCTAAACAGTTTAGAGGTCATTAATAGTAATGAAAATTAAGATGACCTTCTGAATACTGTGTCAAGTGCCAGGTAAACCTAGGTCCTGAATACATTTATCTATGCCTTTACATCTTGACACAGGTAAGAAGCTCCACAGGTATCCTGGGCTACATGAGAAGGAATGTTGTCAGCAGTGCAAGGAAAGTGATTCTTTCTCTTAGCAGTGGTGAGATATATCCAGATTGCTGGATCCAATTCTGTAGTCTCCAGTACAACAGAGACACAAGCATACTGGAATGAATCCATTCAAGGTCCATAAAGACAATGAAGGAACTGGAGCATCCCTCCTGTGAGGAGAGCTGAGAGTGCGCAGCCTGGAGAAGAGAAGGCTTGAGGGGATTTTACCAATGAGTACAAACACCTCATGACAGGTGTAAAGATGACAGAATTAGACTCTTCTCAATGGTGCCCGGTGACAGGACCAGAGGCAGTGGGCACAAACCGAAGGACAGGAGGTTCTGTCTGAACATCAGGAAACACTTTTTTCCTGTGAGGGTGACCAAACACTGGAACAGATTGCCCAGAGAGGTTGTGGAGTTTCCATCCTTAGAGATTTTCAAAACCTAATTTGACACAGTCCTAAACAACCTCCTGTGGGTGATCCTACTCTGAGGAAAGGTGTTGGAATATGAATTCTCCAGATCCTGAATCATTATGTGATTTTCCATCTGTTCTTGATTAAATATCTCAATATTGACTCACATTTATGATTCTATAATGCCATGATCAACATATTTAGATATAAGATAATACACGTTTAGATTCACACATTTCTATATTTTCTAAAGCTAGTGAGTTTGATCAGCTTTTACTTTTATGTCTTTGTGCTTTGTCCTCCATTTCTGTGCTAATGTATTGATTAATGAAACAAAGGAAGAATAAGACAAGAAACTTGGATGTCTCTGCTTTGGCCACAGGGTTCCTATTTAGAATTAATTAGGCTAGTAATACCAGTTATATCTCTTTATAATAGATATTATTTAAAAACTGAAATGAAATCTTATTTTAAATGTGTGAAATATAATTATCATCTTGCTGATTTATTTAACCTTTTTAGACCTTATTATAACAATTCTAGTTTTTCTGTATCATTGCCAGTTATGTGTGTGGTAAATAACTACTAAAAATAAGTTCTTTAGGACTCCTAGTTTAAAAAAATATATTTTTACATACATAAATGACCACAACTTTGGTACAATAAGACAGAAGTTATTGACCTTGGGACCACAATTTGTTTGTTCTATAAAAGTAAGCAAATGTTTCATGTCACAGATTTCAGCCACTCCTTTTTAATGTAATTATTTTGAGCAGATTCCAATGAGGTATGGTTCTTAGCAGTACAATTCCATCATTAATGAATAGCAGGAAATTGTTAATAAATATATTAGTAAGTTAAATTTCCTTCCTTCCTTCCTTCCTTCCTTCCTTCCTTCCTTCCTTCCTTCCTTCCTTCCTTCCTTCCTTCCTTCCTTCCTTCCTAAATCAAAAGCATGATTTCCCAAAGCACGTTACTTGGCAGTCACAAGTTCAACTAAAACAAGAAAATATTTCATTTGTTTTCCATTTCGTCCTCCAGGGCCTGTACTTTTGCCCTACAGGGAGGAACTCTTTTCAACTTTTACGTTCAGCTTTTTATTGGCCTGCAGGAGAGAATAGGGTCCCAGGAAGTCATCAGCAAAATAAGCAAAGAGGTGGTGGCATTTGAGTGAGATTTAATCACATGGTTTGACCTTGCATTCCATTAAAAAAAAAAATTATGGTAGAACGAACAAAGAACAATCCCAGAGGCTCCCCCCCAACAGCCAAAAGCACTTTGTCTTGTGTTACAAAAGATTCAGTGCAGAATAAAACTCAGCTGAATATAATCAGCTGATGGAAAATTCTTCTTTGGCAACACAGGAGCTCTCACAATAACTCATATGACTCACCTCCAGGTGTTTCTTTTCATTTAAGCAGCTTGAATTTAGACTTCCCTTCTGAGTTGGATCCTTACAGTGTCTGGAAAAATTTCATCAGGTAAACTGAAAGAAATGTATTAGCTTGCATGTCACCTTCCATCAAGAAATGGCAAGGACTTTAATTTCACCATGATGTCAACTTTTCTTAGCACATTTCTGATCAATGTTCAGAGCTATGACAAGTGCCTTCTCCAAGTCCAGAAATAAATACAGAACCAAAATGGAACCTTTTATCTGAACCTTTCAGAGCTTTGGGGGAGTTATTAGAAAGTGAAATAAAAACTTTGTGTTTTATTTTTCACTTCCTCCAAAAGATATAGAAGGTTTGGCACTCTAAAGAAACCATCACAACAGCCAAATTCTATATCTGTCACTGGGTCTGAGTTTACATATATGGTTCACTTTCTGAACACACTGGAAAACAAGCATATAGAGAGATCAGGAGGACCTCATCTTTTTCTCTATCCTTACTCATTTGACCTAATTGCATTTTAAATTCCAAAACTGAGGTTAATGCATATTTTGCACTAAGAAACTGTAGCACACCAGGATGTGCTACCATAAACATGTGTAGCTGTTGGGTGGTATTAATACCATAACAGATTACAATATTCTAACATTGGCATGTTTTCCTTTCACAAACAAAGAAATCTTGACCAGGTAGAAGTGGAAGACTTGTGAGCTTTGACTGGTATATACACATTTCTCCTACTATTTACATTATTGATATGATGATTATACAGCAGGTCTAACATATCTAGGATGTATCAGATGAAGATGCAAAATACCAGTGGCCTATGCAGGGATACTGAGTTTATCTCATACATTGCAGAGGTGATCAAAGAAGATATAGCAAATGTGATATGTTCAGAACATGTCAGATTCCATGCATATGCACTACAGAGTATATATGGACCAATTTGTGTCTGTGAAATCCCTGTCTTTACATTAAATGAACACATACAGTCTCAAGTTTACTCTTTGATAGAAACCAACTGTTTCATCTTCAGGATAGGGATACATGCAGAGGAAAGGGTGGGTTTCTATTAACCTAATTTCCTTCTTCACATCCTGAATCCAGTAGGTCAAAACCACAAGTGCCTGAGCTGGCCATTATAGAAGAAGAGTGTTGTGAGGCAGAACTAAGTGAAGTCAAATAAAGATTACTTTAACAGTGTAGAGAGTATTTAAGCCAGGTTGCTCTCTTTCAGAACTTATTTATTCATTTTATCAAAAGCTTCTATCAAAGTTGAAAAAGAAAAAGGCCAACCTGATGAATAAAGAAATTGGAAAGTTTCATTGCATTTACAGCAGTTATGGAGTAATTTGTGGCCAACTTAACCATTTTAGCAAAAAAAGATACAATACTAAAGTAAATGCATAAAAACTTTCCATTACTACTTCACAGGAGAGGAAAAATATGTTTTCTCTTCGTGTCTCTTGTGCTAAATTTCAGGGCTAAATGTTACATTCTTTCATATGCCATAATGTATTTTGTTTGTTTTGCCACTTGCTTTTTGCTAATTCAGGAACATTTTTGTTTCATTTTGGGGGAAAGAGTAAGGATACCATGGTGACAAGAATCCTTACTAAAACCAAGATAGACAGACAGGAACAAAGGGGCCAAATTGTTTCTTCAATAGTAATGTGCTGGTGAGAGAACAGAGTAGCTCTGCCCGAGGTCTTATTAACTCCCTGATAAATGCTGTTTAGAGATAATGTTAATCAGATACTTAGCTACTATACTATAGCTTAGATACTTACCACATACTTGGGGACTGGAAAAAATATGGCAAAGGCCCTTGAACTGTCTTGCTATCATCAGCCCTTCAGTATAACTAAGCTTCTAATTGTGTTCTGAAAGTAGTAGATCTACATGGGCAAAAGAGCTCTTCCATTTGGAATTCTGTATTATAAGCATGATATAAAAAAAATTAAGACCCTGAAGTACACTGTTTTGCCTGCCCAAATCCCAGATCTGCACTGAATGCGCTAAAAAGGGTGCATCAGGATTCTGTGTTATTTGTTAGCTTCATATCACAGTAGTGAATACAGAGTTGCTTTCTATAAATATCTAGTTTATGCTTTCTATTGATGTACGCTTGCATGCAAATCTAACATCATGTCATTTAATTATAAGAAGTAGGGTAATAAGTGTGAAGATAAATATTTCACAGGCCTAATCAGGAATTATCCTTTTAAATCACTATTATGTGTTGAGAACTATGCTCAGCAATCAATACTAGGCAAAGCTATCTAAAAGATAATTAGAACTGTGCAGACTATAGCATGCCCATTTTGGATGCTGACATTATGTCAAAGATCTCCAAAACCAGCTAGAAAATTATATTGGGGTTTTTGCACAGATTACTGTATTTCCTTTTACGCTGAGTAAAATATAGCCTTCTTTATAATACTTCATTGTTTTTATAAGAGCTTTTGAACTTTTATCCATACAGAGATTTTGATGATCTTTTTTTTTCCTGTTATTAACAGTCACACAGTTCATCATAAAGTGAAATGTCTCATGCTGCTAACATAAGGAAATAATAGACATACAAAACTGATTCACCACAATATTGTGTTTTTTATTCAGTGCTGCACAATGAGCATAATCACATTTGTAACAGATTTTTGCCAAGCTGTCCAAGCTTTATTTTCAGAATTATGTAATAAATCAATTAAAATGAAATAATAAATCCAATCCAAATGTAATATTGGGCAGTTATGAAGTGGATTTTCCAATTTAAAAAAGTAACAGAAATGGAGGGAGAAATCATACGGTAGTTTAGAAGTACCGTATATTCCAACTACTTTACATATATAAATTTTTTTTCATGTGATATAATTTGATGGTATGCATTAGTCTACCTCGAGGACTTCCTCTTAGACACACACACTTTTCCCTGATCACCTCTCATGGTCACTATCTCTGTCATCCAGCTGAGAAGGAATGGTTGAAGCTCTCTGAGGAGACCATCAGTTTCACCCTTTCATCTGCCAAGAAAGCACAATGAGTGAAAAAATTCCCATCTTCTCCCTAGGGCTAAGCACTCTTTCTTGGATTGAGCAGTCCACTTCTCACTTGGTCTGGTGTGGATTGAGGCTTGAATTACGCTTTTATGTTTGAGGTTTGGGGTTTTTTGTGGGCTTTGATTTTTGCTGGGTTGTTGTTTCCCCCCCCCCGCCCCCAAGAAAGAAGAGTCAAAGACATCTAGAAAGCTTAGTCATTGACAGGACTCTATTTGGCACAATTTACAGTACGTTGCATTTTCTCGGCTGTTCTTAAATGATACTTACATATAACATGAACTTGCAATAACATGCTTATCTAATATTGGGAAGGGAAGGGAAGGGAAGGGAAGGGAAGGGAAGGGAAGGGGAAAGATTTTATTTTCAAATAGCTTTTGGATAAGAAATCTTGCAAGTTCAGAAGAAAAACAGTAAACTAATTACAAAGGACTACTAATAGAGAAAAAATAGTGAATAAATAAATGGCTTCTCTGATGAATCTATAAATAAATGAGCCTTTCAGCCAATAAATTAATTATAGTTCTAGCCATTATACTCCATGATACGGTATTTTCCCTCATATATTGATCCCAACTCAAGAAACTTGAAGGGAAATACATTGATTTGACTCTCTGAAAATAATGGGTTGAAAGTCTGCTCTGATCTTGGGCCTCAAAATACCCTTCAGAAAATTCTATATCTGTCTTTTAATTTAGAAGAATGTTTCTGTTTCAGTGAGAATTATGCTCCAGTAAAAATTATGTGGAAATATTATGGAGCTGGGAAAATTAAACACAGATTTTTAAAGGAAATTGCTAATCTCAAGAAGGTCTTACTTTTAGTAGGTCAGAGTGTGAACATCTCAAATGTTACAGTGTTCACTAATGCAATGTTTACACGGTGGTAAAGACCTGTATAATGCATGCCTTGGCAATAATTAGATGCCTAGTAGGCTAATTATTTTGTGAATAAAATCAAACAAAATCAAGTAATTAAACAACAGGCAGAGAATATTTTAAGACTTGCACTAAAAATTGTTGAAGTTCTAATTTAGCAGGGCACTTTATTCATTAATAATGTTATATGCCAGTAAACAGAGGAATATATAAAAATATTTATGTATCTAAGGGCTACTATACTAAAACATTTGCTTTCCTGATAGTATGGATGGTCTATTTTTTAAATGTTCTCATCTTATGTAAATGTACAGGAGGCAGAAGTTAAAAGCAAGAAATTTGAGTTAGGTACATTTAAAAAGAAAAGGTTCTCACAGAAATTACCATGAAACTCTGCTTTGTATGATGCAGCTCTTTGTAGAATGTCACAGAAAAAAAGCTTCAAGGCTATTACTATCTAACATATTTAATACCTTCTAAAAAGAAAAAAATACTAGTACACATTATAGCTGATTTGTGCAGTCCTGGATACTGACAACACATATTCTACTGGTGAAACTACTTTGGTGTTCATACAGAATGTATATTTTTCAAGACAATTCGCCAGCCTACAAAGAATTGTTTATCTGGCATAAGGAAATATGTTGAGTAAGACTAAGGGAAATGGGAGGAGAAAGATAAGTGAAACCTTAGAAAGTAGAGAAGATAGAAGAGAAAGGCACCCAAAACACTAAAAAACCCAAGAATTTCTAAAAATGAATCCTGTAGTCTGAAAGGCTCGTGTTAAATCCAACCGGACTACTTACAGATTTAGCATTAGTTAAAAGTTTATGAGCTTCTCTAGGTCAAAATAAAAACTTCAAGTGGTAGCACTGAGCCACAGGCGATTGAGCTGTTCCCTGGAAATATTACCAATTTTTCTGAGACTATATATACACATTTATTCATATCCACATGCTAACACAGCATGTAAAGATAACTCTTCTATTTCTCTTACATAGATCTTATTTGTTGAAAAACAGGAAAGAAAACAAGGAAGAAAATGGAAAGGAGGAACAGTGAAATTCTCTCGAATCATATTGGGACTCTCAGCAGGAAGTTCTCACACACCAGTCCTACAGGATGGGTTTCTATATCAGATTAAACCACCTCCAATTTAGATGTTTTATTCTCAGTTTAAATCCAACTTAAACAGACTTGGAAAAGTTAATTTGTGTTTCAAAAATCCCTCATTTGAGAGACACAATTTTTAAAAAAGTAAATAAAACAACAGAGATAAATCATTGTCCTGCATAGTTCAAAAAATGTTCTGTAGTATTTTGTTTGCAAGTTAGTGGTGAGGCACTGGAACAGGTTGCCCAGAGAAGCTGTGGATGCCCCATCCCTGGAAGTGTTCCAGGCCAGGTTGGATGGGGCTTTGGGCAACCTGGTCTAGTGGAGGGTGTTCCTGCCCATGGCAGGGGGCTTGGAACTAGATGATCTTTGAGATTCCTTCCAACCCAAACCATTCTATGATTCTTTGATTTAATATAATATATCTCTAAATATTTAAAAAAATATCAGTCTTTCAATGGTTTGGGTAGTATTTGGAATATAAATTAGGCAGACAATGTCCACCTAAAGACCCAATTTTAGTTTATATTCTGTGCCTGACATTAAACACAAATTGCTGGTGAGGAAGGAATATTTAGGCATTCCAAAATCTTTGATATTTCCTATGGTATATCCTCTCACCTGTCAACTGTATGAGTCTTAGGGATGTCCACATTCTTGGGTTTAAAAAAGTTTACTTCCATTACTTAGTGTAATTATCTTATCTACCTGTTGAGAGCTATGACATAATCAATGAGTAAAAGAGATTAACTGTGTACTAGGAAAAATAAATAAATAAATAGGAATTTATGACTGTTTCACACCAGCTGTCTGTCAGCTTCATAGAAAAGCCCCCAATTTTCAATCTGTGAGAAACAGAAGATGATCATTTTCTCTTCACATTCCCCAAACAATTGGTGAGTTTATAGTCCTCTGTTACATTTGTGTTTTGGTGAGGGACAGTCTTAGTATTTTTAGCAAGTGCAAGTATACCTCATCTGCTAAATACAAGTGCCCATCAACAACATCAAAGAACTCGAAAAGATGAGGGGCATGTTTTTCCTTTTGCTATATTGAATTCTCTCTGTATACTTTATTTATCCAAGTTTCCACTGATGCCTTTTAATTTATTACAGTTTTAGTCCCCTTTTTCTAAGTAAATTATAATTACCAGTTTGTAGTTTAACAGATCACTTCCTGAGCCCTTGAATTAAATATCCCAATCCTGAAAAGTTTCCTGATTAACTATGAGGAATTTGTATGACCTTCCCCCCATGTTCACACCAGCTACAGTCTGAGGGAAAACTGGAACCTAAGTCTCATGTTCTTGCTGTTACACTACTTTAGATACTGGAGCATCAATTTGTTTTATCCCTTACCATTTAACTTTGGTTTGAGCTGATGTCTGAACTTGAGACATTGCTATGCCTAGCAACAACAAACACTAGTCTAGTGATTTAAACAAAATTAAACAAATTTTCCAAATTTATCTTGGACCAAATAATCTGCATCCAAGTTATTTAACTGTCCTGATTTTAAAGATATTCAGCTACTTAACTCCTTGATTTTAATGTGAATTAGGAACCTCCCAGTATCCTTTAAAATGTTGTCAGGTTTTTATTAAGTCTCTAATAATATGAAATAGTACCTGAAAAAAAGACAGCACAGGTAGAAACCAGGAGAAATCTCTATGGAAATAGAGGTAGTCATTCAGATGGACCCTGAGGTAATGGACATAAGATCTTAACTTGCAGGGAAGTTTTGTTGCTACCCAAAACACAACAAAATTTGCTTGACTGAGAGCACAGGAAAAGGAAATGTTTTAAAAAGACATAGTAGAAAAGGGGTGTTTTCCTCTAAAATTTTCTATTATAATCTCTCACACAATAATTCTGAATTTTTTATTTATTTATTTTAAAAAGCTACATAGCATTTTAAGAAAACCTGGTTTCTATTACTTTTCACTTGATCACTTTACAGAAAAGATGGGTAAATTCTGCCTCAGGACAAGTGGAGTTCTGTAACATTTGTCACACTCACTGAGAAATTTAATCATAGGATATTTTTGAAAGAGCAACTAATAGTTTACCATGTAATATTGAATCAGATGTTTGAAACAGGTTTCCTAAGTGTGGTATCACACATCAGACACAGTCATTCCATTCAGTGACAGCTGGAAAAGTAAGTACAATATCATGATATTATTCCATTCAGTGACAGCTGGAAAACTAGGTACAATATCATAGGATATTGGGTTAATTCAGTAAAAATAATAGTTATTACAAACCTTTGTTTCTAAAATTCTACGTGTAGCATGCATTATTGTAAAGCTTTCAAAGTTGCTTTGATCTTTGCATAATATGCATGGTGTTGCGATTTTAATTTCTGGAAAAAAATCTATTATTTTTTGAAACTGACAGTGTATTTGATTTAAGGATACTTTATTTCTGTAAAGAACCAACAATATTGTCAGGAGTGTATTGTTGTTTGCAGCTTTGCTATTATTCATGGTCCAAAGCTACTTTAATATGGTTTGCTATTTGATTGGGTTGTTGGAAAAGTTCATGTTTTGAAATTTGAGCTCATTTTGGCACTGTTCCTTTGCAAAATGTGAAATAAAGCAAATTCAAAAGTGATGATAAATTGTGAAAAGCCAATATAAAACAGATCTTCCAGTCATGTTTGCAAGTGTTCACAGTTGTGGCAACATTCCACTGAATGACAGAGTGAAAGAAAAATGTAGATATTGAACCTAGGGAAAAACGTATAAACACTGACAAATCTGATGTGATGCTAAGAAAATAATTTAGCAGAGCTAAGTTGCACATAATAATCTTCTAGTCTTCCAGTAGAAATCTGGTAATAGAGGAGGTACATCTCCACTGCAGTCAAAGTGAAACAAGACAAAGTAGCAGACACCAAGTTCTGTGCTTGCTGTTAGAATGCAGCTAATAAGCTAGCTACACCACATAAAAACATTTTCTATATAGATTTTCTATAGAAAATCGACACTCACAGGGTTATCTTTAAGTGAAGAAGCATCTACTGTTGCTGAGGCGCAAATTCCCCTGTGACACACAATGGTACAAATTTGGAGCCTTTCTATTTTATTCTGGGTTATTCTAGATCTGTATGGATGCAGAAATTTCCCTTGGTTTATGGAATGCTTTGAGAGCACATCAGAAAAATCAGTTTTGTATAGCTAGTGCCAGTTAGGTAGGATGGAGAAAATTTAGCATATGGCAAGTGGGATGATAAATGGGAAAGACAATTGACAGGGACTGAGAAATTTAGCATTGCTTAGTTCAGAGAAGATGACACTGAGAAATGACAGAAATATATTATGTTTACTGTTTAAGGTGTGTCTAGACAGAATAAAGGGTACTTTATGCTGAAATACTAGCACTTCTCAAGTGACAGTAGTGAGATTTAAACTCTTCTCCTACCACTAACTCCAGATGGTATCTCAGCTCAGTTCATGCCCAATCATCATTTGTTGTTTAATTCAGTGGTCAATTGTAGGATGGGATGTGTCCAAGGATTATTTCAGACTGCAGCCAAATAGTCTTTAAAAACAAAACCAAACACACTATAGCTATAACCTACTCAAGTCCAAATAGACAGCTTAAGTTTAAGCAAAGCTACAAACATAAGTTTGAAGTAATGCACAGCTGAAAGAACTCAGAAACAAGTACCCCCAACAAAGAGAATCTGGGAGAGGAAAGTAGAGAACATAACCCAGAAGCAGAGGGATAAGCATTAGGATCCATATGTGAAGATATTTTACATGAACATGAAGTGAGAAGGGATGCACAGGGAAAGGTGTCAGATAGGTTTACGAGTAGGAATATGAAAGGCAAATGACAGATCCTGATAGTAAAAATATTTAATGACTAGTGTATCCTGACACTCTAGACAGAGAAGTGAGTCAAAGATAACAAATTCAAGAAAATTATACACAATTTATAAATTGTAGATTATGGAGATTAATGACAGATAAAGGAATACTGAAGATCTATATTTTTTCCCTTTCAAATTTGAGGAAAATGCTATTTAAAGATCAAGCTAAGAATAACAGATATATAAATATGCATAGAAATTGCAGGGGAAAGAAAAAGGGAAGGAGTAAGCAAAGAAATGACAGATAAAGAAGTGACAAGGGAATTTCTACAGACACAGTGATGAAGATGAGAAAGGTTATATTTTCATTATTATTCTTAATAAGTATAATTTGTTTATGGAAATAAGTGTGTGGGTTAGAAACTAGAAGTGAATACAACAGAGGAGGCAAAAGCAATACGGACAGGTTATGGCTAGTAGGAGTTTGTAAGCAGATCAGAGAAGGAAAAGTAAAGTTAAAGGATTTTGAGTTGTAAAAGTTGCCCGAAGTTTCTGTCTTAATAATTGAACAAAACTCCAGACTGGAAGATCTAGACAAAGACGACAACAATTGTGTCAACAAACAGAGCAAGAAAATCTAAGAACTGTGTAAGCAACCAGAATTTTATGTTAGATGACAGACAATGACAACTATGGCCTATGGCTCAGTAGCTAGTTATCTAGCTACAAATCCAATCCATGAATCAAAACCTGACATAGCACATGTTAAATGAAGACATCATAAGCACATCTGACAATTAAGAATGAGGACTGATGAAAGTTACATTGCAATAACCCAGTTTAACAAATTAACACAACAAAGTCACTTTAAGTGAGCACTGAATTACACACAGAGCAGAAAGGAGCAACAAAGACTCAAATAAGGCAAGGCATGGCTTTTTTTTTTTTTTTTTAATAGTTACTTTTGAAACTATATTTACATATCAAGACATAAGGAATATAGCTATTCTTACAGCTGAGACCATCTTTAGATTGTTTTGCCTGTTATCACGTTCAACCATATAGGCATTCAGCTACAAAATCAAAAACACAGTTGATGTGGGGGTGAAAATTATGTGGAACTAGCAAGCATTGCTTCCCTCAGACAGAGTATTAGTACAGGTAATGATGGAAAAACTTAATCAGAGATTAAAAATGTCTCAGCTGTCACTGAAGTAACACCCTCAATCCACATACCTCCTCTTCTTATGTGACACAGAGAATCTACTTCTGTAACCAGACATCGTTCTCAGACCATTTGCTAATGGTAGAGATTATTTTCTTCCTCTCACAATCAGTGTAGGAAATAGTGAAGATGACAAGAAAGACAAAAGCAACTCTTACTTGTGGGTGGAATGAGACATGTTGCCATATGGAGTTATAACTGTAGGTTGTGGGGTTTTTTTTGTTTTTGTTTGTTTGTTTGTTTCTTTCTTTTTCATTTGAGGTAGGCTTTGAAGTATAAATTAAATTATTAGCTGTGAAAAAAAAATCCTCCAGGAGACAAAATCTTTTACAGTTTCGAGTTATGTTAGAATTTGTTGACTCAGTGAGTGCCAGGATTTGTAAGCAGCTATTTTATCTCTCTTTCTCTTCAATACCACAATATAGAAGTTTCCCCTTCCTGTTGTATCTTAGAAGTCCAAGGGTTTTTTGTAAGTCAATATTGATTTTTGCTTTATATACCTTCTTTTCCAGAAGGCTTACAGACAATAAAACTATATATTAAAAACATTTCCCTGAATCAGGATAAATGCAGATTACGTAGCTGCTTTTTGTGTTTAATTTAGCCAGATATGTTTGTCAATGATTAAATTAAATCACAGATTCTCAAAAAGGGGTATCTGAAAATTAAGCATTGCTATATGTCACCTATTAACTTTGAAAATGAACCAACAGAGAAACAGTGAAATAGGGAAATAACAGCTTCTTTTTCTCTGTTGAGTATGGAGAGCTCATTTTTTCCTTTCTTTCTATGGACACAAAGTTAGCCATAATAGGAAAACTTTTTGATCTTTAAAAGATAAAAAGTATTGCAGGTGCTCACTCAAAAATAGTATATGTATTCAAGACACTTTAATTAAAATCTTGAGAAATCTAGAGGGGCAGCTAGATTAATTTAGATTATTCACATACACAAGGATAGATAATTAAATAGATAGAACTGTAGTGTGTCTCCCTGTTCAAAGGTCTGGATACATTTTATCATCTGACATCTCTAGAATGCCAGGCACCTAGGAACTAGGATTTGTGCTCTTTCAAAGTGCCAGCACTAGAGAGAATGACTGGCAGAGTGCAGAAGCAGGATCCATTTACAATTCATTGACAGATCACCATCCGCACCACTCCCACCCCCCCCCCCCCTTTTTTTTTTCCCTCCCAGATAAAGAGAGGAAGGAATAATAGATGCAGAAATGTTTCAGAGATGTATAATGTTATGGTACTTTTTCTTCTTCTCTCTTCCTCCCATTAAATTAGCAACTGCTAATATCTGAAAACAATTTACAGGTACATCTGCTTAACAAATGCAGCATTTACATCCCTGCAACTGCCTTTCAGGCAGGGGAATAACTTATGCATGATAAAGTCAATTGGTTCCTCCATGTTTCCTGTCAATGCCAAGGGAAACCACAAGAGAGTAGGAGGAAATGGAGAGGGAAGAAACAACAACAACAACAAAAAACCCAAAACCCCCTGCCCCAAACCCCTCAGAACTTCTGTATGGGCCATTCTGTCATTAAGGCCCCACAATCAAAAAACAGCTTCCTTCAAGTTCTGCTGAACACAGTTGGAAAGATTTTGTGTTATTTGACTTACTAATTTCAGCAAAACAACTTTTACTAAGTTCCTGAGCTTCTACATTGCAAAACTTCTATTGTCTTTAGTTTCATGGATTATAAATAAAAAAAAATAAAAAAAAATAATAAAAAAAAAAGACCTTTTGGCTCAACTAATCTATAAGACAGATGGCAATACTTCCCATCAATGTTGATGTTGAGATTATTTTAATATTGCTAGTGATAGAGAATACATTTGGTCTTCCGTGATTTATAGTCATTAAGACTCTTCACTAAGTCAAAAATTAAGTCTGTGGAAGAGCTGGAAAATACAGATATTCTGGCTATAATAGTAACAATCCTGTACCATATTCTCAACTGTGGAAATTCAGCTGTGCTCCCTTGACATCCTGAATCTGCTCAAAGATGACCAATAGAGAATTTTCTGCATATAGTTCAAAATGTTAAGGCCTGCCCTGACTATGAACACATTGCAGAACAGACACATGAGCAGGAAGTGTACCTTAAAACCAAGGCTGCAGTGTTTTCAGCTAACTTAAGAGTTCAGTTTAAGGAAATGCAAAAATATACACCCCAAAATTGCCTTAAAGCCTAATAACTGACAGCTTACAGATAAACAGAGACTATTATGTCTATTTGGCTGTAAACAAAAGGATTCATCCAGGCTATAACTTTGGATTAAGAAAACATGAAGCTTACTGTTTCATTTAAATACACTGAATTTACAGGATAATTCATAATTACTGGACAGATAAAAGTTATCCACCTCTTCTCAAAAGATTTATTTATAAATTTAGGTACTACCTTTCTCCTGATGATTAATTGCAATCTGGTTTCTAGACTTGCTAAAAACTTCCACAAAAAGGAAGGGGAGAAAGGACTTTAAATGTTGTGTGCTAAAAAGCTGTTCTTCAAAATGTGAGTGCTTTTACAGTCTCAGTAATTATAGTCAATCACTGTTTCCACAAGCTTCCCTAGTTTTCATCACAAAAATATGTTCCCAACAAAATTAAACAATATTTACAGGAGGTTTTCTCCAGCTTGGTCAAAGCTCTTTTAAGAAGAGTCCAAATAAAATAAATTCAAGTTCAAGTAATGTCGTTAATGGACAGCATATATCCAGAGTGACAGCTGCTTAAGTGGCTTAAAATGCAATTACAGTATGAATCCCAATTAGGTGTTACAGCTCTGTGTGTTCAGACAGGAACACATAAAAGATTAAGGCTTCATCTTGTACTTAGAACCCTGCAAGGAGAGCATTGCTTCATGATAGAAATTAATAGAAAGTTGAATGGAAGTCTGCTTATAGGAGTGGCAAGATTTGTGTCATACAAGCCAACTGATTTGCCTAAATTTACACAGACAAAAAGCCTCACTGGTTTCAATGATTTGATCGAATTACTAAAAGAACAACCACTTCCAAAACTGTAATTTAGGTATTAGTAGCATGGATTTTGAACACATATTTATATGAGGTATATAAAGCATGTTTTTCTCTAAATATCTGGCAAATGTGCATGTCATGCCAGCTGTTTATCACTGGTTTCTCTCACCTGACTAACTGCAGGCAGGCAGCACTGTTTCATTTCCCAGACAGAGGATCAAGAAAGGGAATATCACTGTCACTTTTATTCCAGCTATGAGAAGACGGAATGTTGTGGTGTTTCTCCTGACTGATAGATGAGTGAAGAAGTCGACCAACTGTGTCCTATGGTTCACGTTTTTTTTCCTTCAGAGAATATCAGAATAAAATTGAAAAATAAGTTCTTGCTATAGCACTGGCATAAAATAATTCAAAAATCCTATATAACTGCTATCATTCTTTCTTAAAATTGGAAAGCCAAGCATCCTTCTATGACACAGGCTGGTTCTGAGACTACCTGAAATTCCTATGTATTCCTACTGCCACTCTTCTTCTTAATTCAAACATGTTTGTACTTGTTCTTCCTCTCAGAAACCTCCCTCATCTTGAAAGAACAGCCTTCCTCTATGTTACTTTCAGTTCCTATTGGAATTTCTTCTGTATGAAGCTGAAAGGTAATAACACTGAAATGAGAGATAGAAAAAATTAAGAACAGTGAGTTAAAATGCAAAACCAAATATATGTGTTATCTCTTGAAAAGACAATATTTTTGTAAAATTAATTGCTTGTTCCTGTGTTTTCCCCCTGGGGATTAAACTTGCTGAAACCTGAAGCTTTTTAATGTCTCAAAAAATATTTTCTTTCAGATGGAAAGAAAGAAAAGTCAACACTCCACAGCCAAAAAGAAAAAAAAAAGTGATTACCTGCACCTGAGAAAGAAAAGGAACATTCTGTCTGAGTGTGCCTGATCAATTTCTGAATGAAACTTGATCTTTGGGAGGGGAAAAAAAAAAAAAAAAGAAAATAGTTCAGTTAATTGGGAACACATAAATGCTGCTGAGATTTTTTCAACTACCTGGTATTCATTAATGCAACCTGCCCTCACACAATGTAAGAAACAGAATAGGGATGTGACAGTCACTCACAGCTGTAACACAGCGGCCCTGAGGTACATCCTCCTCGGAAGGAAGCAGTAGGCACTGTTAAGAAAAGGTTTTGTGAGGTATGTGAAAGATGTTCAAGGAATCCTTTTCCATCCTGGAGTAGTTGCAATTAATGTTTCTCTTCCTGATACTGGGGTGTATCATAAAATAAAATACCCACATCCCAAAATGCATCATTTCCAATTCAGGGAATAATCTGATATCCATTTCAAACCTTTGCTTACTCCAAATTAAAGCAAATATAAAATATCTTTTTGAGCTAGTATTTTGTCAAAAGGACCTAGATGGACAGCAGAGGAGAGGCTGGCTGTTAGTTCTGTCCTGGCTGTTGTGCTCTGGGTCAGGTGCAATCATTTGAGCAGAGGTGGGGATGTGATGCTTTCCTGAAAAAAAAACAGGAATTTCATAGTGGGAAAAACTTCTGGTGTGCAGTGTAGGGGTGGTAAAGATGGTGTTTCACATTGAAATCCAGTTGTTGGTTACTGCTGAAAAGATCAGTCTCTTTGCCTCCAGCTGCATGTTCCCAACCCTTCTGTGTCTGCTTTAGCAATCATGAGCTAAAGTGAAGTGGGAGCCAGACAAGCACTAAAGCCATTGCAAAGGAAAAAAGAGTATACTGTATCAGAACAGGAAGAAAGTAGAGAAACAAAAGAAACCTTCCTAGTGAGAACTGACAGCTAAACCAGATTAAGTACAATGACAAAAAGTAGTCTGAGACTCGCAGCAAGGAGGTAGCCTATGGGAGAAATGCTGGTTGAGGTATTTCTGAGCCAAGTAGAGGGGAAAAAAAAGCAGCACATGAAAGATAACAGAAAAAGGGACCTGTTTTTATGGGCAATTGGAAGACACAGCAGTGTTCCAGCAATCTGGGAAGCCATTCAAAGCAGCAGGAGCAAAAACCAGTGTAGGGGGGAAAGAATCGCCCCCCTGTAAAGAGATATATGGGGGGTGGGGTGGGGTGTTAAGTCATTAATTTTACTCTCATTCACCCATTTTCCTCAAAGTTAGTTTGTTCTAGTCTCCATTATAATAAAAACTTACATTAAAGAATTGAATGCCTTTTTACTGTTTTCAGACTACTGATTATAAGTGAAAACAGACCCATTTCTCAGATATGGTATATACAGAACCCTGATACAGTGCCTTAGCATGGATGCATAAATATGCATGATTTAAGTTTAACAATTCCTCAAAATTAGGTGGAGAGTTTTACCATATAAAGGTATCACATCAACATTTTTAAAAGCTGCTAGAGGGTTTGAGTATCCAGTGTAGTCACACGGAACTTAATCTTCAGGGAAAAAAAGGCTCTATCTCTTCTGAAAAATGGGTCCTTTGCAGCTAGACATGTCTGAAATCAAAACACCAAAATTAAAACTATTTGGGAGCCATCCCTAATTTCTGATAACTTCTTCTTAACAGTCTGCTAAAAACTACATCTCTAGTACAAAGGTTCAGCTGACAATTTTTAGAAATCTACTTTTTTTTTTTTAAACAACATAAGATCTTATACAATAAGAATGAAAATATTTTTCCCTTGTAATTTGCATTAAGTTCCTCCTATGATTGCTCCTAAGTACACTTAGTAATCAACTCATATATTTATCAGAAATCAAAGTATCCAACTTCAATATCTGTATAAATGGAAATCCAG
This sequence comes from Aramus guarauna, assembly GCA_013400195.1. Classification (NCBI taxonomy): domain Eukaryota; kingdom Metazoa; phylum Chordata; class Aves; order Gruiformes; family Aramidae; genus Aramus; species Aramus guarauna. Next base: position 563,544 of record VXBL01008716.1, read on the forward strand.
ATGCAAGTCTAACAAATGTGCATGACGTACTATTATTAGCTGGCCTTCATATGCTTAATCACCACGTTCATGATATACCATAAACATCTTTTTCTAAGTCTTCTACAAGTCCAAACAGTAAGTATTTAAAGTTGAATAAATTTGAAATTTGTATGTAGATTACACATTTACTTTTAATATTGTTTATGAGAATCTGTAGTTTACTTCTGTGTTGCTTTTAAATGACCACATAAGGAAAGCTCTTAGGAAGGGAAGCAGGGCACCATGATCCATCCTGCAAAGTTATCTGAAACCTCATGACAAAAGACAACCTTCTCTTTCTTAGGGGACACATCAGATGCATTTATTTTGCCTATTAGAAAGTTCCAAAAGTGCAGGAGTTCCTGTGGCTCACTCCAAAAAGGGAAAATTTTGTACGGCCTCAATATGCTTGCTCTGATTATAGACACGCCTTTCTCCTCTGCAATCTCTACAAATTCATTTGTCTGCCCAAACAAAATAATGAAGGTACATGAATATTTTTCCACCCCATACACGTCTAACACTTCTAACACTAATTTACCAGAGGGGTTTTTGTTGCTTTAAGAGGTTCACAGCCAAATTACAAAAGTAAAATCTGTACCAAGCTAATAAATATTCAGAAAATCTAATGGATGCTGAACAAATTTGGCTTTCTAAAAGAAAAAAAAAATAATCTTAAGTTACAGATTTTTACTGGGTTTGTGTGGCAAGCGGGGGCTACAGGTGTGGCATCTATGAGAAGCTGCTAGAAACTTCCCTTAGGTCCAGTAGAGCCAATGCCAGCCAGCTCCAAGACGGACCTGCAGCTGGCCAAGGCCGAGCTCATCAGTGACGGTGATAGCACCTCTGGGATAACAGAGTTAAGAAGGGGGGGAAAAACCCTAGCAGCAGCTTTTGCAGCCAGAGAGAGGAGTTAGAATATGTGAAATAAACAACTCTGCAGACACCAAGGCCAGTGCAGAAGGACGGGGAGGAGGTGCTCCAGGTGCCAGAGCAGAGATTCCCCTGCAGCCTGTGGAGAAGGCCATGGTGAGGCAGACTGTCCCCCTGCAGCCCATGGAGGATGATGGGGAGCAGAGATTCCCCCTGCAGCCCGTGGAGGACCCCACACCAGAGCAGGTGGAGACACCTGAAAGAAGCTGTGACCCCGTGAGAAGCCCGGACTGAAGCAGGCTCCTGGTAGGTCCTGTGGACCTGTGGAGAGAGGAGCCCACACTGGAGCAGGTTTGCTGGCAGGACTTGTGACCCCATGAGGGACCCATGCTGGAGCTGTCTGTTCCTGAAGGTCTGTACCCCATGGAATGGACCCACCCACACTGGAGCAGTTGGTGAAGAACTGTAGCCTGTGGGAAGGGTTCATGATGGAGAAGTTGGTGAAGGACTGTCTCCTGTGAGAGGGACCCCATGCTGGAACAGGGGAAGAGTGTGAGGAGTCCTGCTGAGGAGGAAGGAGCGGCAGAGACAACATGTGATGAACTGACCACAACCCTCATCCCCCATCCCCTGTGCCGCTGCGGATGGGATAGGTAGAGAATTCAGGAGTAAAGTTGAGCCCAAAGGGAGGGAAGGGAGGTGTTTTAAGATTTGGGTTTATTTCTCATTGTTCTGCTCTGTTTTGCTTGGTAATAAATTGGATTAATTTTTTCTAAGTCGAGTCTGTTTTGCCTGTGATGGCAATTGGTGAGTGATCTCTCCCTGTCCTTATCTCGATCCATGAGCCTTTAGTTATATTTTCTCTCCCCTGTTCAGTTGAGGAGGGGAGTGACAGAGCATCTTCGGTGGGCACCTGACCTCCAGCCAGGGTCAACCCATTACAGGATTTTGTGTAATACTGTATTTCAACATGGAGAGAATACATGAGAAAAGAGGTATAGCAGACCTTCAAAGCTTTAAAGAGAACAGTTCAAAACAGAACAAAAACAAGGCAAAAACATGAAGATGAAACTGTACAACTATCATGATGGTGTTGTTAAAACATTTATTTAGCAGACAAATAATAAACAAGATATGAAAGACCTTTTGTCAGTTCTGGATCTGACAAAACAGTACAAAGGAAACTTGAAAGTCTGCTTCAAATTCATCTTCAAACTATTTCTAAGATATTGTTTGTTTGCTTCTGACTCTGATTTTGCCATCCCTGCATACTAAGGCTCTTAAAATCATCCAGCACTTCATATGGTATGTCACATGAGAATGGCAAACTTGATTCTGTTGTATGTAGGATATGGTTTTAGTAACTCTTGTAGCTCTCTCTTCTTAAAAAAAAGAAGTGTGTTTTCCTCTTCAGTGAGGTACTCACAAATCCCTACTAAACAAAAATAGAGAATAGTAGTTTAAGAAATAAAATTAAATCTAGTCCAACCTCCTGCTCAGAGGTCAGCTTAGAGGTTACACCAGGAAGCTCAGGGCTTTATCCAGATGGGTCTTGAAAACCTCTCAAGATGGACAGAGGCTTCACAGTTTCTTTGGGCAGTCTTTTCCACTGTCCTCACAGGGAAAGAATTTCTCCTTATCTTCAGTGAGACAGGTCTTCAGCTCAGCCATGCCCATGCATGGACCCCTATAGACCCCGTTGATTCAAACCTCAACCTGTGGACTGACTTCTTGGCTTGACCCTGGACCTTTCTAGGTGTCATGGACCTGCCCAACCATCACTGGGTAATTTTTAACCCTGGTAACCCTCACCACAATGATTCTGATCCTTAATAACTGACTTGCATTCCTGACCTTAGGAAGCCTCCAGCTCCTGTGGTACCCTGACACTTTGTGTTCCCACTTATATAGTCCGTCCTCAGTTTTCTGTCTGCCAAGACCTCCAGAGTCTTTCCTGCAGAGCTGTTCCCCACCATCAGTCCCCAGACTGTATCATTGCAAGAAGTCCTTCCTTCCTGAGAGCAGGAATTTGCATTTGTCCTTGCTGAATTTCCAACGTTCCTGTTCCTCATTCATCCAGCTTCTCTAGGTCCCTCTGCCTGAAGTAAACTAGCACACCTCAGTTTGGTGTCAGCTGCAAACTTCACCAAGAGAGTATATATCATTACCTCCTCCAAGTCATTAATAAAAAGGTTAACCAAGATAGACTCCAAAATAAGACCCCTGTGGTACTCCACTTATCAGCCTGTAGGTTGAGTAAACCTCATTAACCATAGAGTTTAATCATTCAACCCATTTTTTACCCATTTATCTACCCATACAGACTCTAATATCTCCCTTTGGATACAAGAATATTGTGGCAGAGCATGTCCAAAACCTTACCCTGTAAATGATATCTATGACTTTCCCTTTGACCACAAATCCAGTCATTTGATCTTCAGGATCAATCAGGTTTGTCAGACATGATTTACCTTTTGGTAAGTTATGCTGACTGTTCCCAAACACATTCTTCTTCATGTGCCCAGGAATGTGCTCCAAGAGGACTTACTCTATAATTTTTCTAAGGACTAAGGTGAGGCTGGCTGGCCTTTAGCTAACCTGGTTTACTCTTGACCTTTTTGAAGATGGATTATTGAACATTTCCCTTTCTCTATTTGTTGGAGTCCTTCCCCAGTCTCCATGACTTTTCAGATATGATGTACGGTGGCCTTGCAAGGACATCAGCCAATTGTCTGATCACATTTGCATAAAGGCTGTCAGGTCCCATGGACCTGTATGGTTCAGGTCATCTCAAGCAATCCTGGACTTGACTCTCATCTGCTGCTTGTGTTCTCTTGGAACCATTTATCTAAAGGCCTGGGCAATAAGGTCTTATTGTCAAAGGCTGAGGCACAGAATATTTCAAATACTTCAGCCTTGTCTGTGTTCATTGTCACTAAATCACCTACCCCATTCAGCAAAGAGCCCACATTTTCCTTGTTCAGCTTTTCACTACCAGTGTAGCATTTGAAGTTCCTTTTGTACCTCATCTCTCATTAAGCTTGGCCTTTCCTAACACCATACCTACATAACATGGCAATGTTTCTAAGTTCTCCTTCGTAGCCCATCACACCCTTCTACCTCCTGTATATAATAATTTAAAATTTGAAAAGTGTGTAATTTGCTTGATGTAAAATATCGAGAATAGTGTTGTCTCTGTACTCTTCCATAGAATTTTGTACTGTAAAAAGAACAGCAGTTTCATCACCTTTCATCTCTATACATTGCTGAAGGTGAGTGTATCTTATACAACATTGTGCATCCTTTTGTTAACAAATTGGACACTATGTGAACAAGCTGTACAATCTGTAGTGCTTCCCATTGTAATAGATGAGTATCTTACCTTTACTAGCTAAAAATCTCTCAACTTTTTTTTCTTAAAAGTATATTTTATTATTCCAACATAAAATAATGTTTCAGTCAGATCCTTCCAATCTCATATTGTAGGAGAAGCTGATTTTCAACAAAACTAAAAGTCGAATAACTTAATACATAGCTTTTTTTTTTTTTACACCTTTAATAACAGTGGAACCCAATGCTGTAATGCTAAGTGTTTAGCAGGATTAAAAAAAATGACTGATTGAATCTAAACATGAACATCTATAATAATATAATTAGGATTATATGTTATTATGAACAGGCTAGTGGTGTGCCTCAGGGGTCAGTACTGGGTCCAGTCTTATTCAACATATTAATCAACAACCTGGACAAGGGGACAGAGTGTGCCCTCAGCAAGTTTGCTGATGATACTAAACTGGGAGGAATGGCTGGCATGCCAGAAGGCTGTGCTGCCATTCAGTGAGACCTGGACAGGCTGGAGAGTTGGACAGAGAGGAACCATACGAAGGGCATATACCAAGGGCAAGTGTAGGCTCCTGCACCTCGGGAGGAATAACCCCAGGCACCAGTACAGGTTGGGGGTTGACCTGCTGGGAAGCAGCTCTCCAGAGAAAGACCTGCAAGTCCTGGTGGACAACAAGTTATCCATGAGCCAGCAATGTGCCCTCGTGACCAAGAAGGCCAATGGTATCCCGGGGTCCATTAAGAAGNGGCTTCCCAGAGAGGTGGTGGAGTCTCCTTCTCTGGAGATATTCAAAACCTGCCTGTACGTGATCCTGTGCAACGTGGTCTAAGTGATCTTGCTTTAGCAGGGGGTTTAACTACCATTCTGTGATTCTGTGATATAAATCTGTCCACTTTAGAATCCATTCTTAAACATCCAGAGTTGAAAAACTGTTTTATAAGCAGGTTATAATGTAATTATGGTACCTGACACTGGTTAATTGTCAAAGAGAAAGTAGCAAATTGATAGCATAGATCATTGGTCAAATTTAGTATGCAGCTTTGTTATTTTCCTTGAAACATGGATAATTTGTATTTAATACTTACATTTGCTTTACATAGGCATTAAGTAGCTCTATCACAACAGCAATCAAATCCCAGTTTTGATGGCAATTTTCAAGATAGAACATTGCTTTAATGAATATGAGATGATTTATAATCCCTGCAACTATACCAAACCAAATCCACGCTCATATACAACAGTACGTTTGCACTGCAAAACATTCCTTATGAGGAAAGGCAATTACTTCTTACTGGAGGAAATAGGTTTGTCATCAAATGCAGGGAAAGTTTAGGTAGAAAAGAGCGGAAAGTCAGAACAGAAATGTTAAAGGTTTTTGAACTGTTACACCCACATAATTGATTTAACTGATGAAAAAAAAAATCTCTAACAATAGCTGTGATGATCTATCAAAGTTCTCATGAGAACAAGCATATCTCACTGCATAGTCTTCCTTTCTTCAATGAAAATAGAGAAATGTCTGTTCTTCTTTAAAGAAAGGATGGTTTCAGAGCACCTGGAGTAGAGTTTTCTGTCATGAGAGACAGGAAAATATTGATATGTAAAATCCAAATCCTGAATTGAACTAATTGGGAATCTACAATGTGAATCTGGGAAAGAAATCACTTTTAAAGAAGTGAAACTTCTTGAAAAATCTGAAAGATTTCCCATCCAGCTTTGTGATGAACCAAATTTTTTTCAATAGAAAGCAAAGAGAGCCCCACATCCCCTCAAATAGTCCCAGAGTCTGGAGAACTTACTTTACTTGCAGACTTGCATTCAAACACTCCCAGCAAAAATAGGTTAACAGTACTGACTTTCTGTTGGATTCTTTCTATTTAATATCTAAATAGTCAGTGGAACTGAGACTTGAACTTTGATCTCCCTGATTCTATATTAATTTCTTACCTACTAGGATATTTTTTTATTCTTCCAACCCTACACCTGGGAAAATGAGGGATTTTAGACTTAAAAATCTGTAGGGCTGTGTTATGTTCCAAGGCCATTATAACATTAATAAATGAATCTGTTATAGTTTGGCTTCCAAAGTCTCATGGGAAATGAGCAGTTGAAATGATCACTGTTATTTATTTCCTTTGGAAATGAGAATCTAAATAAATACATTTCAAAGTTAGTTTTCATGTGTACTGTAACAGTTCTGAAAAAAAAAATGGTGGTAAGATATATTTCTTGGTGATTAATCTTCTTAAAATGCAGAACCAAAATAATCAAACAGCATGCAAATGTGAAACACATTTTACAACTCTCAGGCGCTACTTCTCATTTGTAGTGCATAGCATATAAACAGGATCTTAAAAGACTGAATTATTGCCATAGGATACCAGTCACAACCATTTCCAAAGAATGGCTCTTCTCCAAATAGTACTGTCTAGTGCCTGCACAATATCTACAGCTGCACCTGTTAAGTGTTTCTTCTCTTCCTGAAAGCAGATGTCACATTTATACCTGTAGCATGACCAAGACTGCAAATATTAATTAATCTTTTACAGCTAGTGACTGAATCAGCCTGACTGGCATGTACAACATTGGCAAACACAAGCTTTGCGGTAAGTAGCTTCACAGGATCTGATTGGCAAAAGCTGGTCAGGGATACATAGCACTTGAACATGACTTCAGTAGAGACTGAAAGGCATGTTTTTCACTAAGACTTTGGTACTTGCTACACTGGATAGTCAAAGCACACATTTTAAAAACATGAATGTATTGCAATGCTTATACATGTTTATACATTTATAGTGGGCTGCATGGAAAATATTAGTCTTCCAGAATACAGAAGCTATTGGTAGCTTTCATGAAAAATGAGAGACTTATCCTATTGTATATACTTATCAGTGTTATGGATATTTCTATTACATTTTTCAGCTGGTTAAGCCTGACTACAGAGGTAACTGTTAGAGAAAGCAAAAAGGAAGAGAAAATAATTGAAAGAATGGATTCAAATCTGCCTAACCTAGGCAACTATTTTGTCCCAAATTTTTAAGGTTCTAGTGATGTATTCATCCTAAATACATGCCTGTGAGCAAGGTAAAGAAGAAAATACCTTTGAAGAAGTAGAGAAGAAGATCTTCTCTACCTAACCTAGGGCCTTGAAATTAATTCCACTTTGAAAACACATCACTGCATAAGTGGGAGTGAGGTTTGGACATGATAAAAAGATACTACGTCCATGTGCACGGAAAAATTACAAAATCCAAAATGTACCAAAACTTTCATAGTTTTTTCTTAGATAGGGACAATGACTTTATCATCAGAAACAGTTTGAAGGAATGCAGTTGCTGATGTTATATCTATGACAAAACTGCAGCATAGGGGATAAAATAGTCTGGGATCCATCCTGAGCAGAGTCAAGAAGTGACAAAAGCTTCTCCCATACAACAAATGGCTGGGTGGACAATGAATAAAAATCTGGGAACAGGTTGTTCCTAGGTACACCTGTCCTGTAAACCATAGCTCAGCAGTTGCAGTGACATTTTCTGTAGCAGATATCTCTTATATTGGAAGCACAGCTGTCTTTCCACTACTTCAGCTCATCATGTTGCCCTGCAAAAGAATGATAACAAACATAGCAAAGATTAGGGGATTTCAAACTCCTGTTCATTAGGACTTGACAGCCTTCCCATGCAGAGAATGGAGATATGCCAATTTTGTTGTCATATGGATCATACTTCCCTGAAAAATAGATACAAAAATTAGGTCAATTTGCACAATTTTGTGGGGCAGAACAATTTGGCCATGCTTTGTATCCCTGGTTTCCAGATCAGGCACATCAATTGATGCACATCTACCCTGGAAAGGGTTATTGCTTAGAAAATTAACAGCTATATATATTCAATGGGTCATTAAATGTAAAACTGTTTGAATTTTGAATTATTATTACAGTGTATTGTGTCATAAAATTATATGGAAATTCATCTAGCTCTTTAAACCAAACAACAACCATAGGAAAAACTCTAGGTAGTATAGGTCCAGATTTAAATTTCTTTGCTCAAATTTTCCTCTGTCTAGAATCAAATTTCACTTTGGAGACATCTATAGAATTTATCTGCAATACTAGTTTAGTGAAAGCTCTGAATGTATTGGCTGTTAGATAACCCTACTGAAATAAAATAAGTGGTGAGTGCACTGCAGCTGGAGTGTAAAACATGGACTAGGAGCTATTTGTCACCTCTGAGACTTGAATGAATTCATTCACTGTGTCCACCAACACTCTGGGAAGCTGTCCATGTTATGTTTTCTTGGAACTCAACAATCAAATCTGTAGGCATTGACTATAATAAGAAGGTCTCTGTTAAGTTGCAAGCTCATTAAATCCTGCTCTAAAGCAGAATTAAACCCTCTGTGGTCCTAATCTCCCAAACTACTGATTGCACTCACTAAATTATTGAGCTGTTGAAAGTAGCAAAATGGAGAAACATATCATTCAGGCCTTAAGAGTACTTTGGAGACAGATAAAAGACTCATGCCACCTTGGAGAAAAAAACAAAGAAATCAACTTTTGCTAAGAAGCCACCTTTGCTTCCATTTAAATCATTAGTTAGCCCCAAAGTCAAGAGTGGGTATATAATTGCTCCATGTCTTCCTTAAGCTCACCATCAGAGAGCAGAGATGGCCTCAAAACTACAGAGGCCTTAGTTCTATGTCCAAAGGGCATAGCAGAGGCCATGCTTCCAATGGTCTTTTGTTAGCTTTTACTGTTCATTCCTCTATTCATCATTTCTCTGTCTTGTTTAATACTCTGCTCTGCTAACTCTTGTCAATACCTCTTTTATATATCCTCTACCCTTGATTGACCTTGATTCATATAAGAGGATGACATGATGAAAATATAACTGCTCACAAAGAGGCAACAAGGATGCTCAGAGAAAAATTTGTAACAGATAGTCTCATAAATGAAGAAGGTACACTCCGTCCTGAAAAAAAAAAAAAAAAAAAAGCCTCTGAAGAAACAGTTAACAAACCTGATCGTCTTGCCTGTGCCTCTCCACCTCTCCACCCTCCATACCATATACCCAGTACCTATGCATTTCAATAATGCATATCACTTAAGTCTTTGGATGCATTCCCCTCATTAGAATAATTCTTACCAGCAAAAATTGCTTTGCTATCTACCAAATGTCTAGCCTCCACTTTTCAGGAGCACAACCTCAACAGGTAGTAGGGTATGGCTACACTTGTTCAATTCCATAGAACAACATTAATAAGACTAAGTAAAATTCATTCAGACTGTGTTTTGAGAACTAGCCCATTTTCTTTATATCATTTAGTCTACAGTAGAAACAGTTTTATATCCGGACAGATGGTTGCTCAGTTGTGATGAATGTCATAGTTGACTCAGCTGCGTGGGAACTACTGTTTCAGTATTGCAGGCCAATCCAGGAAAGTGGGCCCTTATCTCTTTGATGTGAATACCAGTGAACGTATGTATGAATATAAATGGTTGAGTAGTTGCATTGAAAAATCAGTGCCTTTGCTTTTGAAGATAATGAGAAGCAGCTATATTATATAGAAAATCATCTTGTCAGGAAACTGTAAATATGTTAATCGTGAGCCAAGACTTCATCATTTTAGATAAGATGCACTACCAAAAATAAGGTAGCCTATTGTTGCATATGCTTTGAAGGCTTTCAAGTTGTCTGACGCCTCATTAACTATATATTGGTCTTTATCATAATGATGTTGGCAATTTTTAAGTTACATCAAGGTACATGTTTTCCATGACATATCCAAAGAAAAAGACAAATTATGCCCTTTATTACATAAAGTATCCAAATCTTTATCATGCATATTAGATACTTTCCTTTTAAATATTGTTTATTCCTTTAAAATGCTGTTTGAAGTGTGGCTTTAATAAAAAATACAATATTTGGTTATATAAAAATTAGCAAAAAATTATACAAGTTCTTTTATTCTTAATGAAACTTAGAAAAAATAATTTCGTACTAAATTGTTGAAAGACAGACTCATGTGCCAACAGTGAAAATTTCTTTTAAGCTATAAGAAATCATTGAACCAAAGGGATATGAAATGTAAATGCTGGCAAACCCTTAACTATAGCATTGCAAATGATGACACTCTAATATGACACTAATCATCCTATCATTCTTCAAAAAATAATATTCTGCAAATGAATATAATAACTGAGAAGCCCACTTCAACATAAGTCAATAAACTAATAAGCTTGTTAAAAGAAAATAATTACTTGGCTGCAGTCTTTGAAGAGCATGTGTTTATTTTGAAATCCTCTAAAATACAAGAACAGAAAAAGGAATAAATCTTAACACAGGAATAAACCTTCCCTCTTGGATTTCATGATAAATTAATGATTAGCAGACTATTTATATGTAAGGCTAAACAGCTAAATGCTTAGAATTCATGAAAAGAGAGTTACACAGCCTTATCTCTTTCCTCTGAATTTCTGTAATAGATATATATTTTTTGATGTATTCATATGCTACAAAAGCATATACAAAAGAAACTTGTTTTCAAATTTTAATTTCCACCTTTCTTGATCAGTATACTTCCAGTTACATCAGCAAATTTGGCTTTCATATTTGGGTTTAAGGACTGGTGAGTCTAAATCAGAGGCTAGCTGCTTGCATTTGGTTTAATGGGGAGAGAAAAGTACTTTGGGGAAAATATTCTCTATTCGTTCAAAATTTCTACTAACAAACCTGTTATACCAGGACCGATCAGATTATTGCTCATTGAATGGACGGTTAATAGATTTGTTTGTAGATGCTTCTGTTTCTGAATATATGTGGCAATAACACGGGCAGAAATTTCAGTATCAGTTTTAATTTTAAAGCCCAAAGACACAAAAATTGGGTAATTTAAAAAACAAAACAAAAACAAAACAAAAAAAAACCCACCAAAAACAGTTCCAGAGGAACAGAAAAAAATTTTCTGAATAAAAATATTGAATCCAGTTTTCCAATGAATTTGTACTTGTTGATTGCTAGGACTCCATCATAAATTACTCTCTCTCAGACGTTAGAGAATCCAGGAGGAGAGGAGGAGGAGTGAGAGAGAGAACTTTATCTGAGGAGCAGATTCTCTGATTGTTCCCTCAGGAAGTGTGATCATGAAACCAATCTGTGTGTTACAGTTAACACATTGGAGGGAAGGGATGTTGTGCAAAGGGGCCTCGACAGGCTTGAGAGGTGGGCCCATGCAAACCACATGAAGTTCAACAAATGCAGTGTCCTGCACAGGGATTGGGGCAATCCAAGCACAGCTACAGACTAGGTGGAGAATGGATTGAGAGCATCCCTGAGGAGAAGGACTTGAGGGTTCTGGTGGATAAGAAGCTCGACATGAGCCGGCAATATGTGCTCGCAGTCCAGAAAGCCAACCATATCCTGGGCTGCATCAAAAGAAATGTGACCAACAAGTCAAGAGACGCAATTGTCCCCCTCTACTTTGCTCTTGTGAGACCCCACCTGGAGTACCGCATCCAGCTCTGGGGTCCCCATTGCAAGAAAGACATGGACTTGTTAGAGCGAGTTCAGGGAAGGGCCATAAAGATGATCAGAGGGCTGGAGCACAGGCTGTGAAGACAGACTGAGAGAGTTGGACTTGTTCAGCCTGGAGAAGAGAAGGCTCCAGGGACAATTTATAGCAGCCTTCCAGTGCCTAAAGGGGGCCTAGAAGAGGTTTGGAGAGGGCATTCCAAGGGCATGTAGTGATAGGGCAAGGGACAATGGCTTTAAACTGAAGCAGGGTAGATTTAGATTAGATATTAGAAGAAATTCTTTACTGTGAAGGTGGTGAGACACTGGAACAGATTGCCCAGAGAAGTTGTGGATGCCCCCTCCCTGGAAGTGTCTAATGCCAGTTTGGACAATCTGGTCTAGCAGAAGGTGTCACTGCCCATCTCAGCGAGGGTTGGAACTAGATGATCTTTCAGGTCTTTTCCAACTCAAGTCATTCTATGATTCTATCATTCTCTGGTATTTGATGAGCACAAACTCCTCTTCAATCTTATTTCCAGAGTTCTCTTAGCAATCCTCATCTTTGTGTATTTTTGGGGTATTAAGGGATGAACTCATGCCCCATTCTGTCCCTGAGAGAGAACCAAAGTAAATTCTCTTTTTCTTATCTTTCTTCTACATCTGTCTGGAAAAATTCTGTATTTGTGATGTCCTGTCTCATGTGGATCCACTCGGTGGATAAGCAACTGGCTGGATGGTCACACTCAAAGAGTAGTGGTCAATGGCTCAATGTCCGAGTGGAGAACGGTGATGAGTGGTGTTCCTCAGGGGTCATTACTGGGACTGGCACTGTTCAACATCTTCATCGGAGACATGGACAGCGGGATGGAGTGCACCCTCAGCAAGTTTGCCAATGACACCAAGCTGNTGGAGCACCTCTCTTATGAGGACAGGCTGAGAGAGTTGGGATTGTTCAGCCTTGAGAAGAAGAGACTCCGGGGAGATCTAATTGTGGCCTTCCAGTACCTGAAGGGGCCTACAGGAAAGATGGAGAGGGACTTTTTATCAGGGAGTATAGTGATAGGACAAGGGGTAATGTGTTTAAACTGAAGGAGGGTCGATTTAGATTAGAAGTTAGAAATAAATTCTTCACTGTGAGAGTGGTGAGGCACTGGAACAGGTTGCCCAGAGAGGTTGTGGATGCCCCATCCCTGGAAGTGTTCAAGGCCAGGTTGGATGGGGCTTTGAGCAGCCTGGTCTAGTGGAGGGTGTCCCTGCCCATGGCAGGGGGGTTGGAACTATGATTCTATTCTATGATTCTATGTGTGTCACAATGTCACTTCTATTTGTTTCATATTATTTTACATCAACTCATTCTGTATGTCACACTCATAACAAAGATGTAATCAAATTTGCATTGTACTGGTATAAAGGTTAAAAAAGTACAGAAAGAGGATACAGCTCATTTAAGCAAAGTGGAGTCTGTATAAACAAAATGTATTACTTGTGCTGGTTTTAGACTCAAAGACAATGCTGTTTCCTTAAAGAATTTCTCAGGTCATCTTGAGAGATAATGCCATTCTCTAGTGAGTAATTACTTCACAACTTAACATAAAGAAATAAAAAGGAGAGGTCTGTGAATTTTCAATTTTTTTTTTAGTGAAATGTTAGGAATACCAGAATGTATGATTAATATTATAAGATATCTACAAATTTTTTTCTCAGGAATCCTAACTAGAAACCATTGGAAAAATATATTCATGAACACGTAGTCTAAGTATTGCAAATGGCAATTAATGAGTGACATTAAGCAAGTCACTTTGATTAGTAAATTATTAGTAAATTACCCAGTCTTGCCTGGGACTGTCAGTAACACCAGCAGATCTGGGTTTTGACAGGGTGTCAGAACAATGAAATCTGTTGTTCTCCAATCAGTACAGCCAGAGATCATAATCCCCAATAACCTCTCTCGCTTGCAAATTGCAGGTAATATTCTAGTAGGCTCTTCTCCCCACTTTGCATAATTAACAACATTTTAGGATGACCTTTCATGAACATCCAGAAGGATAAAAAACTAAGACAGAGTGATATCTTCTCGCTAGATCAGCTGAAGAACTTTTGTTATTAGTTATTCAATAAGAATGGAAGCATGAGAAGCTAGTAACTGTCAACGGCAAATTATAGTAAGGAAATGGGAACCTTATGGGCATTCATGTCACCTGGGACACCAAATTCAGAAGCTTACTCACCCTTGTTTAGCTCTAGTCAATAGGGATTAAAAATACTTCCAACAGTTGTTTAACATAGCTGAAATATGAATTACCGTCAAGTGATAGAGCTTTCTGTATCACTTGACTCGATAAGGAAGATATGTACACACCAATTTTACCATCTCAGTTAAGCTCTTAAACCACATGACATTAATACAGATAGAAATAGTTTTATAACTAATGATAACACTTTAGCGTACCTAAATCTTAATCTAGCATAACAAGACACTATTGCTGGACAGAATATTTCAGAGTGGATGGATTATTGTCTACCTATGGAGTAGTAACTGCTGTGCCATTACAGTATATACTTACAGAACACCAGACTTTTACATAATACTAGGCTAGACACTAGAAAAAAAATGTAAAAGCTCTGCAGCACTAGACTGACTGCTTTCTTTAGAATAAATGAAATGTTGGTATAGAAATTTAGATCATTATTCTTAAGTGCTGTGAGCTTTTTTCGAGCTATAGACAACAGATTCATGCAAAACTCTGTAGAGAGCCTGGAGCAGGCAGTTCATTAGATTTAGTTTATATTAATCTTAATTTTAATTTTAAGTTGTGTGAGGTATAGAACAGTGACAGCTCATCCTCACATCACTGGGGGATTTGATTATATCTAGACCAGAAAAAAGAAGCACTGATCATACCTTATATAGGAAAGGAAATCAATGCAACAAACCTGTAAAAGGTGCGTCTTCTACTTGTGGGAAAGCTGAAAGAGCAAATGAGCACCCCATTTCTAAACTAAAATTCCTCTCTCCATCAGCAGTAAACCCACATTTTGAAAGAGATACCACTCTCTCCATTCACAGCCACAGTCCTCTGTGGAAAATATTTCCAAAATGTGATAGCAAAGAGGCAGTGGAAATTATACTTCTTTTACAGACTTGGCTATTCCTCTCGAAAAGGAAGCAAGGAAAAATATTCCTCTCCTAAGTAGAAAACTTCAGACTAAAGAGGCAGAAAAGATTATGCTCTTCTGGAAGAGGGTGAAAGCTACGGAAAATGATTCTAATTTTTTCTTGTATCATCTCAAAAGCTGGAGTCTGCTGATAGAAGCTGTTTCAGATCATGTCACCCAGTCAATATGGAAGATAAGCAAAGTCTGGTCTTTTAAATTAATTGAAAAAGTTTAATTTAGAGCTTCAGAACACTGATTTCTTTAATGTAGCTTGTTTCTTCTGCATTTATCATACCTTAATATTTTTTCATTTGTCATTTTTACTTTCCTGTGAGATGAAAAGTGAAGTGATCATGATCAGAGTCCTCCCTTAAACCAAAGCAGCAGGAAAAGCAGTAGTCTATTAAATCTTTCAGGACTAAATAGTTCATACCATTGAGTCTAGGTGCTCAGTGGCTGTCAGATTCAGTGAATATGAAGAAAAATTTTCTGTGAAAGTAATGTAACCAAATATAGACCACTTTGTCTTCTGGAGACTCTAAGTTAACTAAAGCAGCTATTGTGCTGTGTCAAGAAAGACAGCAGTTTCATATTTATAGGCTGAGTAAATAGCAGAGTGCACTTAGGGCTCTCAAGTATAACAAATTGGGTCCTAATGCCCATATCCCAGTTTGTGATTGAAAACTCTATACCACTTCTTTATGCCAACCATTTTAGCCTGACAGTGAAGGATGACAATCTACCACCTGGCTAGGTATAAAAAAGATACATCAGGTACAATGTCCTTAAGCGGAGCAGCTCTGTACTTAGGCTCAGAATTTTGCAGAATTTTATGAATGTAAATAGGCAGTAAGACATCAGCCCTCTGTGAACATCTCAAAAATTGCAGCTAATACATCCACATTATTTGGCTTCAGAAAATATCAAAATTCTGTCTATTGATATCATTAAAGCAGGTTAAGCACTGACATTACTCTGAGCCCTAGATTAACTTAGAGATCCTGAAGCCAAACTATTAAGCAGAGAAGCCTATGTGGCAGGTGGGGCCAGGTTTTGAAAAGAGGATATTTTTCAGATGCCACAGGAGAAAGGTTAAAAGCAGGCATTATTATGCAGCCAGGCAAAGTGATGAACAAGACATGTAGGATAAGAGTGAGAAAGAAACTAAGCTTGCACAGAAGATTGGAAATAATTATGATCTGAAAACACTAGCTATATGTGAAATTCTAAAGACAATGTGAATGTCTAAAGACAAATGTAAACCTATTGTTATTGTTATTAGTGGTTACCTATTGTTATTAGTGGTTAATTACTATTGTGGCTGGTATCAATCATGCATTTATCCTAAACATGTATTGCACTAGTTATGTTTCTCTACATATAGTATGATGAAAATGAGAGGTGTAGTACAGAGAGACATTTCTCACTGAGAAAGAAGTGAAAGAATGAGGAGTTTAAGAAATCGCTTAACATGTAAAAAAATACATGTGACACCTCCTCAAAAAAAATAATGCTTTCACAAACAAAGAATTGTGGTAGTGCTTAGTTAGAAGACTGAAAAGACACTTGTCCAATTAAGTTAGTAATAAAAAGTTTACTATGTTGACATTATAATGACAAGAGATACCTTATACAAATTTTTTGGTATACCTCTAGATCAGTGTAAGAGTAACAACATTTGTCAATGTGAGATTCCAGACCTATCTGCGTGATGTTACCACAGGGTCCCTGAGAGGAAGAGATGTTTTTCAGGCAGTAACAATGATCAGGATAGGTAAGTGGAAGGTAGTAGGGAGCAAACCAAAATTCTGAAGATTTCTAGGAAATTTGATGACAAGGGTTGCTTGGCTTATGTGTTTCAAGGAAAGGAAAGGCAGAACAATCTCCAAGAGAAAATTAAGATACATGAGTTGTTAGGCAAGTAGCATCATCCAGAAGTGGATTTAGGTGTCTGGATTTATCTGCCCTAATTTAGTGTTTAAACTTCTAAATTAAAACTCTGTCAGCCGGTAGTAGAAGAAGTAGGCAATTCAAAAGGCAAATCCTCCAAAGTACCTATTTTCCCACATAAAGGATGGTACCATCGTCTTTAATAGATGTAAAAGAATCTGATGTAAATAATTTCCTGAAAAAAATTCCCTGTAGAGAAAGAAAAAAAGTTACAGAAATGTTCTCCTATAGTTTTAATATGCAATTCACTAATGTTTTACTATCCGAAGTATGTTGTTTTAACTGTTTTTCTTCTCCGTTCATTTTTAAAAAACATGTAAGATTATTTTAAATATGATTCTTAATACAAAATGACTAAGATGTAGAGAGAGCTGGCAACATTATGAACAGAAGACATGAGGTTTTAAAAGTGAATAACACTGCATACGTGTACTGTGCATATTGATTTTACCTTACCAAGAATAAAGACATTAGTTACAATTCTGTCACACTGACAAAAAAGTTCTATCGAGATCTCTAAGTGGGTACAGTGAAGTACCAGCAAACCTGTAAAATGAACGTATTGAGAACAAGCAGATATGGAGTAACAATTTTTCTGCATAAAGTTTTACATTTGAAGGAAAATAGTATTACATAAAATTAACATTGTTTGGTAATAGCTTTACAAAAAACATGGAATATTTTAATAAGACTACATTGCTGTTGGGTTATGACAATGTCACAAACAACTCAGCCTTCCTCTGTTATCTAGATGTGATCCAATACTATCGTGTGTTTATCTTTACAGATCTCGGTCATCTTTTTGTATTTTTTTGTTATAAAGATACAGAAATTACTATAATAAGAACTTTTCAATAAATATCTCGCTGCTTCCAGTTGCATCATATATCCCTATCTAGGTAAAATTATCTTTTAAGTTCTAAGGAGTTTCCTTTTCTCATGTAAATAATGTTTAAAAGTAAAACTGTAGTATTAAATTTGCCCAGAGACAAATTAAAATATTATCCATCAGAGGAATCACCTACAATTCTTGCATACCTCTAATACTTTTTTATCTTATTAATATTAATTTCTTTCATGAAAAGACTGGTGTGTTTCCTTCTCACTTGTTTCCATGGCACCACAAAAACATCTTCCATATTGTGATCCAGCGTTATACCTTTTTAAAAATCAGCTTATTTCTATCCCTGCTGCTAATTACAGAATTCCTTATTCAGAGCATGGATCTTTCTTTCATTGCCTCTCTATATTGTGATAGAAACTCCTGTTAAAAAGGAATATCCAAAAGAGACTTTCTAAGAGATAATTAAACACAAGGGGCCGTGCTTACTAAGCTGTTACTCCACTTTTGTGCTGGTGTAATTCTATTGAAATTAATGCAACTACTCTAGTGTGAGAAAACAGTGGTGGTGTAGTTATTCATAACCAAGTTTTTAGTGATTTGTCTATTTTGGTATATGCAGATTAGAGACTTTTGAATGTCAGTTGAAACTCATTAAAACATTTGATGTTTTGACCTTTGCAGAGTAATAGTATCTAACATGTATGAACGTTCTTAATGAAGTGATTTAAAACATTCTAATTCACATTTTCTGTAAAAAATAGTGCACAATAAAATTCACCACTTCTTAACACACCAACCAGAGCAATCTCCACTCCGATATTTTAGTATCAGTTTTAGGGTTTTAAACATACTTGCTTTTCCACATGGGAATGAAGACAGAATTTACCAAATATGCTTAGCAAAAGTCAGTACATCTCACGGCAATAAATCCTGCTCAGAAAGGTCAGATCTGCAGTTCTTATGCTTTCTCTCCTATTACACACATCCACATACACACATACACTTTGGAAGTGACTAGAAAACTTTGGACCTCAGCAATCTTCTGGCTGAAAATTTAATTCCAAGTTTACCACTTCATCACCAAACTACAGAATGGTAAAGACTGGAAGGGACATCCGGAGATCATCAAGTCCAAACTCCCTGCTAAAGCAAGATCACCTAGAGCAGGTTGCACAGGATTGTGTCCAGGCGGGTTTTGAATATGTGCAGAGAAGGAGACTCCACAACCACTCTGGGAAGCCTGTTCCAGTGCTCGGTCACCCTCAGAGTGAAAAAGAATTTCCTCATTTGAGATGGAACTTCCTGTGTTCCAGTTTGTGCCCTTTACCCCTTGTCCTGTCACTGGGCACCATTGAGAAGAGTCTGGCCCCATCCTCCAGACATCCACCCTTTAGACAGTTATAAGTGTTGATGAGATCCCCTCCCAGTCTTCTCTAGGCTAAACAGACCCAACTCTCTCAGCCTTTCCTCATCAGAGAGATGCTCCAGTCCCCTCATCATCCTCGTAGCCCTCTGCTGGACTCTCTCCAGTAGTTCCTTGTCTTTCTTGAACTGGGGAGCCCAGAACTGGACACAGAACTCCAGATGTGGCCTCACCAGGGCAGAGTGGAGGGGGAGGATAACCTCCTTCATCCTGCTGGCCACAATCTTCTTAATGGACCCCAGGATACCATTGGCCTTCTTGGTCACGAGGGCACATTGCTGGCTCATGGAGAACTTGTTGTCCACCAGGAATCAAGTTTTCATGAAAATTTTGACTTCATTAAAACAATAAATTTCAACAAGAATGCATTTTCCCAGAAATATTTCAGCCAGCTTCTGGACAGTAACAGTGTTTATTTTTTTTTTTCTTACAAATTATTGGGAGCAATAACTTTCTTTTGTTATTGTTGTTGGTTTTATTATTATTGTTTGAAATCTGTTCTACTAAAGGTACATCAGGTTAAATGATGAAAGAGACATTTTAATTCTGATCATTCGTCAAATCTATGATACCTCTTCACAAAAACAATTTGTCTTTGGCCTGGAACACTGACTGGCAAACTCCCAGCTTACAGCACCTGTTTCATAGCTCACAGTGAAGATTTTATAAATACCTTATAGTCATCTTGTGAAATCATTCATTTCATGATATGACTGAAAGTCATTCCTGGAATTATAGGCATTCTATTACACTATTTAACTGTTCCACTGAGTCATTATATGAAATGCCTAAAAGTGTCAGGCATTTCATGAAATGGCTGGTGTCAGTGCTTTAGTCATTTTATCAAACAGCATTATGACATTCTATTCACTACTGCTGTGAAAAAATCAATTTTTTTTCCATGGGAAACAATGTCCTATCAAAGTCCCACTGATATAAATAAGCAGACATATTTGTCACATACTCCTCACAACACCTCAGCTGCTGCAGACCTTGGGCAGAGTGCCTTTCCTGACTTTCCTGACGGACAGACCTCCTCCACTTTTGCACTTGTATTCCTGGGTGGTTATTTCTTAGCATTTTGTCACTTAGAGAATGAAAAAAATCATGGGGAATTTCTTTTCTTTTCTTTTCTTTTCTTTTCTTTTCTTTTCTTTTCTTTTCTTTTCTTTTCTTTTCTTTTCTTTTCTTTTCTTTTCTTTTCTTTTCTTTTCTTTTCTTTTCTTTTCTTCTCTTCTCTTCTCTTCTCTTCTCTTCTCTTCTCTTCTCTTCTCTTCTCTTCTCTTCTCTTTTCCTTTTCCTTTTCCTTTTCCTTTTCCTTTTCCTTTTCCTTTTCCTTTTCCTTTTCTTTCTAACCAACACCCAAGTCTGCATTCAGACTTGCTCTATAAGGTGCAGGACTAATGAGAAAGAGATGGTAGAAAGTAGAGATAATAAAAACACCCACTTTCCTATAATTGACTGAAGTAGAATGGATCCACAGAACAGTTTAGTGTCACAAGACATAGATGAAAAAGGTCTGAATGGGATTGGTTTGAAAAGTAAAATCTGTCATGGGAAATATTGTAGGAATTAATTGGGTTTGTGTCCCAAGCAGCTTCTTCAGGGGCGGAAATTATTAATGATAATCTTGTTTCACTGTTCTGGAGCTCTACTGCTGGAGACCAGGGTTTTGTAAATGCTGTGGAGGCTGAAGGAAATGTAAAATAAATAAATGCAAATGTTACAAAACCAAACTGAATAGCTGATGTCCTGGTTCTAAAAAAAAGTAGTTATTCAGTGTTACCATATGGCTGTTGAGTGAAATATGAAAGACTTGGTGATTTTGGAAATAAAATTATTATGGAAATACTTTAAAATATTCTTTTATGTTAATATTCATAATTAATCAAGACTTGAGCATTCTCTCTAATTGCATACAATGCCTAATACTGTTATTCATTGTACAAACCGGTCCACAAGCCAACCAATAGCAAGAAAGCAACAGTCATAATCTTGAAGAGGAATTGAAAATATTTATTTTTTTTATTATATACTTTGTCATATTGAAGATCCTTGAATACTTATGACTTTCTTCTTTTTTACATGCAGCTGGATTTGAGAGCTTTCCAGTTATTCCATGAATGAAAAATAGAAAATAAGAGAGCAGGCATGAACCAATTACCAAAAAATGAGGATTAATAAAAATGAAAAAAACCAACAACAACAACAACAACAACAAAAAAACCATACAGATGGGTCTTAAATTCTAATAAGTGATGGGAAATAGCAGACTCCTTATCAATAGGTAATGGAATCATCTACATGCACAATTATTATATTTGTAAATTACTCTTAAAAAAAAAAAAGTTCTAACCCTCATGAGGTATTTCAGAATTTTCCTGTGTGTATACTGAGTAAGAACACTCCCACTGAAGCCAGGTTAGTTGTTTATGAAAATCTTTTCCCATAACCATGCTGCTAATGGTTGCTTTTGCTCATTCACAGTAGAAGGAAATTAACATGAGGTGAACAGATTTGCACAGTAGGAAATGTATGCAAGCAGACACCATTTTATAGTTGTTTGACTAATTTGGGGACATTTGCAGAAAACACCAGACATGACTTTTAATATTGTTATTTGATGTACATTGTACTGAATTTCTCTGCTGTGAGAAAGTTAGCTGAAGACCCAGGTCTACAATTTTTACAATGGAACCATTCCATTATAGCCAACAATTTTTCCTGCACAAGGATGGTAGGATGAGATCCTCAAAAAACCTTAGAATTTTCCAGAATTCCAGTTTTCTTTGCCTTTCTGTCTGTATTCATCACACCGTGCAAAAATTTGTTACCAAAGACAAGCTTCCTATGGCTTATTTTCCACAGTCTTTGCTCAGTTGGGTTACATAAGAAATCTTACTGGTTTTACTAAAAGAACCCGAACAGTGGAAAGCACAGGACTAGCTTATGCAGCACTTTGATTTCATGAAGTTCTTATATCACATGCATCACCATATATTTGAATATCTTCCAAAAGGGCATGGAAAGGACAATGTCCTATCATTTCATTTCAGCTATTTAAAAGCATCTGTTTATATGAGTTTTGTTGTTTCTTGACTGTGTTGGGAAGTTATCTTGGAGCCTTGAGCAAGTCCTTGAGGAAGTTCCTTGTCTTGACCTGACTCTATCAGGGTCTAAAGGTTGTTTGATGGTTCTGTATTAGCTATTTAACAATTTTCCTATATTTCACTCACTTTCTCCAAAAGTAATACAGAATCTAGGAAAATCCATGAACAAAGTTCTCTTCTGCTGTATCACATGTCAAAGAGGAAATAATTGATAAAAATTCCTGAGGACATACAGGGAATAGTGCCACCAGCAATCAGCAGCCCAAGGAGATTGTATAGGTGAAGTAGAGCAATGGTCATATTCTTGCAACTGCTTTTTCTTCTACCCTTGTGTTTTAGCAAATGGCTGCAAGGCTGCAGTGAAAGGCAAGTACTGCAAACAGATTGCATTGTAAATAGTAAGCACATCTGATCTCGCCAACAACCTTGTGTGCATTCTGCCTACAAATGTCAGGAGCAGGCATGATGCCTCCAGCTTAGCCACATTTCCTTCTCCTTTCTCAGAACAGAATGTGGTCTAAGAGCATTGGTTAAGCATTCAGATTGCCATGTTTGAGTGATTAAAATAACTCTATGTTGTCATTGGGAGTGCCAAGAGTATTTTTGATCATATCCAGGTTCACAACATCCTGACAAGCCTTATTAAATTATGTGTATTTTTTAAATGTCATGTTAACATATTTTACTATTTTTTTCTGCATATATTCATGTAGTCAAATAATGCAGACCTTGAGGAAGACAAATAGAACCTGCATTTTCAACCCCATCCAAATAGGATAATAAAACTAAGACTAGTACTTTCTTATGGTATTACTAGCACAAATACGTTTTTATGTAACCATTTCAAAGGCATAACACTATTCATTATGAGTGCAGTGCTCAAAAGTTAAGTGAAATTGAAATTTTTCTGTTAAGACTTGGTAATGGGTGCCTGGATAGAAATTATTTTGAAAGCAATAGTTAAAAAGAGAGAAATCTGTTCTCTCTTATTTTATGTAAGATGTACACAATTGCTCCTACAATGAAAGCAGGTTAGATCTCTAAAGCATATAAGATTAAATTCTGTTCCTGAATGTTCCTACACAAATGGAATTAGGCAGATTTCTCTAGAGGAAGAAATCAAGCACCATTGTGCTGCATAGATAAATTAAGCAGAAGAACAGTATGTCTGAGGAGAAAAAACTCCATCCTTTAAAATTTCCATGGTAGAGTTCTTAACATTTCCTAGTATTGCATTTATGCTCAGTAGCAAAGCTTCAGCGTTGCTCAATTGTTGTAACAAAGAGCAGAATTGTGCTCTGCTTGGTTTTCTCAGAGAATGGACCACTTAACAAAATAAAGCTGTAAGTGAACAGATAAAAGTGGGCTACTAATTTTACAAATGATCCTCTGCTACTGCCAAGTACTTCAGAAAGTTGGCATGAACCTACCAGCAGGAAATATCCCTGTGTGCAATAGTTCCTGAAGAATGCCAGCTAGTGTAGAACAAAGAGGAGTCTGAATGTGTCACAAAGTGGTTTCAAGCACAGAGGGCCAGATATAAGGCTATGGAGTTACACTAGGGATACATTTGGCTCAGACTTTTTGAACTATGAGTTAGCAATTTCTACTAGGAGAGCTGGGCATAAAAAGCATCTGGTTGTTTTGGAAAGAGGAAATAAGAAGTGTCCCAGAAGACACTAGTGAGAAAAGCTTTTGCTCTTAGCAACTTTGTGTTAGCTGAACAAATTTGTGTTCAGGTTCCAGCCGCAAAAACTGTACACTGGTAAATGGAAGTGGTTGAAATAGAACGTATTAATCCTGCATCTGCTGCCCATCCATTTTCTCTCTTCTTTGAAACAACCAACTTTCCCAGGACACTCTACAATGTCTATTTGGTGTCATGACAATTTCATTAGATACATAGTAAAGGCAGCGTTTACAAACTGAGTAATCAAAAGGCTAGCTAGGAGAAAACCAAAGTGAATAAATGACCAGAATATCTGAAGGGAGTGCAGCAGACATAGAAACAAACTGAAGCTTTGGGAAGCCAGAAAAAGATAAAAGACCCGCAGGTGCATGAAGGTGAGCAAGAAAGATCAGAGATAACAAACAATAGGAACAAGTGGAGTAATTTGACAAAGCTCTGTAGAAGTGCTTTGATATTCTCTCTCAAAAAATTCTTCTTGTTGACTATCCTTACTGTGTCCTACATTTACAAACATGCAGAGCTCTGCATTTCTTGCCCAGCCCACTACTTCGACTCACAATTGCTGCTTTGTGAGTCATTTCTTCCAAGAATCTGCTTTTTCTATACTATATTTTCTGCCTTGTTTGTCTTCTACAGAAGACTGTGCATCTTCTCCACCTTTTCTGTCCTCTTTTTCCAGGAGGAAGGCAGCAATCACAAATAGGGAGGGGTAGTTTTCATTTATCCCAAATGTCTCAGGCCATTGGGAAATGTTTCTTTCTCACCATAGCAGCACAGCTGAAAGGCATCAGGAGTCAGTCCTCGGACTCTCACTTGGTGTTACTTTGCCTCTCCTTCAGTTGCTCAAATGAATCAGTGATTCTGCCCATCAGCTGCCAATCAGATATACACAGGAAAGAGGAAGCATATTCGCAGATATATTTTGTGAGCTAAGAATGATTTGTTTCTGTTTGTCTTCTCACCAAAAAAGTTAGTGTTGAAAGAGAAGATAAATCCTTTTCCTCGTTCCTTAGCAATAACACCTGCATTTCAAAACAAATGTGGGGATTCAATGAAAATAGGACCACTATAAGTCTTCTCAAGATTTCTCAGGTATCTGCCGTGCATGCACAGAGAAAAAAGCCGGGCAAAAGTCTTAAGATTGGAAGAAAATAATGTATCCAGAGAAGAAAAAAAGCTTTCTGTTTTGATGTATTCTCAACATTTAATTGGATCTTCACCAAGGCCTTTTCTTCCTGCATTTATTCTAGCTGGCAAAGGAAAACAGAGTAAGGGAGATGCCGTGGGAAGAATTCAAAAACCTGGAATAAATTCTGCTGAATTTGGAAAAATGTCTTAGCTTTGTAGGACTTGTCTGTCATGTATTCTGAAGGAAAATCATGAATAATTGAGCAAATAAAATTAATAGAAAGAAAATACATTGATATGGCAAAATTTAGGTCACAGGGCTCTTCTGAGTTACCTCCACAATTTAATCCCCACTCAAGCCCCATTTTGAAGACTGTCATGATTTAACCTCAGCTGGTATCTTAGCACAACACAGCCACTCACTCACCCCTCCCCCACCAAGGGGATGGGGAGGAGAATGGAAAAAACATCATGGGTTGAGATAAAGACAGTTTAATAGGATAACAAAGGAAGAGAATAATAATATTAATAATGGTAATAACAACAACAATATTAACAATAATAATAATAATACAAGTCATGCACAAATGCAATTGTTCACCACACCCAGAAGGGAAAACAATCGAATGTCCAGTTTGTTTTCCAAGAAGCAATCCTGCCCCCCAGCTAGCTTCCCCAGTTATACCCAAACCATGACGCTATATGGTAGGGAATATCCCTTTGGCCATGCTGGGTCAGCTGTCCTGGCTGTGCTCTCCCAGTTTCTTGTGCGCCTGGCAGGACATGAGAAGCTGAAAAGTCTTTGACTTAGTCTAGACACTAAGCTAGCAAACTACCAAGTGACAACTAAAACCATTAGTGTGTTATCAACATTATTCTTCTAGTAAGTCCAAAACACAGCACTATACCAGCAACTAGAAAGCAAATTAATTCTATCTCAGACAAAAACAGGACAAAGACTTAGATGGCTCTGATTGACCATCTCTATCAGGCAGAATTTCACCCCTTTACTAATGCGTTCCTCATGAGACTTTTTTAATTGATACTTAGAAATCAGTCAGTAAGAGAATATGGAAGAGAGTTTTGATCAGCAGTCTTTGACATTAATCAAGGCAGAGTCAGTAAAGCATTGCTCATTAACAAAGCTGATCTTTCAGTGCTTCTGCAACACTCTCCATTCCTCTTTATGCTCATTCAAAGAGCATGCAGCAGGTTCAGGCACTAACATGGCTTACAAATGTCAAATGCTACTTATGCAAGCATCAAAATCAAGAAGTATTTTTACTATGATTTCAGTCAGGAAAGCTGATTTTCAGAAAGTTTAGTAGTTATGGCTGCCTCAAGTGATGAAGGCATAAATAGCATTATGTAAAAGAGTGATAAGGCATAAGGACAACAGAAACAATATATCAAACTATGTTCCAACCCTGAATTTAGGTGTAGCTCTTCTAAGGAATTAGAATGAAATTAATGCTTTTAATACGCCTCAACTGGTCACCAGGAGAGAGCAATCCCTATTCTTCTGCAGATTGGAAGGACAGAAAGGACTAACAGGTAATAATATATGGAGCTTTCTGTAACCAAAATGCAAAATTTCACCACAATATTTCTGTATGAAGCCTGTTAACTTGTGCACCACTAAAGCACATCTTCCAGAAAGGTTCACTCATATCAAGAAGTGTTTCATCCTATATTTTCAGGCTTGAGCTAATTAGAGGAGTAAAAGAAGATTCAGTCACACACTTGCTATATGGATTTATGTCCCTCAATTTTAGTTGTATCTTAATCTTCTTGGTCCAATAAAGTTACACTACACTGCCAAAGAAATGTAAATTGATCTTAAATTTACACTGTGGCAACAAGGGATTTATTTCAATAACCTCTTTGTCTAGTTGTTTTCCCAACTTTAGGTGTACTTCGTCTAGAATTTAAACACAATTTTAATCCCCTGCTAGCTGCATATTTGCTTGAGGACCAATCCCACTGCAAATTAAGACAGCATTGCAGTGGCTATAGCTGATACTGGAGGCCAGTTTGGCCAGTCTGACAATCTCAGGATCAAGGAAAGAGGTTCTGAGCAATCTTTGCCTCCAGTCACAGTTGTGCCAAGGCTGTGAGGCTCTAGACATTTTGTGTTCCTAAATTGCAGGGATTAATATGTTTTAAAAAAATGAACTACACAATTGAGGCAAATCATATAACACTTCTAAATTAATATTTAGAAAGACCATAGTGCTTTATTTCAGATGCAGATGGTATTAAACAGCTAAGCTCAATTCTTTGCAAAAACAGACATGGAAGCTAACAATACAGCTAACAGGATTTTGGCAGAATCTAAGTGTGTAGAGAACTGCTTAGGTACCAAGTCTAGACACCAACTTTAAGCTTAAGTTTGTCATCTGTCAGCAAAGTTCATCACACAACTATTAAGGTATGATTAAGATAGGTATTTCAGTTCCCTCCATAACTAACTACATATATCTCATCCACCTTACATAAATTCCTCATCATCAGCATTACAAAGTAAAATGAGAATAAAAGTCCTTCCAAAAATGGCCACAACACTGAAAGACTCAAGCAAATGGAAATCACAGGTAGCCATGTTACAAATATCCTAAATTCTGTCATTGAGAGCTGCATCGGAGAATATGTTTGGCTTTGACTTTTTTTGGGGGTTCTGCCAATGAAAATTCTGGACACATTATTTGTGAATTCAGTTGTTAAAACTCGCAGACAGTAGATGGTGGACACCTTATATGCAGAGGTACATACTATTTTTCTCCAGATAGCTAGTGGTCATCATTAGCAGTGTTCACTGTTCTGCTAATAATTCATGTGTTCCTAGGACAGCAACAAGGCTTCTGTCTGAAATTTCAACTCACAGATTAAATGGAAGAACACAGAGAGAGTCTGCAGCACTGCATAGCAGTGTGTCTGCCACCTTGTCTGAAGTCTTGTAGGGCTGTCTGACTTTCACTATGAAACTTAGTGCAAGGACTGGAGGTGTATGACTGCACTGCATCTGATGGAACAGCAGTCACTCCATGTTGCAGCAATCAGTCACTTTTCCCCCAGGGGAACGGATGTATTGGACTACAGTCCAGGCTCCAACTGACACTCTAAGTGCCGCTTTAAGTAAATTCACAGGATCAGAGAGAGAGTGAACAAAATTAAGTATCATCCTGAGCAGGGTTGAAGGCACTCTGCAGGAAATCCTCAGTCCTAATATTTGTTCCTCTTACTGAATCACTTCTTATCTAAGAATTTGTTAGTATATAATATACATGCAAACCCCAGTGCAGAGACCAGACAAACCTAATCTTCCTTCCTTACTCATTACACTTTCCTACTCTACATCAACTGACAAGATGTGAGGATCAATATTCTCAAAACTGGAAAGAGCTCTGATACTGCAGTGACAAGGCTCTGTAAATACTGTGAATAACCTCCCATTTCCTGTGATACTGCTGCATTCTGAAAGAGTAAAATTTGTAACATTTACCTAATATATATAACTTGTATCACATGGTTTGGCTAATTATTAGAAGAATAATATTAACAGAGATTACATGAGGAACATTATCAATATTGTTATAGATGGTAATAAAACCCTCCTGATTAGAACAATCAGCTCAACTGCTGTATGCGTTCCGAGTTCTCCCAGATGTCCCAGGATGTTTGATTTAGCTTTTGAATCTCTGGTTCAGCTGAAAGATGTGTGAGAACTCATGTACCCAGACAGCTTTCTATTAGCGCTACATCTGAGGAGACTCAAGAGTATAAATTAATCCTTTCAAAGTCAATTGTAACTTACCCTCATTAAAGTGGCTCAAGATCATTCAGCTTGAGATAATAGCATATGACCAACTTAAACGTTTTGCTAAACACTGCTTTTTTCCCTACCTCCTCCTTTTCTTTTTAAAAATCTGTTTGCTTTTGACATGAGCTGTCAGCGCTGCAAGAATAGGCACATCTTAAGACTTTTGATTTTTGAGAGAGGGACAGAGCCCTGATGCATCCAAATGTGTGATATATTACTATATAAACACTACCTGATCCTGAAGTTTCTCTGATCTGACTGGGAGGAAGGGAAGCAATATGGATGAAAAGGCAAGGTGGAAGTGGTTGTGCAGCCTCTGGTGGATATCCAATTTCTATCCATTCAAGAAAGTTGTTGCTAGTATTTAGTATGCACTCAGAGCTCTTAGTTTCCTCAGACAGTGGCAGAATACAAACACTGGCACTTGTGTGAGGGCCAATGCTGGCAGAATGAGTTCTGTCACGGAGGCAGGTGAAAGCAAGCAGTGCTGCAGAATTCTTTTCATTTTTCCTTGAAAAATTCCAATGTCTTGAAGATCTTTATTCAGTGATCTTTCTCTCCAAGCAGGTTCATTTAGAGGAACATTTCTGAATGGCAGTGAACTCTGGGGGCTGTCCTGAGAGCTACTACTTTGTCTGGAAGAGTTGCCATGTAGTATAAAGGTAACATCAGGCTTTGGAAGCTTGAAGAATTGGAGAAGCACATTTACTTATACTAGGGAGTATAGATTGATTTTGATTAATATATTTGGATTAATCACTTAATTTAAGTCAGTGAAACAAGCTGTCAGTCACCTCTCAGTCTGGTCAATATAGACTGAATATACTTATATCATTTAAAATGCCAGTAATACACAAATGAAAATGAGGTTGGATTTAGCACTTTATCTTTCCTAATGCCTTGCATGGATTATTCTTCCTTGAGATAACCTGTGCTTATTGTCTAGTTCCAAGTCTTTCTGACTTACTGTAGGGAGGAAAAAAAAAAAAAAAAAAAAAAGGAAGTGAAGCAAGTCAAGGATAATGACAGGTCTCTAGGAAAAATTGAAAAATTTAAACAATCACTTCAGCTGGCATATCTTTCTCGTTTTGACAGCTGATCTCAAAAGCAAACAAGTTTCAGAAGAAAAAGCCTCAGTATTTTAGTTAAATGTTTAAATTACTCATATGCAACCATATCAAGCAAAAAAAGCTTGAGCCAAGTTATTAAATGTAAGATGCAACTGATTTTTTTAAAAACTTCACTTATATCTTCCCATCTAAGATGAGGATGTAACAGAAAGATGTATGGATATTAAAGTTCTCACACTCTGGCTTTTCTACACTGGAAAAAAAAATCACAATGGATTATGAGTCTTTATCTACTACCAGAATACGGTGTCCAGCAGTCATGTAAAGTGCCTAGCAGTCATGGAACCTTGACTTGAAAATGGTGTATCACCAAGTAAAATCTTCTGATCATCAGGCTTATACCAAATAAGTATCTGTGAAAAAAAAGCATCCTGAGAACTTAACGGCTGGGTTAGATTCCTTATTTTTGCCATTTCTTTGTTGTATTTCTGACTCCCTTTCCTGCTGCTCAGCTGCACACTTGTATTTATTGCTAATGCTGGTTCAACTGTCACTTCCCTATTCCTGCTTCCCAACTTCAGCATGTTCTGCCCTGGCACTGGCTTTCTTGGCTCAGCCTTCTCCTAAGCATGACTTCAACATCCTGTAACCCTGGTCATGGCTGTGATACTGACTTTACTACTCAAAACTTCATAGAGTGGAGCACCTCAGATATGTTTAATCCCCCTCTGGTTCTGTTGGAAGAACAGCGGACCAATCATAACAAACCAGTTTGGGTTTTTTTTTGCTCTCCCCCCCCCACCCCCCACCCCCCCCCGCCACACACACACACTTTCTGGGTTTTTTTTTTGCATTTAAATGACCCAGTTACAGGGCATAGAAATAGTATTTTATTTTAAAAGAAGAGCTCCATTTCTAAATGTAAATCCTTAATTAATTTAGCAGTTTAGGTGTGTCGAGATCTGCCTTTTGACTGTCTTGCATTGTTAGAAGATATATGGAGACTATGGAATCTAAGCTGATGCTGGAATTTAGAGAGACTTTGAAGGGAGTTCTGTATATAAAAGTTCAGGTAATCTTCAATTTTCTTTACACTTTTGAAACAGATTGGAAACATCATTGATGAAATACATCTCCCTCTGTTAAAAGCTTACAGAAGACAAACATTTCAAGAAACAAAAAAATTTAAAAAAATAGATTCCTCCTCCTATAATGCCAAATCCCTTTCTTTGTTGAATCTTGTAAAGGATTTACTGCTCATGAGATAAAAACACAAGAATTTTTCCAATTAACTCTCCACAATATGCTTTAATTAGATAAAATAATGTAAGGTATTGATGTTGGCATAATCTATATAAGCTGTACAAAGTTCCTTTATTTCTTCCTTGGTCTCTCCAAATTTACATATCTCCTCATGGTGCAATAAATATTTTAAATGGAGCAGAAAGACATAAACATAATTAAAAGTACTGTTGCACCATCTCCTTATAAATATTTTATAAGTTTTTACATTAAAATAATATGAGTCTGAACATAGTGAATTTGATGGGTATTAGAAGCATCTGTTGAATACTTGATAAAGAATAAATTCAATTTCATTGAACGATAATTTACAAAGCACAATGCAAATCTTTGGATAATAGGGCATATCTCAGTATACTGCATTGGTTTTTATACCTCAAGGAGATAAGACTGACTGTTTTATTTCATTCTGTGAATGATTTCAAAATTCATATTGTAGGAGGATGGCACTTGAAATTTTCTAGGCAAAAAGTTTACATCAATAAGAAGTTATTAGTGTATAATTTAGGAGGGTATGATTACATACAAAAAACCAAATTACTATGTATTAGGCATCTCATTGGGTAATTCAGTCAGATACATTCTAGTTATATTATAATGAGAGACACATAGTGAAATTTACAGTGTACTGAACAAAAACTCCTGACTATTATAAAATCTAAAATGAGAGCAGATATAAAAGACCTATCAAGCCTGATTTTCACATATTCTGAATCCCTGACTCCCACAAAATAGTGTCAGCATAGTTATAGATCTAACTTGTGCAAACGTAACCATGTGAGCATATTAAATATGAAGAGATTCAAATAACCAGTCTGATGTCAACCTAATTATCCAACTGTATAAACTAATACATGGTTGAAACCACAACTAAATAGACATTAAGAATGTATCAGTTCAAGTCAAGAAATTCATTCAAAAGAATCAACAAAGACATACTTTCTAATCCCAAATCCATGCTGTCATTTGTTTCAAAGAGTAGGAAGAGGTGGTCACTAGTTCATGTATATTATTTGTTTCATTTCACTTCCATAGGTAGCAGGAGGGCACCTGGTATGCTGGAGGCTATATATTTTCCCAAGGAATTTGTCTCTGGTGTGCAAATGGAGAGGGATCTGTTAGAAGCATGATTCTGGGAAATTTTCTTTCAAGACAAATTCTTCCATATAGGTTATAAAATGTATCTGTGTCTAAGGCTGTGTAGAGCACACTTCAGTGTGTTTTATATGGTATTTGGCTTCATGCAGGTACGGATGTTGTTCTGCAAGCTTATCGGTATACTGTAGTTTATAGGTTATCATTTTTTATATGCTGACCATTGTCCCTAGGAAAATGATGTTGTAATATATATATTAGATTTCCATAGAGATATAATGGTTGTTAATTTTTGATGGCAATAATAGGCTTGCAATCCAAATGATTTTATGCAAAAGATGAGGTTGTTTTGTAGCCTTTATCTTTTAGAGCTGTAATAACTTTCTCAAAGTACTATCAAAATCCTCCAAATGAAAACAAAGTAATCTTAGAAATGTCTTATTAAAACTTATTTTTCAAAACTAGAACATCCTCATGAGCTTTTAAATACATTCTAGTCCACTCATATAACCTTCCTGTATTCTTCAATGACTTTTATCCTCTTAATAGAGTAAATATAAGTATTATTTTTTTTAATATGAAAACTTATAGGAATTTTAACCAGCCTGTCTTCCCAGAATTTATTTCTGCTTAAGATGCTAAGGTGACAAGGATTTTTAAATGCTTCATGTAATTGTGTGGATGCTTGTGTATGAAGATGCAATGACACAGAGCCACTATTTTTTATAGTTAAAATGAAGGTCATAATAAATTTTACCAAGCATGATAAACTATATAAAACTACAAGATTTAGTGGTTTGTGCTCTAAAACCTGAGATCAGACACCTCTACATACCACCAGAGATCTGATAGCTAAATAAAGGAGAGAAGGATGGAAATAATTTCATTTTAGGTAATAGAGTTGAACTGAACTCATCTCATTTCTTCATCACTTCTGCCACCCCATACCTGCTAATTAGCTGGCATCAGACTTTTCTAATTGCTCAGTTACAGCATTATTTGGAATGAAAAGCTCTTAAGCCCAGTCCAGGTGCAGCACCGGGTTGCCTTGCATGTACAATGCAAAGAAGGATCAAAAGAAAGGGGAAATACAAAACAGAAGCACCAGCCTTGCTTTTATAATTAATGAAATGGCCAAAATCACTTTTATGTAAGAATATGTCTTAATAATTTGTTATTCAATTAGCTATATTTTTTTCCCCCTATGGCATAATCTGTCTCTGCTGATTTTGTCTCACATTTCTACTTTTCTAGCTTCTCTATATTCAGTGTTGTTTGCCTCCTCTGCCATTACAGAACTATATGTGAATAAGCAAGCTTTCTATTTAAAAATGTAAACAGGGCCTTGTGCTGCAAATGGTCTGTAGCTTAAACTTTATGTGCTAAAGGAAAGTCAGACTTTCATTCCTGAAGGAGGTCACTTGATACTACTGCTTGAAACCCTTCAAGTGATAAATCTCTCATTAAATTAGACACCTCCACAGTTGGGAAAATTGCCTTTTATGAGCCTACTGTGCGTTTTTAAGTATAAGTGCAAGGAGCAACTAGCTGTTAAAAATGATTCTGTAAAACATTACTAAACTCTGGAACCAGGATAATGATTTCAGACACGATGGGAAAAATCTAACTGCTTTATCTGAAGGAGATTTTGTTTAGTAACTGCTTGCTACATAACAGTATCTTGTAAGACGTTTGATAAATATTTTATTGAGTGGTCAGTTCCTAGAGTACATGAAGTACAGCTAAAAACATCAACGCAAATAAATGTGTTTTCCCTAATAGCATGTAATATTGAATATTGGATTATTTTGTTCATACTAATGTCATCAAAATCAAATATAAGGTGAAATAAAGTGAAACAATATTACTGCCTGTTAGTTGTAGTATTGGTAGAACAGCAAATGTGTTCCACCTGTCACCTCTCAAAGACAGCCAAATTTGCTGCTACCAAATCATATCAAATGTTGGAAGAAAATTTTATGTATAAGCCAAAAGGATCCCTGAAAATTCCTGTATGGAAACAAAAGCAGTGATTCACTAACTCATTAATATGATTTAAGATCAAGAAGGAACTTGCGTTTAATTAAGGGAAGTCAACACTATCTTACTGAGTCCAAAAGAATAAATATCAATCTATCATTCTTCACATGTACATGCTCTTACAAAATCTTAATTACGGACAGCTATGGCCTATATCATTTGGACAGATCTGTAAAATATGTATCAAGTCTGATGATAAATATCCAGCATTTCATGCCACCTGAGAATCCTGTAATGGGTTGTCTGCCACCTGTAACATCCCTTAACATTTTCAATAGCCTGTTGCAGTCTTCCACAGGGACAACATTTCTCTCTCCAAAGATACCCTATCTTGTTACAGGACAACCACATCACATTTAATCTAGTGCATTAAAAAAACCATAGCAGCACAAAGAAAATGTGGAAAATCTGTGGAGAATGTGGTTCAGTGAGATCATGATAAAATTTAGAACTTAAACAATCGTGGCTAGTGATGTCCTCCCAACTTAATGAAACTGTTCCTCTTCTAGACCAGATAACTGAAGGTAAATATTTTCCTCTGTATCTGAAGCCTCTGGTACAGTTTCTCTTTTACCTACTGTCTACCAATACTGAAATATAGTTGTATTTCTTACAATTGTGAACATTAAGAAGGATTATACAAATAATTGAATAAATAAGATGTCAAGATGCATATTATGCAAATAAAATTACATGCTTGAATATCAGAACATGTAGACTATCACTACTAAGGCACTTAGTACCTCCCAAAAGTTTAAGATATTATTTAATTTGTATTGAAGTTACGGTTTCAATCCTTTGAGGGATTTGATCAACCTTGAACATTGCACAGTGCTGTCAGCCTACCATGATTAATATGGGAATTGTGGATTTTTATCAAGGTTGTCCTGGATCCTAAGTTGTCCAAAGTGAATGAAAAAAGCAAAAGAGCAATTAACCTTGCTGTACAGAATTGTTTCTTAAAAAAAAAAAAAAAAGGAAAAAGAAAAAAGAAAAAAGAAAACAAAACCAAAACAAACCAACCAACCAAAAACAAAAACAAAACAAAACAAAACAACAACAACAACAACAACAAAACCCAAACAGACAGTAGCAGTCTGACAGGAGACAGGATTACATCATTAAGTTCATTTCAGTTACCTGAACACTGAGTAACATTTTGGCTCTAGATATAATGTTGTTGCTAGTAATCTTTCCTTAATATATTTTTTCCCTCACCATATCTTTTTATTAATCCTATTGTTTATCTTTTGTGTTTTTTACCTTCTCTCTATAAAACATCTGACTTAGCCAAAGTAAGAGGGTTCATCTTCTGTAACAGTATTGCTAACCTATGACTAGGAGAATCAATCATTTCAAAAATTCCATGCCAGAAAATTCAATTCTTTGAGTGGCAGACAAGATTATGTGATATACCAGTCTTTTTCCACTAGCAAGGATGCATGGGAGAGTAGGATTCAAGACCAAAATTGTATGCTCTGCCTTTTCTAATCCTTTTTTACTTCATGTGGATTTAGATGTTTTCTGTTGGAGAAAGTAGCATCAGTCTTCAGAATTATTTTTTTTCACCCTGAGGATAGTTAATGCCATCTAAAGTGAAAGTGAAAACAGGAACTGCTCACATTAAATCTCTAGTTAAATTTTTAATGCTTTAACTAGGTTTTCAGTCTGAATTCTGTGTCTTAACAATAGCTAAAAACCTTTTTTTATTAATAGGAATGTTTGATACAACAAAATCCATGGATAGCTTGGTCTGAAAAGCAAAAATAAAAAATATTTTTGTAGGAGGGGGGCTTTTGCTTTTTCTTTTTGTTTTTTAATTACCCCCATTTCCCTCTTGCTTAAACCACTTGCTAACTCTTTCAGTTGAAGTATAGAAACTTCCTCTCTCAATAAAATGTCTCAGGTAATTTCAAGAAAAATATTTATTTCACAGCATCGTCTGTACATGATGTATGTTAGAGGCAAAATAAGTTGGCTGGACCATTGATGTAGACTAGCACAAGAGTTCTTAATATTGTGAATGCAAGTATCAGTTTAGAAACCCTTAAACTACTTCAAAATGAGTAAAATATTTAAAATAAATAGACTATCTGAAAAAAATTACATTTCTGCGTTTCAAAAGATAATTCTACATATTATCTGACTCAAAGAGATTCTAATTCAGACATTTAGTAGCTCCATCCCTGAACCTAGTATACTTGAGAGAAGGCAAAAAAGATTAGAATTTAGCTGAAAAATTAAGTAAGATTGAAAATCCCTTTTTTACTTCCTATTCAATCTGTTCTTCCTGTAGTGCCCACAGATATTTTTTCTTTTTTCTTGTGTAAAAATGATTACAATTTTGAAATCAAAGGAACCAAGGTATGCCAGACATCAGTTCTATCCACTTCATACAGGACACAAGATGATTTTTTAAGCCAGTGGGCAATCCACAACTCATATAGAGAAACATAGAATGTGGTTGGATAGCACTGAATTGTTTCTATGGAAGAAAAAAAATTGGCAGTGGGAATTTTGTTTTGTTTTTCTAGTAGGTGTACAAAAATTACCACAAGCTACTGGGACTATCCACCCTGTAATAATATACAGTTAGAGGTGGAATTAAGGATACATTTACAGTCTTACTGAGTATGTTTCCTCATTTTGCATACTTAATTGCACAAATTAAGTCTTAGGAACACTGGTTTGCATGCGCTATATATCTGATAGCATAAAAACAGAGAAATCCCCCCCAAAATTCACAAAAGAAACAATTTTCTGTTGCTTTAAGTGTTTATTGGTCATTCTATTTATCTAAAATTTTAAAAATCAGTGCCTCTTTTTTTTTTTTTTTTTTCATTCACTAGCAATTGTTTCTGTTGAAAACATTTTGAAACATTTCCCAGTTTCATGTCATGCTTGTCTTGGTCTCTTCCAAAAATTATAATGTCATCATAAATATTCAAAGACTCTACACACTATTGCATGACTTGTTAATTAAACCTTGATATTTCTCCGATGCTGATGAAATTTCAAACATCAATCTTCTGTAACTGTGGTTTTGCATGTGTTGCAAATAGTGTGCTCATTTTATATTTAGACTCGAGCTCAACTAAAATGTTCACAAAGAATGTGAAGGCTCTACAGAGTGCTCACTTGGATGACTTAAAAAATCTGAAGGCCCTGTAATAAGCAAAACTGATACACAGTTGTAGGAGATAGGGAGGAGTTTACTGCCATGATACCATTCCCTTCCTGCAAACTGTGGAAGTCTACACATCTAATCCATCCAATTTTCTC
Source organism: Aramus guarauna (assembly GCA_013400195.1). Lineage (NCBI taxonomy): Eukaryota > Metazoa > Chordata > Aves > Gruiformes > Aramidae > Aramus > Aramus guarauna. Next base: position 601,202 of record VXBL01008716.1, read on the forward strand.
CACATTTTTCTTAGCATATATTAGTCTGGAATTACCAGAATAATGCCTTTGTGCAGTCAAGAGTGCAGTCAAGACCCTGTTAGCCATGTTCTTCTCTGTGTTCAGGTTTTAAGTTCGTTGGGGACAAGAAATTCCTCTCAGCAAAACATCTTTTATACAACTGCAAACAAACAGTTCTGCTTCACCAATCCATTTAGTTGGCAGATGAAAAACTACACTAATTCATGCACACTGATTGCTATACATACATATATACATATTTACACATTTGACCACTTAGGTGAGGCGATGAATCAGTGAATATGAGTAACAGAAAAGGATTTGCTCTAGGATTCAACACTCATCACTTTTCAGGAGGTAGTTCTGAGAACAGCAGGCTGAGTTCTTTGATGCCTACATAACAGATAGATTCTGTCTTGGTCCTCATTCTGAAGCCATGTATAACCTACTAAAATATCTCAAGCTAAGAGATTCACTAGTAAACATATTCCAGAATGGAAGTACACAGGTTATAGCACTTTTACAATATGCTATCTTGTAATGATCAACTTATTTTCTTGTCTAGACAGGGCTTGCAACCTCTGAAACCTTTCCTATGAAAGGAGAATGTAACACAGATTCTGTAGATATCTTTCTGAAGTTCTAAAGAATAGCTTTTCTCTCCTCACAGGGGAAAGAGAAAAGTAGCTCTCAGTCTGGAAATCTGATAAGTTTATTCTCTGAGCAGTAGCAAAAGTGATGCTTTCTCACAATTAAATTCACTCATTAAAATTTGTGTATATGCACACACACGTATACCATAGCCACTATTTCACATATAGTTATATAGATACAGTAATAATTCACTGCTTTAATTTGCCTAATTTGACTTTCACCACTTTTTAATTTTAAAGCACTAAAAGGTACCTGAGTATCTAATATTTACACATACATCTAATGCTAGATAAGGACTGATAATAAATAAAAAATCTGGAGAGTTCTGACAACCTGGAATACTTTTAAAGAGCATACCAAATGTTTCTACAACTAAATATTATGAGATCATCACTTTATTGCATAGGATCTTTTAGAAAACTACTTCCAAAAGGCTTCCATTCTTTCATAGATACACATCTGCAGCTCCTACATCTTTAATACAATAGAGCTTAATTTTCTGTAATACTGTTCATCCAAACTGCATCTCAAAGCACTTTATGGGGGTGCAATAGCAGACGGAGTAAGAAATTAAAAAGTAGTTTTACAGTGAAGTGACTACAGAATGGTTCTGTGGGGTTTTGTGTTTATTGTGTCTCCCTGATCCCATAACAAATTTGCTTAGGTTAGCTTAGTTTATGAATAACATATTGATCTATTTATTAACTACAGTGCTTCGGTCTCCATCTAGGCCCTGCAAATCAAATCAAGCTGAGTTATTTCCTCCATATGTATATTCAAGACTAATAAAAGGTTGTAAAAGGAGGAAAAAAAAAATCATATTCAAAATGCAATCCAACCACTCAAGAGCTAGTCTTTAATTAACGGAGATGGGAAGCAATGTCTGCATCATTTCACTAGTGTCTTTTCTCTCTATGTGTATTTCCATCTTGACTTAGCCTTTGAAATATCCAGAGAGAAGAATTTTCACTTGCTACTGGTTCTTCTAAACATCCAGGAAGGTATTTTTCTGTGAACAGTGCTTACATATCTTGCTTTTTAAAGATTACTAAGATTTCTTAAACAGGAATTACAATCCCCTTGAATTTCAGTTTAGCAGAAACTGTTTTCACTGAGAAATAGTAAATCAATTATTCTACCAAATCTATAAGTCCAGCAGGTGCTTTGTAAGCAGTATATAAAGACAAGACCTTGTTTCAAAAAGCTTACAAAACAGTTGATAAGCTAGGCAATGAAGGACAGATGTGATATAAGGACTAGCTAGAAAAGGTCCCTGCTCTAAGAGGAAAATTAATCACAGCATCTAGATGCACACTGGTTCATCAGTTCTACGTATTTTTAACCTAGCAGTGTAGGCATCATCCTGCTGGCAGACAGTATGGCAGATGTGACGGCTCTGCAGTGATCTGAAACACATGAAGGCACACATATAACTCAGAAGGAGATTTTGGCAAGACATGGACAACCTGGAAGAACTATAGGTATGCTAGTGTGAGAAACATGAAAAAGATCCCAAAGCTGGTGTCAACAGTAAATTCAAACATGACAGCAGCTTGTCTGGTCATTGACAGAACTAGGGGATGCACAACAGTTTCAAAAGCAAGACCAGGATGGCTGCATTAGAACAATATAAAGTCCAGCAAATTCCCAACACTAACTACTTGCTTTGGTAGTAAAACACAACGTGAAATACTCAGCTGATAATTTTATGCCTAACATAGATTAGAAATGCAATCTCAAGAAATTGGAATCTCCTTTCAAGAGTAGTAGACAATAAATAGAAGCTGTATCTTTATTCTGTCTCCAACAGAAAAAAAAAAAAAAATCACTCATGCCAATGGGATATAACTTGTAATAAAGTTCTCAGGTGTTTTGTTGTTGTTGTTGTTTGGTTTGGGTTTGTTTTCTTGTTGTCCATAATGTCTATATAAATAATAATAAAGGTACTTAATTTGATTTCATTAATTAAACTTATAACTATACTTTCATTTGCTGCTATAAAAACAAGCTACTTTAAAAGCATTGCAATGACTTAAAAATATGCATCCTCTGATTAATTAGTAGAAATGCTACAGAATTCACTCCCATTCAAAAAGTCTGCATTCAAGACCTCAGAGTCTTGACAGCCCCTCAGTCCTCATCTAGAACATTTATCAATGGACCACACATATCATCAAGCAGATGGTATCCAGGAAACTGTTAGAAAGGCTTAATTCTTTTCTCTGTGAGAAAGTGTGAGCTGAGATGGAATTTCATTAAAGTCCAAAGACTTTCATTGTTATAAAAGCACTCTGAATAGAATCAGGCCTGAAATGCAGAAGTGTGTAGGATTCACCTGAATCAACCCTGGCAAGAAAAAAACATGGCTGTCTGCAAGATAATTTGCTATTCTAAACCTGCCCTGACAAAAAGCAAATTTGTTATAAAATATGTACCATGTGCAATTTTTTTTTCTTTTTTTTTTCTTTTTTTTTTTAAGGAGAAATACTAGAGTAAATAATGTTCTGTAGCAACTCACATTATCAGCATAGGACACTGCAGTGCAAGCATAGACTATAATTTAGTTGCCTGTATCAGATGTCACTCTCATAAAATTTCTTCCATTGCTCCACAGGAGAATGTTGGAACTGCCATACAAGAGGAGACCAATACTCCACCAGACAATGCCAATATCAGGAAAATTATGTATGAACATATCTGTGAAACTTCACTCAAGATTCAGTTCACATACCTGGGGTTTTTTGTTCTCCCTCTTTTTTTGGGTTTTTTTTTTCTTTTTTCTTTTTTCTTTTTTCTTTTTTTCTTTTTTCTTTTTTTCTTTTTTTTTCTTTTTTTTTCTTTTCTCAGTATTTCCAGTTTCCTGTGGGCTTCTGCAGGAGAGAATATGACACTGTGCCACACAACATCCTTGTCTCTAATTGGAGACATACGGATTTGATGGTTGGACCACTCGCTGGATGGTAGCACTCAAAGAGTTGTGGTCAATGGCACTAGAATGATCTAGTACCCATATCAAATGGTTTTATGTTGTACACACTAACAAATCATGTCTATTTTCTCTAAGCAGATTATGGAATATTAAAGTGCTTCTCATGTTACTATGTAGATTTTTGAGATAGCTTTATTCTGTTTGTGTGTTTGCTGTTCAAGGTTTTTTAGGGTTTAGGGGTTTTTTGTTATTTAGTTGCTTGAGTAATGCATGATTATCATAGAGTTTTAAGCATTCTGTTTGCTTTACTACTCTGCATCGTTAACACAAAAATAGTTCTAATTAAAGATCACTGAATGTAAAATATGAATAAATCTTTATCACTTAGGGATTATGCTATAGAATAATTTATTTGGTGTGTTTCACAGAATTTGGTCATGATGAATAGCAATGTCATCATGACTTTCTGAAGTAGTCACATAGCTTGTTGCTATGTTAGTTACTTCCGAAAGTGACTTGTGTTGTTATGAATGGACACCTGGGATTCACACACAGCTTTCCCTAAATAATGCCTACCATGGAGCATTTCAAAGGAGCCAACATTGTTTTTCTGTTTGTTTTTTTTTTTTTTTTTTTCCCCTGCCTCTTGCTTTTGTAACTAGTCTCTTTAAGAAGCAGAATGTATCATCATGATTTGTCATCATGTTTGATTTTATAAATAAATAAATATAACAAAATATAACAAATTGACGAAAAATTTCAAACCATATTCATTTCACTGCAGACATTTATTCAGTACGTGGCAGAACTCTGAAAAGCAAGTTGATATAGCATTTAGCTGAAAAAGCTTAATCTTAGCTTTCAGCTGGGTCCTCAGCATTATTTCTGATTACTTTATTGCTCTAGAATAAAGAGCTTTGAGAAATTAAGCTAGAACACAAGAGCTTCCCCCACTGGATTTAGTCACATGGCTCCTTGTTTTCTCTTTCTCTAACTTCAAGAATCTTCCAAACTTTGTTATATCGTTGCTCAACTTCCGAAAACTTCATATATGGAGTATATTACAATTTTCTTAATGTTTGATATCTTTGGGAAGGTGAGGATCTGATTTCATATCTCTCCAGCTTGAGGAGGGAAATAAATGAGTTCTCTAAGCAGCCAGCTATCTGTATGAAGTGGACAGCATAGCCCCTGGTGCATCTGAATGCAATCATGTTGGCCTTTTTTTTTTTAGAGAGGAGGGCAGAGGGAGAATGCTTTTACCAGCTGGGCTCCAGAGATCTCTTCCATATGTGATCCAACTTCAATTATCACATGATTCCATAGTTAAGCATCTCAAAATGAATGCACAAGCCCTTTGCAAGATATAGACACAGCTCTACCAGAAGCCAAACTAGAGTTAAGACATTGTCTTGAGGTAAGCAAGAGCAAAAACTCTAAGTAGGAATCTTATGCATTTTCTTTTGGTGGAATGGAGTCACCTATACCAGAAATATCATTGAAATGGAAGATTTTTGAGTAGCATCAGGTAACATTAGTTCTTATGTTCTTTCTGCTAATCAAATGCTGAAGTGTGTGGATATTGAAGATAGTTTTTACTTGGTAGTAGGTACAGAGAGTGGTCATGCTAGATGTCATGCAAAACCTATATTATACTGTTACCTGTAATATAGCTAGACTTCTTTCTATGTTCTTCCAGTAAGGGAAGAAAGGTAGAAATGAAAATACTGTCAAAAAATATTCGACAGAGGCACTGTCAGGACTGACATATGTAAGAATTTATAATGACCACCAGTCTCCTACTCCAGTAATTACTACTTCACTCTCTGTTTATAATATTTGAGGGATGACACAGCTTTTGTCATCTACCCAGCTGAATTTTACAACAACAGACTTTTAGTAATGTTTATATATTTAATAACCCACATAGGTGTATTACATGTATGCTTCTCAAATTTTATGTTTTTTCTGGAGAGGATATGAAGAAGCTACCATTGCATCAGTGCTTCCAGTGCAGGGAAGCCATGGGTGAAAAACATATTACCTCTGAGCTATTTTTAAAACCGTGGCATTAGCAAAGGTCCCAACTATGCAGTTGTTATGCACTGAAAGTGCCCTACAAGCACCAAAGTAGTAATGTGCCTTGAACAGCAATCTGAAAAGTAGTGATATAGTGGATCATTTGATCAGGTCATTGGCAAACTCAATGTATAAGAAAAATGTGACAGAGCACTCAAAGGTCTCAGTGGATACACAAGAACTTCTCTGAGACCAGATGCCAGGTCAGATTTACAGCTCGGACAGTTTGCTTGCCTATAGGAACATCCCTGAAATTACTTCTGGGCCAATCCAAACTTTTCCTGAGGAAAATAAAACCATGGATGTTACCTAGATCCAGAAATCAATCAAGAACACATTGGTTAATCATAAATCATTCTGAACATTCTGAATTCAGATATTAGGTAACAACTATGAGATACAGAAAATAGTTTTAGTTTCTTCCCAAAAGATCCTGCCAGATCACCTGCAAAATGAGAAGCTGAATACAGTGACATTTCAATATGCTACCAGAACAATATGGACTACCTAGATCAGACAGGAACAAGGTAACTGTAGCTCAAGAAAATGTGCTAAAAGAAATGCATTCCAGGAATCAGAAAAGGATGATACTACTGATAGTAGGAGCAACAGTAGATGTAGATGTATCTTGTGTTTCTATAGCCAGAATTTTATCAAGGCAGTGTGACTGCAAAGGCAGATTTTCAACAGTGGCAAAACCCAAAAATATGAGAAAGCAGTTTGTTTGAGACAAGATTTCCAACACTGGAATATTAAGTTTGAACTGAGGGTAAAATACATATGAAATGGCAAAAAAAGGGTAAAATAGAGATCTAGAATTCCTGATAGGAAAAGCTAAAAAATATGAGATTTTCCATTTGGCTTTGGTTTGTTTTTTTGCTTTTTGTTTTGTTTTGTTTTTTGTGCTTCACTTTTGTCTATAAATACTACTTCTATTGTGTTTTCCTTAAGAAACTAGATGTCTGTGTTCATTATTTTTTCTAAAAATACATTAAAATGCTTGTGCTAAATTAGTTGGAAAATGTCATCATAACTAGTTTGAAAGGTCATACAATGTAACTTGCAATAAAATGAATTCACACTAAATATTAATAAAGATATTGTAAAGAACATAACTTGAAATAAAATCCTGATTTAGGGGTCAAATATTGCCAGGTTTACTGAATCAAGTCACAACTAAAACTAATTCGTATCTCAGCACAGAAAAACAGCTGAGACACACTCTTTAACTACAACAAACAAACAAACAAAACAAAACCCCACAAAAATACAAAAAACAAAACACCAAAGTGGGAAGTTAACACTCCTGCCGTATAACTCAACATGATGGATTGTTTTAAGCCAATGTTGTTTGAATTAGTGCATTAGTTTATTTCAATAACACACATTTGTATCACATTTCTGATAGGAATAACATTCACAGCAGGCTTGGGACTTCATCTCAGTTGGGGTTTGTAGATGCTCCAAATATTTTTTCAGCATGGCCATATAAGAAACAGTTACCCTCCATATGTCAATATTTTCAATTATTTTGGTTTTTTAATCTCAAGTAAATACAGAAATATATTCTAACTGCCCTATTCAGGTCCATGAAAGATCTGTAATTTACTTCAGAATGAGCAAGACAGCATCCAGAATGTGTGATCACTCCTCAGGATTTGCTATGGTGAGTCAGACCAGCAGTACTTTTGTCTCAAACAATGACCAGTGGCATGCATCAAAGGGTTAAGTCTAAGAATTGTGCAACACAGTATGTCATCCCTGTGGCATAAGCTCCCACGTGCCAACAGCCAGAGGCATAGGGATTTTCTGCATCAGAGGTTGCATTTATGAAAGGCAGGTCCTGCCTGACTAACCTGTCCTCATTCTGGTGGTGACCTGCAAGGTCCCACTAAGCAAGGTGACCTGTTTAGTGGATGAGAGAAAGGCTGTGGACATTGCACACCTGGACTTTAGTAAAGCCTTTTACACCATTTGCCACAGCATTCTCCTGGAGAAACTGGCTGCTCATGGCTTGGATCTGCATACACTTTGCTGGGTAAGAAACTGGCTGGATGGCCAGGCCCAAAGAGTTGTGGTGAATGGACTTGAATCCAGTCACGAGTGGTGTTCCCCAGGGTTCAGCACTGGGGCCAGTTCTCTTTAATATCTTTATCAATGACCTGGATGAGTGGATCGAGTACATCCTCAGTAAGTTTGCAGATGACAACAAGTTGGGCAGGAGTGTTGATCTGGAGCGCAGGAAGGCTGTACAGAGGGATATAGACAGGCTGCATCCATGGGCCAAGGCCAACTGTATGCGGTTCAACAAGGCCAAGTGCCGGGTCCTGCACNGTGTTGGTCTCTTCTCCCAAGTAACAAGGGATAGGACAAGAGCAAATGGCCTCAAGCTGTGCCGGGGTGGTTTAGATTGGATATCAGGAAAAATTTCTTCATTGAAAGACTGGTCAGGCTTTGGAACAGGCTGACCAGAGAGGTGGTGGAGTTGCCATCCCTGGAGGTATTTACACATAAGTGTGGTGCTTAGGGCCATGATTTAGTGGTGGACTTGGCAGTGATAGGTTAATGGTTGGACTTGATGATTTTAAAGGTCTTTTCCAACCTAAATGATTCTATGATTCTATGATTTCAAGACCCTGACACCATTGTCTTGTCTCACATGTGCTGTTGTTCCTATTTAGTCATGGTTACCTGTTAAGATTACAGGTATCAGAAATTTTAAAGTATGTTTTGATGCACTGGTTTATTTCATGGGTTTGAATCCTCTGAAATACACAATGAAATACTGTGAGATCCCTTTCTGTCTTACTGCTATTGAAAGAGAAAAGGCTAGGTACAAGGTACGTTATTTCACTGTGATTCAACTTAGGAGAGAGGTCTTTCTTTACTGCTTACATACATATGATCACTTGAAAAATATGACAACCAAATACAAGTATAATCTTGATCTCTGATTCAGTGTTGGTGATAAATAGGGAGAGGGGAACAAATGCTCCTGAGGAAACAGAGTATGCATAGAAATGAAGGAGAGACAGCATAAAAAATAGGGAAAGTTTTCCCTTTTAGGCAGAGAAAATCACAAAATGCTTTGCAAGTGCAATAAATAATGTAGCATAAGGCACATAGACACTAAAATCTTTTCATTCAGCAAGAAAGCTAAATCATATACTGAGAGTAGACTTGAAAACATGTTAAGTGCAATAGTAAAAAAAATGTTACTTTCTAATGTAAAACTGAGGCTCTGGAGGATAGTTTCAGATTCCACATTCATTCAGCTTTCCCTTTAGGACCAAAATGATGGGGATGTTAAGGCATTTTGTTTCTCTCTTTATCAGCCTGTTTGACTTCCCTAAAGAAAGATAGCTTTATTTTTTAAGGACTTCTGAAATATTTAGAGTTCTGTGACATGTCCTAGAAGAAACCTAAATAGCTAAGCATATAAAATGCTTCAGTTTTCTTTTATTCAACCAATTGACTAAGGTATTACTGAATACAAGCCTGAATTTGAGTAAGGAAATAAACAAACTATGGCTAACAGCAATCATAATGTTGTCATCATTGTTGATGTATGCCCCACACTAAGCCCTCCTACATGATTCAGACCTACAATTGATTCTGCACCTCTTCACAACAAATAGAAACATCAGTAGTTTGAAGCTGAAAATATATATCTCTGTACCAGATTCTTAGGACGCAATTCCTGATCAAAAAAAATTAAATTAAAAAGAAGGACCTCCTTTAGGAAGGACAGGCAGGGGAGATCAGGCGGGGGTGTCACATTCTATGTTAATGACCAGCTGGAGTGCAGGGAGCTCTGCTTGGGGAAGGATGATTAGCTGACTGAGAGCTTATAGGTTGGGATTAAAGGGAGGCCAGGGGACATTATAGTGCAGGTCTGCTACAGGCCACCTGACCAGGAAGACCAAGTGGATGAGGCCCTTTATAGACAGATAGGAGCAGCCTCATGTTCACAAGCCTTCGTCCTCATGGGTGACTTCAACCACAAGACACCTGGTTACCTAGGACATGGAGAAGGCTGAGGTACTCAATGACTTTTTTGCCTCAGTCTTCACTGTCAATTGCTCTAGCCACACNCTTATGAGGACAGGCTGAGAGAGTTGGGATTGTTCAGCCTTGAGAAGAAGAGACTCCGGGGAGATCTAATTGTGACCTTCCGGTACGTGAAGGGGCCTACAGGAAAGATGGAGAGGGACTTTTTATCAGGGAGTATAGTGATAGGACAAGGGGTAATGGATTTAAACTGAAGGAGGGTAGATGTAGATTAGATGTTAGAAATAAATTCTTTACTGTGAGGGTGGTGAGGCACTGGAACAGGTTGCCCAGAGAGGTTGTGGATGCCCCATCCCTGGAAGTGTTTAAGGACAGGTTGGATGGGGCTTTGGGCTACCTGGTCTGGAAGGTGTCCCTGCCCATGGCAGGGGGGTTGGAACTAGATGATCTTTGAGGTCCCTTCTAACCCAAACCATTCTATGATTCTGTGGTTCTAATATTTAACTACTTATGCAGATTGGAATGGCTGGAATCTTTTGAAGATCTACTTGGAAGTCTGTTCCAATGACCCTGAGACATGTGCCAGCAGAGACTTTGCTGCTAATCAAACAGAAATTTCAATGCACTAGAAGTAAAGTAAGATTCAATCCTTTGTTGTGAAGATTTGCAGGATATCAGAAATCTAGGAACTTCTCTTGGAGAGAGTATGATTTATGTAAACTCTGAATTTAGACTTGGGAAAACAGAAATAACAGTACTAGGAAAAACCCAAACAACACAAACCAAAACCCAAAACCAAAAACCAAAATGAAAACAAAACAAAACCCTAAACTAAACCAAACAAAACAAAACATAACACCACACACACACACACCACCCCCAAACAAAGCAAGCAAGCTGTGAAATGGGAATGCATCATGTTTTGAGATCTCCAATTTATAGGCCAGGAGTATGTACCCATTACATCCTTTTCATTATTTAGATAATGAGAAAATGGGTTCCTCAAAATTCAAAGGTCCATGTTTTTTAATGGATAAAGACAAGATATGCAACAAGAATTAAGTTTATGACAAGCAGTTCTAAATTATCAATTGTGATTGGCTTTGAAGCCATCAGGAAATGACTCCTAAGACAAGAAGCCTAATACCTCAGTATCAGCTTTGGTTTTTTTTTATCTAACTGATGCTATTATTGCACTTGTAGAATAAAATATTTTATATATTTTACAGTACAATATCACAACTCTATAGGAGAGAAAGAAGAAATATGGAAACTGGCTAAAAAGCATCAAAACGGTATAAAACTAATTTCAGCATCCCTAAAAAATACAGTGTGCAACTTAACATGGAACATCTTAACAATAGCTGGATTATGATTCAAGTGTCTGCCTAGTGGATTATTATTCTAGAACTTCATAAACACTTTTGTTAAAAAATGTCTTCTAATTTCCAGCCTTATGTTATTCATGGACATTATGTAGTTACAGTATAATCCGTAGGAAACATTTTAAAAATGTTCTGAAAGTCAAGAGAAATGCTTATTCAGTTCAGGATTAGGAAAAAAATTCTCAAAACAGGATGAGGTGCACAAATGCGTTTCTTCTCCTCAGTATAATCTCTTAGTAAAATTAATACAATTATGCCTTATGCAGTCAGTGCACTCATATAACCAATGCAGTCTGAGGAGTTAAAAGAGAGGAATTGTACCTGGGGCACTGGAAAATAGTCTTTTATGATTTTTAACCAGCTGACTGTGTCAATAATAATGATTAAACAGACAATTTGTAAATTTGATTCAAATAGGATTAGAATTATTTTTAAGTGACTAATCTCAAGCTATTATACTTAACATAAATGTAACTTCAAGATTTTGTTATATGGTTTCCTAAAGGCACAGAAGGTCTCAAGGCCTCTATAATTCTTAATTATATATTCTAAATATCTGTATATACATAAAATCTCAAAAAAAAAAAAAAAAAAAAAATCACTTCCTTGATTCCTTATAAATGGGAAGGGTTCTTTCTTTACAGCTAGATGACATTCATTGGGAAGGTACACATGATTGTAACAACTGACTATTATAGATTATATTAATATTATAGATTATATTAATTGTACATTTGCTTCAATAGTCCTTCTGTACAATTAGATAGAACTGTTGTCTGAAAAGTGGATTTGTTGCCTGGTGTGCAATAAGCCAATTCTCACACACACAGGAGAGATATTGCTTTTTATTCAGGCCTGGGTGCTCAGTGGATTTCCACAAATCAAGCACACCTAACGCTGGTTCTCATGTCATATTTATACACATATGTCACAAATTAGTACACTCCCAGTTACAATGATTGGTTCACACTTCTTCGCCTAGTACGCAAACTAGAATGCATGCTCAGTTCTTTTCTCTGCCTTTATCTTTTGAGTTGGTGGTATAATTTGGGTAGGGGGCTCATGAGTCGGTGGTTGCGGAGACCCTGGCCCAAATTCCCTTTCCCCTATTTTCTCAATACTTCTGGCACTTCCAAATGGTTCTTCAGGGTCTGTTGATCAGACTAACAATTTATCGGTTATGCTTCTACCTCTTGACAATCAGTCTTAATTAATACATTGTTTTGGGTAAATATTAACTAACAGAATGGTAGGACTGTACAATAGCCATTATTAGTAGTACCTAGTAACTATTTACAAAACTATGTGCGACATCCTTAACTATAGAACTACGAAAAACTATCTGTAACTTCTAAGCTACAAAATCATGATTAACTTTTGAATTCGATGCAAGATACCAGTACTAGGTTTCATAATTTCCCTGTGAGATCATCTCTAGTCAAGACCTCAATAAATAGCACATATTTTAAAGCTATTTAATGGAAATAGTCTTCAAAATATAAGCTTAAAAATTTACATTAATTTAGTAAGCTATTTTTGTTCTTATATTTCTGTGTAGCTGCTCTCATTACCGACACAAAGGCTTAAATCTATTATGTGATCATATGTTCCACTAAAAATTCTGTATTAAACTCTATAGAAAAGTATTGTATTTCAATTTCATGTAAAGATATTGTTGTAACTTGGATAAGATCAGAATATTTGCTTCTCCCTACAAGTAATGATTTGCTTCTTCATATTACTTGTTCTCTATACCATTTTCTTATATTATGTACAGCTATATATCTACCAAGTCCCATAAATCTTCTCTCTAAGCATAACTCAAAAACTTGGCTTTGCCATATTTCTTTTATCTTTTTTTTTTTTATGTTGTTTGTCTGCTGAAATGATAATTTTATATTGCTTTTAATTGCTCCTCAGAAGAGCTACATTTTATGAATTATCCATTCAATAATCTCTTGAAGCCTTGATTAGTATTCAAAGAAGTTACTGGGCTCAGCCAAGACAGAATAGACCTCGAACTCTCTAAATATGTCTATTTCTCCACTTCATATATGCTGCGTGGCTAAATTTTTGTTTATGCATTAAAGTTCAAAAATTGCTGAAAGATATAGATTTACTTTTGCTGGTGAGCATCTATGGCATTGTAATGTCTCCACAATTATTTTTAAAGTTTGGAAAGTGTGTTTGAAATATTTCTCAATAAATGTGTAAAACTTCTGGCTATATTTTCAAGGTGCACTTGTGCAAAATGGATAAAGCAGCAATATCATTGGATAATTCTTGGGTTTGGAATTGTTCAGGTAATCTTCACTGCTTAAAGGCTGCTGCAGAGTATGCCTGGAAGGAACAACATTTGCATTCTGAGGACTAAAAAATATTCCTTGCATTGACGATTTCACAATTAGGCTTCACAAAACAAGTGTCACAGTTGTCACCCTTTGATTGCTTTTACCTTTTGCTGAAAGCACCTGAAAGTCTCCTGCTCAGGTTGCTGTAAGGTTGACAATATTTCCTGAAATACTTTCTTTTGTGACTTAATTGCATCATTCTTAGAAAGGCACTCCGGAGACTCATGTTCAAACTGAATCTTTCATATTAAAATAAGACTTTTCAGTAGTCATACACAGTGGTGCTTGTTTTTCATGCTGCCTTGAAGGAATTGTCTGTGGTCCTTCAGGGTTGCAAATAATTTAACAAAAATTGAAAACCTGAGCTCCTATTTAACTCCTGTAAGCAAGATTAAACTCCTGCCTCTCCTTGTTTTCTTGTGGTTTACCTTGGTGATGTCCTTATTTTAGATATGTTTAAGTACTGTACTTTCTCAAGTACTAGTCACACAGTTCTCCAGAATAATGTGGCTTTAGTCTTTTCTTGTGAAATACTAATAAACAGCAAAAGAAAATAAATGTGCATAGTCATGTCTTGGGTTATCCTTGTTGTTGCTGACTTAAATGATAAAAAATGTAAGGAGACAGGAAAAACTGAGAGAGAAAGAAAAGGGAGGGAAGGGTGTATAATCTCTTTCTCACTAATGAGCAACAAGATATTTTTTTTTTACCAGTGAATCAGTAATCAGGAAAAGCACAGCTAAACTGTGATTTATATATACAGTGTTTTCTGAGCTACTGTGTATTGAGTCTCAGGAAGATTTCAGCCAACAGTTTGTACTGGAGGAGAGTTTGGCAAGTGAGTGGGACAACCTAGGGGCAATCAGGAGCAATCTGGGAAGGCAGTTTATCACCTACTGGTAGATGCTTTGATAGAATGTTCATCCACTACTTCACTATTCATGCTCAGTAGGCATGGAAATAACTGCAGCCTGGAGCAATGACCACAGAGAAGATCTGATACCCTCACTCGACCCCTGCCAATATGCAGCAATTTCATGCACTTTCATAGGGCACTTGATGTAGTTTTAAAGCTTTACTTAAAATAAATCTGAATGTATATGTCTTTATAATTAGTTTAACACAAGTCTGTGGGATAACAAAATGCCACCAAAATATACATCCTGTTAGTGGAACATGGGAGAACATCAGGGTTTCATAAAGAAATCAGAACACATCCTAATAAAACTCAATGGGAAGCCAATTCTAATCACACAATTTAATTTTAGTCCTGAGATTAAAAACAGGGAGAAAACTCACAATTCATTAATTCCTGCAGGAAACCAACTCCAGATTTAGGATTTGAAAGAAAAAAAGAAGGGGGAAAAAAAAAAAAAAAAGGACAAAAAAAAATCTGGAGTTGTGTTACACATTTTTAATAAAAATACTACTTTTAAAAATAACTGTTGCTGCATGCTGAATATTGTATAGGGTCATCATTTACATTGTTTCAAATATTCTTACCCTTATAGACTAAAAAATCAGATATTTTTATACGAGGAACTTTGTTCAGTAACTTTAAAGTATCTGCTCTCTTAATGGTTGAAATTGACACACATTTATGAAAGATAGGTACAGAAACTCATATATGAATGGAATATAAATGTAAATAATACACCTCACATTTTGAAAGGTTAAGTTAAAAACATTCCAATTTTGCTCAGTTTGGGGGTTTCTCTTGGTTTTCACTTGTTTCCTCGTGGTTCTTCTTGTAGTGAGGGGTTCAAGAGAAACATAAATCAGTGTTCAGTTCAGAGATTTTAGTATGTCTGGGAGGTTTATCCAACCAAAATACAATGACAAATATTGTTTGGCAGCTCTGTAGATTTATGTTTAAGGCTTGGGGTGTGGGGGTTTTTTTAGATGTATATAAACATAAATACAAAATAAAATGTCGTAGAACTCTCTCAAAGATGAATCCTGCATGGTATGCTAGTAATGAAATCCCCTTAAACTGTTTGACAAAGATCACAAATTTATTGCTAAATTCCTTCCCTATTTTTATATACACAAATATAAAATCCTAAGTACTATGCCATTGTTAAACTTTTGTTTCCCTGTTTGATTTGCAGGATGAAAAAAAGAATTAAATTGGGAAGTTTAGGTCAAAAAAAATATTTAAACTTCCAAAGAGGGACTTAAAATTATGCAGGTCAATGTGAGACTGAGATTATGAAAAAGTCCTTGTACAACTCAGAAGTACTTAAATTCCAAACCCTTTCTTAATGGACTACAGAGTTTTAAACTGTCTACATACAACTTCTGGACATTTACTTTCAGGGGACTGGGAATACCCATATGAGATTCAGTGTACCTAAATTACACACCTGACAGGAGGAATGCACCATTAGATATCTATTTGGTAGAGAGTGGAACAGCAGAGGGTTTCATTTGATGTTCTCCAACATAAGTGTTCCTTTACAAATGCAGTGCGAGTCACGTCACAGATCTTGGGAAATTGCTTGGTCCTCCAAAATTAGGATACACAGCTGTATCCATTGATCCAAGAGGGTTCTGGAGGAAAATACAAGATCTTTAACTCCACTTGGAATCTGATTTCTTTATCCTCATTTTGAGTCTAGTAATCTAAACAGATCTTGTGAAGGAAGTCAACAATGGTAATATTGAGCAATCAAGAGTATTCTGCAGAGAGACAACCACAAGACAATCTTTTTATGGAAGAGTGGAGGGGGTTTCAATCTTTGTTTCCATAACTGCTTCTGCTTTTTAATATCCCATACAAAATGTGTATACCTGTCAGGGATCAGGATCCCAAATGCCTCTTCCATTCCCTCTCAGCTGAGAAACCACCTCTGACAGCAATTCAGACAGCAAATTGTCAAGGTGGCAAAACAGTACAAAAGAGGGACAGTGATCAGTTGTTCTAGCCAGACCTCAATCCAGCAATTTCTGCTGCTAGTAATGCTGAGAGAAGAAAAACAGACTTTCTTGTCTCCTCTTTCTACAATTCCCTCCCTGCCAGTCCATCAACTGTGCTTTGGGTTGTGAAAGTCATTTTAGATGGAGCCCTAAATCTCTGTAGTTTGAGCTTTTTGACTATGACCTTGAAAGCTCTTGCATAAGCTGTTATCCAGAAGGAAGCTAGGATTTCCAAAATAATGTAAGCTGTGCCTCTGCCTTCTGACAACTGTGCCTTTTTTTCCGAAATTACAGCTCTGACGCTTGTCCATGTATGGGGTAACTGAGTTATCCCAGATATCACATAAATTCACCAGCTTGGTAACACCTGATCTCACAAAACATAGCATTCACAATTTAATTTAAAAATGTAAAATAAACAAACAAATGACCAAAAAAACCCAAACTAAAAGGCCTAACAAGGAAACCCAAGCCCTAGCTTTTACTATACTTCTCTAGTGAAAGCCTGAATCATCTTTAGCCAATCATCTGTAGAGTGAAAAATCCTTTTCAGGGAAGATATTCAGTGTAAATCACAGAATGATAGGATAACTCAGACTGGAGGAGACCTTAGGAGGTCTCTGGTCAAAACTTCTCAGAGTAGAGGTAAGCTGTGAGATCAAACCAGATTGCTCAAGCTTTATACAGTTGAGTAAACCTCTAAGGATGGCAACTTTGAAAAAAACAAAAACAAAAACAAACCAAACAAAACTTTCTTTGGACAACCTGCTCCAATGCTTGATGATCCCCGTGGTGAAAAGATTTGTCCTTATATCCACTTGGTTAGGCACTCCTATTGCTGTTTGTGATTTTTCCCATTTCAGTGAATATACATTGTCTCTTGTCCTCCTGTCTTCCACTGCTGTGAAGAGCCTGGCTCTGTTTTCTTGATGACTTTCTCCCTGGTATTATTAGAGTGCTGTTCAGTTCCACCAAAGCTGCCTCTTTTCCAGCTAAGCAAGTCCAGTGCCCTCAGCCTCTCCTCATCACATGTAGCATCACCCCAGGCAGTCTTTGAAATGGAAATATATCACATGGCTCAGAAGATGGGATCTCATGTAGCAGAAATAGCTAAAGGAAAAAACAACTTACATTAACAGCCTGAATTCTGTGTTTCCTGCTGAATGTAGTTTGTTAGCATTGTAATGTTTAGTTGCAGTAGGTCAAATTTTATCCTGTTAAACTGATAAACAAACTGCTGGCTTTAATTCTTCCATTGTAGTGTTTTATGGCATCCATTTTACATGCCACAGCTGTCTTTAAGAGAGTATGAAAGCTAGAGTGATAAGAAAATTAGAAATGAGGGAAAATAAACATATTTGTTCAGATACTCTGTTATTTGATCAAAATAAGAGAGATTGAGTGATTGGCCAGAGTGGGATTAGCAGCCACAGAACTTTTCATGCTGCAATTTTGTGAATTGTCTCTATTTCTGAGTTAAGTTAATTAGAAGTGAAGTAAATTATGTAAAGTTTTGCATGATGTTCCACCAACTAAGGAGAGCCATAAAAGAATCATAAGCTCATCTTTTCTCAGCTTTGTGGCCATTAGCATTTTCTAGTGCTCTTAGTAGTAGTTCTAGAGCTCTTTGGTTTTGGGAAAGGAAGGGAAGATGCTTCATACAACTGTTTTGAACTTACTTAAAAAACCCCACACTTATGAGGTTGCAAGAATCTGTAAAAAAGTACCACAGCAGGATGAGACAGCCCCTTAGGTTTCACCCCAAGTATCAGATATCTGTACGTTTTGTATTGAGAATTGGATATGAAACCATATTCATCTTAGAAAAAATACATCCTTTATAAAAGCCTGACTGCACGTACATTTAGTAACTATTTTGTGAAATCTCTCATAGTTAAAAGAAGTTCCCACAGACAGCTGAGAATGAATCACAAGAGAAAGCCAGTGACATTCTCCTGTCTTTGAAGTCTTTATAGTCTGCACTGGAAATGCTTTCAGCCAACACAAACCAACAATTTCTGATTTTAAATACATCCATCCAGCTGAAAGTGCATTCAAAAAGTTGTTTAAAAAGAAAGAAAAAAAATAATAGTTCTGTTTGCTTTGTATTTCGGTTTAAAAGGTGTGGATATCAAAGGATAAAGAGCCTACAAACAGAATGGAGGGTCAAGGTCCTGCAAACTGTGTTACATAGGAAGAACCTCAGACTTGGAGTCAGGCTGAGTCCTATAGGTGATCTTGATCTGCAGTGTTAGTGTAGGGTCACACTGGAAGTGTTTGTAGTTTATAGACTCTACAGCTAGAGCCTTACTGCTGTTGGGGATTGCTAAACCAAGCAGCCCAACAGAGGCAAGGCTGATTCACGTCCATGCCCAGGTCCTACCAGTAGCAAGGCTGGGCACATTTTCTCAATATCCACATGGACAAATATATTTATTTAATACACATACATATCCACCTGGCCAGCCACACAGATCAGCACAGACAGAAAACACAGCATTCATGCAAGCACAAACAGCATCAACGGCCTTATCCTGTTCACCTCACAGGCTGAACAGGCTGAAGGTCCGTTAGTGAGAAATATATCTATGTACATCTGTATAGATATTGCATCTGTATATGTATAATATGGATTTCCCCAGGAACTGGACTTACTTACACACTCAGTCTATGTACTAACACACTTGGCTGCTGGCCAAGGCTGAGTCTATCAGTGATGGTGGTAGCACATCTGTGATAACATAGTTAAGAATGGGGTGGGGGAGGTGGAGGGGAAATGCACAACACCAGCAACAGTCAGAAGAGAGGAGTGAGAATATGTGAAACAACTCTGCAGACACCAAGGTCAGTGAAGAAGGAGGAGAAGGAGGTGCTCCAGGCACCGGATCAGAGATTCCACTGTAGCCTGTGGTGAAGACCACTGTAAGGCAGACTGTCCCCCTGCAGCCCATGTAGACTGATGGTGGAGCAGCACCATCCATCTGCACCCCATGGAGGACCCCGTGCTGGAGCAGGTGGATACCTGAATGAGGCTGTGAACCTGTGAGAAGCCCGGACTGAAGCAGGGTCCTGGTAGGTCCTGTGGACCTGTGGAGAGAGGAGCCCACACTGGAGCAGGTTTGCTGGCAGGACTTGTGATCCCATGGGGGACCCACACTGGAGCAGTTGGTGAAGAACTGTAGCCTGTGGGAAGAACTCAAGTTGGAGAAGTTCATGGAGGACTATCTTCTGTGAAAGGGACCACATTCTGGAGCAGGGGAAGAGTGTGAGGAGTCCTCCCCCTGAGGAGGAAGGAGCGGCAGAGATAATGTGTGATGAACTGACTGCAACACCCATTCCCTGTTCCCTTGAGCCGCTGGAGAGGGAGCAGGCAGAGAAATTGGGAGTGAAGTTGAGCCTGGGAAGAAGGGACAGGTGAGGGGAAGGTGTTTTAATATTTAGTTTTTATTTTCTCATTGCCCTACTCTGATTTGATTGACAATAAATGAAATTAATTTTCTCAAGTCGAGCCTGTTTTGCCCATGATGGTAATTGGTGAATGATCTCTCCCTGTCCTTATTTCAACCCACGAGCCTTTTGTTATATGGAGTGATGGAGTGGATTTGGTGGGCATCTGACATCCAGCCAGGATCCACCCACCACAGTCCTCCAAACATCCCATAAAAGTCTTGTAACATCCCATAATATTGTTCCCCTGCATCCCATAGTATGTCCCATACCCCTAGGCAGTCAGGATATTCAGTGTGAAAGGTGACCTGGAGAGAAGCTCCTACTGCCTCTGATTGGTGTAACCGTTAACATGGGGCTGAGGCTTTCTTGGGACAGACCTGGAGGAGCCAGGAAGGGACTTTTTCTCTGACTGGGTTGTTGGGGTTTCTCCACCCACCCTTGTGCCTCTGTGTTTCCCTGTGCAGGTAGAGTGGAGCCTTTTTTCACATAACTTAGGTCTTGTCCATTCAGAGACCTCATTTCAAAATTAAGATCCCCTAAAAGACATTTTGCAGCTGTCCTCCCCTTCTAAAATATCTAAGCATCTATCTGGTATTTCAATACCATATCTAGTATTTCAAAAAGAGCTTACATCTTTTTGTGTTCATAGACATGCTATGACCAGCTGGATATTGACATTGTGGAATGACTGGCTATGTAGTTATCAGCAATGTTCCATCAGGTTCACAAGTCAGCAATTCATCAGCCAAATCACTTTCACAATGGAGAAAGGAAAAGGTATTCCTCCTTTATTTTTCCTTAATGGCTAACACAGGAAATCTGAATTCATTTTCCTCTTCACAAGACTGGAACCTAAAGATGTCTGAAATTCACAGGTGAAAACCTCCAGATAAAAATTAAATATTATTCTTAATAATAAAATGTACACTAAATTTACATACCCAAGAACATGTCCAACTAAAACATCATCCTTGCAAAGTAATTGAAAGGGTTTCTACCGTATAAAATGCAAACATTTGAAGGTGAGGAGAGAAGGGGGGGGAGAAAAAGGAAAAAAAGAAAAGGGGGAAAAACCACAAAAGGAAAAANGAAGAAGGAAAAAGGAAAATGAAGGAAGAAGGAAGAAAGAAAATGGAATAAAGGGGATAAAGAAAAAAGAGCAAAAAGAAAGAACTTTTAAAATTAAAAAATTAAAAATTTAAGAGTGATTTCTGCATTAACAGAACTAGAAGACACTTGAGAAAAGAATCAGGACCTCATAGTGAAGTAAGATAAAAACATTTATCTTAAACTGAGTGCAAGTCTCAGTACAGGCAACAACAAAGCTATGTCAATGGATTCATGTAACCTTAATCATACCTTCCTCTTCTTCAAACATGACACATTCTCGTCAGTGACCAGAAAAATCAAGGGGTAACATCTACCGTTAGAATTACTTCAATTCTGTTGCCAAACTCCCATAGCATATCAAATAGAGCATATTACTTTGTAACAGTCCACTTTTCCCTCCTTTAAGACTATGTACTATCAACTTGGAAAGGTGTTAACATGTTATACCTGAAGTTTCCTCATTCTGAACAGCTGAATTCCTAATAAAACATTACTTCCATTTTGCTCAGTAGTATGGCTAGAATTTCTCTGAAGTCACTAAATTGTGGACTGGAAATTAAAATTCTCATACATCAAGGACAGAAACTGTTCAAGACCTCACGAATTTTTTTTAAATTATTATTGTTATTGTCTTCAGTCTCACAAAACAAAATAGCAAATATCTGTGACAAATACATTTCACTTAAACATGGACAGGCTGGCTCAGGACTTTTTTTCCTCATTTTGTTTTTAGTTCTATATTTTTGTGTTTTTCAGAATGTCTTCTGTGAAGAGATCAAGCCTATATATAAGTTTGTAAATTCCACCTAACTTCAGAACAATTTTTATCAAAATCTCCTTTGAAATATCATTCTTTCAACAAAATAAGACAGTTGTAAAATTCTAGCTGAATAGGGGCATAGCTGGAATGATTTGGGGTGCCTTGGAAACAGAGTGCAGTAGAACAGAGAAAGAATTAAGAAAACATTTTAGTCCAAGCAACAGGAAGTTATTTTTTCTTAGCATGGATAAAGTTGTCAGGACAAAGATGTAGGACCTAGAGGGGACCTAAAGAAAGCTGGAGATGGACTTTTACATCTTTTGTGATAGGACAAGGTGTAATGGCCTTAAGCTGAAAGAGGGTAGATTTATATTAAATATTAGGAAGAAATTCTTCCCTGTGAGGGTGGTGAGGCACGGGAACAGGTTGCCCAGAGAAGTTGTGGATGCCCCATCCCTGGAAGTGTTCAAGGCCAGGTTGGATGGGGCTTTGGTCACCCTGGTCTAGTGGAGGGTGTTCCTCCCTATGTAACTAGATGATCTTTGAGGTCCTGTCCAACGCAGGCCATCCTATGATTCTATGATATTTCCTCTGAAAAAGTTGACCAAACCTGAGATTTGCCCTATAGAAACCAACAGGGAATCAGAGGGCCTCAGGCATTGCACAAAACTAGGTTCTTGTTAAGGAGATTGATTAACTTAGCAGAAATCTGAACAGATTGCAAATGTGCTACTGGGCAAACTCCCATTTAATGAAATTTTGTCAGTCATTGGACCAAATTTTTTTTGTATAATTTTGCTGAAGTCGCACCAATATCAATGAAGTAAGATTATGCCTCCTTCTCTGTGTTTTATTTCAAATGAAAATACTAAATACAGGAAAATGGAGAGTGTGGGAGAAGGAAGTAAAGCATATGAAAATAAGTCTTATAGAACAGGAAAGAATTAGTGCAGCTTTCTTCTCAAATCAAAATCTGCTGAGTTTATTTACACTATCATTTTCTTCATATCTACTTCAGCATAAGAGAGCGGAGCTTGTTCTGTGCGGAGATATCCTAGAGATGTCCTAGAGATATGATGTTCCAAATTCTTAACCACTGTCTTGTGCAGTAAATTATTGTAAGAATGTATTTAACCCATGAATTACACCAACACGATGCTGTCAAACCACCCAAAGGTCACTCCAACTTTCTCCCTTCAGCAAGTCGCTGCCTTTCATTTGTCTGAGTCTTGTGAGCAATGGAGTGAAAACTCACAGCATCTCTACTAATAGAAATTCTGAGTTTGATGCATATGTGCAACAGCATGTGCTTTCATCTGCTGTACGAATAGTCCTCCATCCTCCAGCAGGAGGAGAATTGGCAGAAGCTATGAAGAGAATTTCATCTGTCTAGTGAACCAGGCCTCCAAGGAAGCAAAGAAGCTAGGATCTCCTGTTTGCCTGTTCCCTCCACCAAGAACAACTAAACAGGTTGGTGTTTTCAACCAAAAAGTGGAGCTGGGGCCCCAAAAATGTTATTATTTATCTACTTGAGAGTACATCAAAAAGAGCTATCTTGAAAATATATTATTTAAACTGCAAAAACAAGTGTTCAAGTGCTAAGAACCAGCAGATTCCTGTACCCTGTAGAAGCTAAATTCAAGCTTCTAGCACATTGCTCCTACACAGCGAGAAAAAGAAACCCTTTGTGGAAGTAGTATCCTCCTGTGTAATTAAGAACGTCCTTGAGAGAAAGTTATGGCTCCAGAACTGCCACTCTTGTGCACACATAAACAAATGCACACACTCATCCTTCCTTTCCCAGGCGTCTTGCATGCAGCAGGCATTCTCGCATACAAACCCCTTTCCCAATGCACTCAGGTTGAGCCAGCAGTCAGTGTGGCTTAGCTTTGACAACTCCTTGTAGTCTGGGTAAGAAAACAGTTTTACTAGTCACTTGGCCAATTAGCAAGGCAAAAACCACAAATAATTTTTGTGATTTTTTAAAAATCTTATTCTGAAAATCTGTTTTAGAGATGTTAGATGCTTCCCAGTTTCACAAATCATGTTGAGGTAACTAGATACTGGTTTCAGAAAAAAGAAGTGTTGCCCTTTTGTTGATTATGGCCCTGGGCAGGAAGTGATTCTGTGTCTATTGCCATACCAAGCTTAACGATTCAGTGTTCAAATATATTTTCTAACCCTTTTTTTTCTTCTGTACCAATGCAGTGGCTTAACCTTTTTGCACATTATCAAGTAAGAAGATCTCTTAAAAAGCTGACTCTCCATTTCATATGAAAGGTAATTACAGTTTGGAACAGATAAGAAAAAAAAAAAAAATTAGATTACTTTTGACAACATTGTGACAGGCTTTTTGCATATGATGATATAACAATAGCCTTTGAGTTCTGGGTGGAGCCGAATGACTGTCATATCAAAAATATCTTGAATATGCAAATGTGCCTATCTGTGATGAAACTTTTTATTTACTTTGTGCCACAGGTGCAAACAGTAGAGATGACACAATTCCCTGGAGTTTTCATATCTCTGGTGATCATCCCAGACATAAGAAATTCTGAACAAAAACTTCTTCAATATTTCTAGGGTAGATTTTGTACACATTTGAAGAACCCACATCCCACTTTTAAAAGTCTGGCAGAAATATTGCTTTTTCTTATTCTTATATATGCTTTAGAATAAACAGGACATAACAAATATGAGATCATTGTACATCAGAAATGGATATGATAATTTTTAAGCAAATAATTTTCTGTAAAATGGAAGTTGGTTTTGTTTTTTTTATTTATGTGAATTTTATGTTTTTGCTAAATTAAAATAATTTTTAAATATCTTAAATGGAATGAAGTTGCATTAATTTTCTTGTCAACGGTAATAATAATAATATGAAACACACACGAACTTCCAGTTCATAGTCAACTTAGTGAACACTTTTGTTAAGAATATATCAGGGAAAGGTCAATTTTTACACATGAATAACTTGAATTTGTATTTCAGATTCATATGGCTTAGTCCCTGCAGCAAAACTTTCAACTGAGCAGAAAATATTTTTCCAATGAGCCATTTACTAAAACAATCACACAAATGTAGTTCTAACACTGCATGAACTACCACTGTGACAATTTGCCATGATTTAACTTTCAAATTTGAAATTGCTAATATGATGACAAAAATGACAAATAACAAAAGCAAATACATTACAGGAAAGGGCAACATTCTTTTTGTAATTGTCACAGAATAGTGTCAAATGGACATATAGCTCCTGTTGTGGATAATTATCTCATACCTTTGTTCAATTCCAGTCTCATACTGTGTATAATAATTTACAGCTCTTGGAGAACAAGTGTCATCTCCCCAAAACAGTGCATTTCCAGTCCTACGTACTCCTTAATGTTATTGCTTAAAGTCTTCATTCCCAACATTTTGTTTTGTACATGAGTTACTTTTTCCATTATGTGTTTCCTATATACTTACAATGTATTTCTAAATGAAACAGCCTTTAGTAACCTTAAAGTACTAGCAATTTCTCACCTCCTTGTAAAATATTCTTTTGAAAACAAAGAAATAAGGAATTTTATAATATCTTATTATTTATTATAATTTAATATAGATTTCTTAGTATTGAGTAATTCTTCTTTAGTCATTAAATGAAACTATTGACTCGAGACATTTTTCCACCTGTGCAAAGCGAATTAAAAGAATGTGTATAACTTGCTTCAGAAACAGGCATTCTTACTGTTGTGACATATAATTGTTCCTTTATAAAGAAGAACGTATCTGATTTCATAGAACTGCAGATAGGTCAATAGAAGATCTAAAAACATGACGTGATTTACAAACTACTAAAGAGTTTGCCTCCTATTAACTCCTGTTCTAAATAGACTTAAAAGCTGCACTGAAAACAAGTTTATTGGTAGGTGTAGATTTTTTTCTTTGTGAAAGACTGTACTTCCTGAAAAGAATTTACATGACAGTTTTCTCCATTTTCTAAGCCATGAGGTAATGAAACCATATTTTTTTTTTTTTAATAGGAAGGTAAAAAAATCCAACAAAACCTCAGTGTGAGGGAAGCTAGGCTTATGAAAACTAATGAAAAACCCACCAACCCACACACCCCCCCCCCCCCCCCCCCCCCAAAATTTTTATCCTGAAATGTGACTTCTGAATGTGCCCAAGCCTTGCATAGAAGCTTAAAGTATTGAAACTGTACTCCTCTTCAGAATGTGAACATGTATTCGAATATGAAGATTTTGAATTATAGAATTTATAAAATTTTCCATTTCATTGATATTTTGCACAAGACAGGAAAAAGAAAAGTTGCTTTCTGATAAACTGATATACATACATAAACTATCTTTGATGGAAAGGAACATAACTGTTCTCAACTTAATAAACAACATGCATGTAAAAATTTCAATTAAATATTTGAAAATATTAATTGCTGGAGGAATATTTTTTAAATTTCTCATTTGTTTACTTATATATATTCAAAGTTATTATCAACATTTCTCTTTTCATGCAGCTTATTAAACATTAGATGCACAAGAACCTAGTTTTGTTATGCACAAAACTAGCAAGAAATAAACTTTTAAAGAAATGAATCTTACTGTGATATTCACCTTTTTGCAGTTTATGACAATATAATGATGAATTGTCTTGCAGTAACACTCACTGAAGTCATGAAAGGTTAATAACTCATTTAAACATTCATTACATGTCCCTATCAAAGTCATCTTAATTTCACAAAGACATCTAAGTTTCTCTTTAGGGAAACACTCTCTCAGGATTCAAGTGTGATTCTTTATTAACAAAATGGCAAGTGCAAAGTTACATGTCAAAACCCTGACTGATGATGCTGCAAATTGGTTCTTCCACCAAAGCAGAAGACTTTAAATTACTGCTTTTTAAAGGTGTGCTCCCTCAAAGGCAATTAATGTGTCAGTTGTCAGTCAGGATTATTTAATTTCCCAGTGAGGTCTAAGAAAATGGGCATAGCAGCTTGATGAACAGAACATGATGATGCCCACAAGAGAATGCTAATAATGCTGCTAGTTTTCTACATTTATTGTGTCTAAAATTTAAGAATTGAAAGTTCAGTCTGTCTATAGTATTTGGAAAGTTCTTTAAAAAAAAAACCAAAAAAACTAAAAACCAACAACAACAAAACCCAACAACAACAAAACCGCCAACAACCTCCAAAAAAACAAAACTCTGAGCTTCCTGGGAACATATTTTTCCTAGGCATTGACAACTTTCCCCATGCAAGTCAGAAATAAGCATGATAAAACTGCTATTTGCAGTATATCTGTTTTGTTATTTATCTTTTTGACAAGCTATGTCCCAGACAGTCCTATCTCAGAATGAACAATAGTTCACCTAAAAGTTGTAGGTAACCGGGTTTTAAATATTCTTTATACTGTGATTTAGGGAAGTGATTTTAAACTGCTGTCCTATGCCTTAGTAATGTCATAATGTTCTGAAATCAGGACTCTTTGCATCTATATTATTAATTTTTCCTAGTTCAAATCAGAAGTGCACTTTGGAAGTGAATCTTCAAGTTGAATCCACTTAATTACTGATTGGTTCACATTGTACAGCATTCTCAGATGGCTTCAGCTGGATTCCTTATGGATGAAATAAAACTGGAAAACACAATCCAGGATGCCTAATACACTCTGACTGTTATCAATCATTCAGTCCATAAGACGGTACTAAAGCCAGCCTGAAGTATACTCTTAGAAATTATAACGGTGTGGACATCAGGCTCTCAGCACCAACTATTACAGTGTATAAATCCATTCCAGCTGAACCACATCATTTGCTTAGGTACATATAGCTCAGATCTCTCCCACTGGTGCTGTTCCACTTGTTATCATATAGACAGTTTTCCAAAATATAAATATTTCTGCTCACATACAAGGAGCACTGTAACTGAAATAAATTCAGAGACATTGAGAAACAGAGGCTATGCAGAAGAACTTTGGTGTGGAAACAGTCGTCCCTGTTATGGTTTTCTCCTTGCAAGTCCTGATGCCTTAAAAAATGAAACGGCATAAAAACATAACCCTGCCTTTCAATAGGATAAATGTTTGCTGTATACACAGATGGGATTTGATAAACCCAGAGGGGTAACTTACAGATAAGAACATGTGTAAGTTTTGTAGAAAAATTAGGCCATATGCAGTAGCATTCCGTTCTCCAAATAAACATGATCATCAAAATTGCTGTCCTGACATTTGTCAGATTAAAATTTGCAGTATGTGATATTACTTACATCTATTGTTTTTCATTTTATTGATTCATAATTCAATTTTTCAGCCTTCCAGTAATAAAATGCAGTGTTTCTAAAGACAGCAAAACAGAATTAAGTAATTTCACTTTAAATATCTTAAACATGTTGAGTTTTTTGAGAAATTATTATGAGAAGAACATAGTGTTCCCTTGAAAATGAGGCTTTTGTATAATGGAGTGTAAAAAAATAACATCTCTTCATGTATTCTCCTCAACTAGATATTTTATATCAGAACAGGGACCAAAACATCCTACATATTTAGAAAATACAGAGGGCTGTGAACAGAAAAATAGAAAAATAGATAAGACAACATGAGATTAATTTTTCACACTAGAGAACTTGTGTTCTGCTTGACCAACAAGTAAAAGAAACTACCATTTCATTTTCTACTTTCTCCCTTCAAAGACCTCTAAGAAAGACTGGTATTTGAAATGTAATGTAAATGACATAGTTTCCGGTAATCCTTACAGAAGTTCATATTGACGTGAATAAAGAACGCATTGTCTTTCAAGGATCTGGTGCAAAAGGCTTGCAGACACTAACATGCTGCTTTTACAGTCCAGGTCACAAGATCCTTTTAGTTGTTCAAAGTCGTAGTTGTCACAAGGATGCCTAAATAAAGACCATGTGGCCAGGGAAGTGTGTAAATCCGATGCTGTCGAACATCCATCCATTAAGGATGGATTCACATAGGATAATTTATAGAATATATTAATATAGAATATAATAATTTCATATCATAAAGAATTTAAAAATATTTTTAAGTGTGAGCAACAGGATTGTATACCAACACCCAATTCTTTAGAAAAATACTTAACTGAATAGGGATACTATTCATGTTGCACTAATGCCGAGAGCTTATTGGTTTCTGCAAACTTATTTCCAATTTGATTAAAAGGTCGTTTTTTTAAGGTAAAAATGTACCAAATTAAATTAAATCACATGTCCTTATATCTCATAAATGTTCATATTCAAAAAGTCTATTATTATGTGTATGTAACCGCATTTTGACAGTTTTGTATTTCTCTTCTAGAACATGGCACATGGCTAACAAGGACTGAAAGCCATCCACAATACACTTAGCCATGTGTAGTAAAATATTTAATAACATTTTGCTGTTTTCTGAATCATCTCTTGTGTGGCATGTGACTTACTTTAAAATTCATTTTTTTCTGAGTTATTTTATTCTTTTTGCAACATGACAAAATAGCTTGAGCTATTGTTAAAGATACAAAACTTGGTTTTAATTACTCAGTATGAGAAAAGTTCATTGCCCAATAACAAGGTTTTCCTTCATTTATTTCCTCTAATATTAAAAGTGGTGGTGTTTTCACTGCACTAATCTCCACACGTGTACTTGGTTTCTCAAAAAATTATCCAGATTTTAAACTGTTAGAAAAGAAAAAAAATCCCTGACTTCAGCACCTGTTATGTTTCTTTCTTGTGGGTTGGCCTTAGCGGTGTTCATTTTCTGAAATGCAAAATTTACTTCATGGATCAACAAGAGAAGAAAAATTTCTTTGCATAAAGATGGAGCTGAAGCAGACAGCAGTTGCACTCTGAAATCAAATGGATGGAAGGATCCTCCCTCTGTTTCATGACTATGTAAAAGACATGCATATCTTTAGAATAGAAATCATCACCAGTCAGCCAAACAGTTTTGGAAAAACAAGTTTTTTCTGAATAGGGTTATGCAACACCCTTGGACTGCAGGGATATTCTGCCAAACAGTGATTCTCCAGAGTGACATGACTGCTGTCAATTTTTATCCTATTCCAGGGAAGAAACTTGCAGGCCTGACACAGGTTTTGCATTTAACATAATTCCTGAAATGCCACCTTTTAGTTCAACTTATTCCAAAGATGGTGTCACTCATGGCCAAACTGTTCTTTATCTTCAAATACATATTTATCTGGAAAGCTGGCAGGAGGAATAGAAGGAAGAACCAGGCAGTGGGGGGTGGGGGTGTGTGTCTGGGTTTTTTTAAAAAAGTTATTTTTATAGATTTTTATAAACTGACTCTCATAAATACACTTTTTAATACATGTAGTTTTCCTTCAGAAATATGGATTTTCCCTGATCACAACAGCAAGCAAACCACTGAGGTTTGCACACAGCTCAGGGACCAGGATATAAACATCTTCTATGGTCTGGTTTCTAGACCATCTCTGGGTCTTCTTTCTGGATGTTGGGACTAAGGATGCTGTAACCTTCTGAACCTTTTCCAGCAATTGAAGCTCAGACAAAGATAATCTCTATGGCACCCTTTCAACCAGCATGACTTCTCTGACTTTGTATCTGTCCTCCTCTTCATGACTGAAATAATTCTACATTATTTCTGGAACTGACAGAGCAGCCATTCATGGAAATGTAAAACAGGTGTATTTGGAGCACCAAGACAATTTTCTTCCAGCACCATAAATGTTTTCTGTATTTCCATATTCTATTTAAACGTAGGAAACAAGTTCTGATCCCACTGAAGCCAGGAAGCTACTTGTCATTAGATTAAAATGAGAGACGAAATGACAGGAGACAAGGCAGGGCAAGGAGAGGCAAAGGGAAATGATCTTGCCACTGATCAGACACAAATATTAAATTAAAACTATGAACATTGCACAGGGAAGCTACTGCTGGGAACTCGCACACTATACAGATTAAAATACATTTGTTTAAAATGCCTAACTTCCCTGGCACTTTTTAAAGAGAGCTTTACCTTATGAAAACACAAAAAGCATCTGGAAAGTTTTTGAGGATTTAATAATGAAGCGCACTTTTCCCTCCAATGCTTTGTTTCACATGTCAAAAGTGTACTGTAATGTGAAATGTATATTTGGATAAGTTTTAACAAATTGCAAATAGGAATGGCAGAAATGTCAAAATCTGCAAACACAGGGGTTGTTCCTTCACTGGAGAGATTTCTCTGTAAGCCAAAGATGAAGGAGATAATGAGTTTGGAAACCCGGCTTGCCCTTTTCCCTTAGTGTCAGCAAGGTCAAGAAAAGGGAATATGCATAAGAAGACACACAATTTGTTTCTGTTATCTTCCCTTGACTGGGAAGTGGTAGGTCCTGACAAACATTTTCAAAAGCAATCACACAAACTTTAGCTATCAGAGCTACGGTCCCTAGTCCAATTATTGCCTTGTCGTCTAAATGTTTGTTGCTTAATTTTGCGCCTTTACTTAGCCCAATATATAATCATTGACAGCACAGACACAAGAATTTAAAAGAATATGTCAAGAGAAATATACAAACTGAATCACTATACAAGGAACAAGTTTGTTTCCTTAAAAAGGTGTATCAGGACCAAGTTGGTAATTCAGTGATCCCAGCAACATCACACATGCCTCAGGTATAGCATCGCTAAAACTACCAGCCATGTAGATTGGTTCTCCACACTCATTATGCACAGTGCCTTAAAGTTACATTCTGCATCTTTTAAGTTGTAGAATACAAGTTGGTTGGAGGTTAATATCAGGTTTCCTGTGTGCACTCACTCTGGAAACTGGTGTGCCACATCCTTTTAGGATTCAAGCAGATTGAACAAAGTACAAATATGCTTTACATATATTAACTCAGAGACTCTACAACAAAATTAACGTGTAACTTAAGAGGAGACAAATATCAGCATAATGTTTCAAGAGAAAGCTGATGTGGGCTTTAAATCTGAAAGCAGGAAGGATGGTTTGAGGAGAGGAGCCTAAAGAAGAAAGGATTTAAGGAGGATGAAGTGTGCTCAGCAAATGAAAAGTAGTTCAAGTGAGACTGAAAACAGAATGTGCTACAGAGATTGTCAGGCAAAAGGCAGAGTGAAGCAAAGTAGCCAACAGGAAAGACGGAGTATTAAATATGTACATACATGAATACGTTTCTAAATATAGATAAGCAATTATAGGTGGGAATTATCTGTTAAAAAATACTCATATGCTGCATTTGTTCTATATCTAGCACTGGCTTTCATGAGAAGGGGTCACTGTTCCTCCTTCCAGACCTGGCACAGGTGCCTTTAAAAGCCCCATGTCCTGAATTTCCATCTCCTTCAAAGCCCATGCATAACACAACCACAGGATGCTCCAGTCTCTGTTCTGTCATCCCTGGTACAGGCATGCCCAGGAGTTTCACAAGGACAGAAAAAGGTGAAAGAAGCCTTGACAGAAGTGTCTGAGGCCAGAGATATTTTGTACAAAATCCAGTACACTTTAGGTAGTACTGTATTGTCCTTCAGATGGACTATTAGATGAAGATCTATATAGCTGGAGCTTAGCAGTACTTTTTTAAAAAAAATATATTCTTTATTAGACAGAATATTAGACATACAGTCTTGTAGCATATGTGGCTGAAAATATTCTGAATTTTCATTTGAGAACATCCTACTTTGAAATTCAGATTGCATATTTAAAAATTATTTTAAAAAATGCTTTCATTCATGCAGAGTAATATATTTCAGATATTTTTATGATATACTTTAATTTTGACATCATTTTGATTCAGTTCAGTCTTTGATTCCTTTTCATTTTAATTAGCTGTAACACTTTCCTATGGCAAATTTGAATGCTATGTACTTGCAGTAATTTAAATTGTGAGGCAGTGCAATCCCAGTTCAGCTGATACTTAATTTCAGTTTCATGTGTATTCCTGTACAAATCATTTAGACAACTCACAGACTGTGACAGTTTAAAGATCAGTAGACAAAAAAGTATCTCTATATTTCTGAAGAAAATTTCCTGATTATTATCCTGTCTTTACAGGAAAGATTTTTTTGCTATGTGCAATTGTTAATATATTCCCCAGAATTCTACTGTTTCAGATGCAGAAGCTTAATTAAATTGGAACGCAATGTGGACAAATTGAACTATTTTCCCTTTGCATGATTCCTTATTTCCTCAGCGTAAATAAAGAAATTGAGCTGACACCAATTGTACAAACTTTATATATGTCATTTATATGAAACCACATCGAAGTCCCCTAACACATTTTTCAGTAAGCTGGAGACAAGATTCTCCCAAGACGATACACAAGGGAAGCATAATACATGGAAGAAAACATATCATTAATGTTAAAGAAATTATCTTGAAGCAGCAAGCAGAATACTATAAAATGAAGTTGAAATGCATTTTTTATGATTATTAAAATAGATACTTATCTTACGATGCTTTAGCAGATCAAGTGAAAATTCAGGGTAATAAAAAAGGAAATGAGACACTTCATAACATCTAAAGAATGGATTAGACATGAATTTAAATGATTCATTCGTATTTGTTTGTTATGAATGTAAAATAAAACAAGTAGAACATGAATGCAAAGCAGATTTTATTTAGACTAATTGGCTCATACGAAGTGGAGCAATAGTATAGTTTATAATGATTATTGCATGTATGAGTACCCCGACAGAAATTTGGACATTACTTTCCTTGAATAACAATGCACTTTTTTTCCTATTTACTTTCTGTGTGTTAGATTAGTTAAGTGCCATTTAAAACTAAATCAGCACTGTACTGACAATATGAGAGGCTACTTATGCTTTCATCTTTGAAAAGTCAATGGTTGTACGAACAAAATCAAAACTTATAGTAAAACCTAATGCAGCAGACATTGATATTATTGCTGCCTTTCCTTATGAAATTATTCAATTTCTTCCATTAAAATATTTCAACAGAGAATATACTAGTCTCATTTCATAATGACAACTTTCTAATTCTAATTCTAAATTCCACTGCATATTCAACACAGTTATCAGCAAAGTCGTTTAACCCCTGCTGTCAGGAGGCAACAACAACAATATGTGATACAAACCTCAGCAATAGGACAATAGAAGTGGCTTCCTTGTCAAAGAGAAGGAAGAAAAGTTGCATGCAAAACATTATTAGCTTTGAGCAAGGATTATACTACAGCTTCAGGATAGAAGGATGAGAGGATGAAGGTTTTAGAACAGACATTATGCCAAATTTACTGGACATAAAAAAGCCATTGATTATCAAGGATAAATCTCTAGTGCATGTTACAGAGAGCTTAATATGTGAGTGTAAAAGAGAAAAAAGATGCATAGTGTTCAGAATCAGGCATATTCAATCAATATAAAAAGCTTTCCTTGCATAACATTTTCACAGATTTCACTGGAAATTTCATATTCAGAGATTTTAGGCTGTATTGCATTTACATCTACATTTCACAGACCGTGAAAGAACTAAATCAAGAAAAATTATATACCTGATCCTGCACTGAAATCAGACTAAGGATTAAATCAGGCTTTTCTTCATTAGCCAACTTCTTAAAAAGAAAGAAAACTATAATTTATTTTGTCATTCTAATAATTCAGTTCTAGGTAGATCTTGACAACAGCAGCATCACTTTCCACCTCATAAAACATCAGTATTAGTATTATGAGGCTCATAGAATAGCAGAACTTGGTTCATTTTTCAAAAAATATATAGATAATAGCTTTCCTACTGAAACTCAGTTTGGACTTAATGTCCATTCCCCACCTTTCACTAAAAGCAGTAAGAGAACTGGCAAGAGATGGAAGACAGGACCATGCTTCAGCAGTGACGACTACTCCTCAATTCTATTTAAAGAGTGTATTCTCTGTTTTATTTATCTAACAACTCAAGGGAATTTGGACCAACTCTACTTCTGTCTTCCATTATGCTATAATAAATACATAACTTGCTCTCTGAATTATAGATTGAGAAGTGAATGAAGATTAACGAATTTCAGGACAGCATAGATTCTCAATTACAATGAGGGTCTGTAAACATGACAGTAATTCAAAACAAAACAAAACAAAAAAAGCACCCACACTGTCAGTGGATGGAATTCTTTAAACATATACAAAAATTTTAAAAATAGAATTTGGGTAGATTTTAGATCAAGTTTTCCAAATCGCTTTAATTGAAAAGAAAAGAAAGGAAAAAGTTGGAAACTGCAAAAAATAAAATTTTGAAATTCTTTTAGTTAAATATTATGTTTAAGAAATACTGAAGCATTACATTTTCCAAATTTGCCATTCAGGTTTTCTTGCAAAATAAAATTCTACTTCTGTAATTGCTATTATTATTATTATTATTATTATTATTATTATTATTATTATTATTATTATTACTACTACCACAAAACCAAACCCAAAAAAACCCAAACCTACCAACCAAACAAAAAAAAACACCAACCACAAGGAAGGTTCTAAAGAGGAAAGCTCAAATGACACTAAATATTTCTGAGGAGCTGAATATTTTCTGGGTCAGCTGAAATGTTTTTTGAATAATCATATTATTTCTTTTCCAGTACTAAAATATTTGCTTGTTTCTGTATCTGTTTAATGAAAATTATATTATCCTCTATATTCAGCTAACCACTAATAGATTTGTTCCTCCAGCTCTATTGCAAAGTATTTCAAAAGTGGTGGAATATTAAGGAATAAATAAGATAAATCTGAGAATGAATAAAAAGCTAGTTGAAAATTAATACTGTTTTAAAATTTTCATTATTATAGTGAATAATCTCATCTGTTGCTGCCTTAATCCTCCCAACATGTAAAGGGCCAAAGGCTCTTTAACATACAGTAAGCAACAAACAGTAGGAACACAGAGATTAGTGGCTTTGCCTTTCCAGTATTTCTTTTATTCCTGTGACCTGTTGATGCTCAGAAATCTACCTGTGACCTGCTGTTCGTGCAAAACAACCGGAAGAACATTTCGGGAAGTATCTGCAGTTTTCGAGAAATTGTGATTCTCATTAGAGAAAAGTAATTTCAAATATGCTTTCAAAATCTCTGTCTCAAAAAATCTTCCTCAAATCACAGAGCTATGAGAAACTACCACTTACCAATGTGGTTCAAAGCAAAAACAAGAGCTGACAATATGTACTGTGAATTTTACATGATTTTATCTATGCATCATTATCAGAACATGCGAAGAAAACAAAGCAATCTATATTCCTAAATCAGTTGTTTCAATATCATGTGTTCCTTTATTTATTTGCTAACTTTTGAATTATTTTTTGTTTCTTCATGAAAAATAATGACAAATCCAAAATGTAATGTGGTAGCAAGGTACTATATTCAGCAGTGCCAAATTTAGCATAAAATTCATGCTGACTTGTAAGTAGAAGTAGACATATGTAGTTTATTTGAGTTTACTTGGTAACAAAGCTTACCTCAAATTTTTAGTCCTAAAGCCAAAAGGTCCAGAGAGGCTTTTATTACTACTTGTTTGAAAAAATGGAAAGTACTGCCCCACAGAATTTAATTCGCATAATTTCTCCAGGGAAATTTTAACTATGGAACGTAAAGGGGTGAAAGAGACCCCCAGAGTGCTGTTAGCCTGGGAAAGAGCTCTGTTCTTGTGCCAAAGGGTTTATTTCCAAGCAGTAAGATTTTTCTCAGAGGCCCTAAGCACTCTTGTCTCCAAAGGTATGCAGTGCCAGAACCTTTCATAAAGGTTTCTCATGTGAGGTATTTGCTGTAAGAGCTGTCATAAAGATCATGCAAGAAATAACACAGTGGGCAGTAGCAGAGCTAAAGGACTCCCTTGAGATCTTCTTTTAATGCTGATCTTTTTTAAAAGCTGATCATTAAGTATTATTGAACAGAGATTTTCTCAATGGCATTTGGCAAGTGATTTCCTGAGGTCTAGATCCTGACCTGTAACATGACACTTGATAATGCTTGATTCAAACTGAGAGTGAAGTCTAGTTATGTGACATGGAATCTATCACTGTTTTCTCTCAAGTTTATGATGGTCTTATCTCACTTTCACATCAATTTCCTTCTTTGTATTTGGTTTTAGAGGACCTTATGACTGGGAAAGTTGTGCTTATTAAAAAACTTAATGAATTCATACTCAAAATTTTCCACTTTATCAATGCACATTCAAAACAGTTTTGCTATTTGTAAAGAGGGCACTAGCTATATTGACCTTTTTATGCTGAAAATAAACAAATGGTAACAGCGTGGTATCATTTCCTCCTATAATTAGATTGTCATTTACTTCTTAACCTAGATACCCTCTTTATTGTAATATCCCTTCCCGAAAAAAAAATGTATTGTTTGTCCTCTTCTAAACCTTGCTTACCAGTGATATTTTCTCAAGTTTTTATACTTGTTCTCGTTGTCTGAGCTTCCCCTTGTAAAAAAAAAAAAAAAAAAA
>VXBL01008716.1:638345-649339 GCA_013400195.1 Aramus guarauna
AGTTCAAGAAGCTTGTCTAATCACATATTTTATGACATGCCAACACATATTTGTGGCAGTGCAATAGGGATTGCCTACAAATTAGACATTCTAACATGATTTTTTCACAATATTTCCACCAATACCCAATCTGTGCACAGGGAAGAGTTCTGAAAATTCCATAGTAAAGGTAATGGTTAGTCGTGTCAATTTTTAATGACCAAGTTTCTCTGATACCAATATTCTNACCCACACTGTCAGTGGATGGAATTCTTTAAACATATACAAAAATTTTAAAAATAGAATTTGGGTAGATTTTAGATCAAGTTTTCCAAATCGCTTTAATTGAAAAGAAAAGAAAGGAAAAAGTTGGAAACTGCAAAAAATAAAATTTTGAAATTCTTTTAGTTAAATATTATGTTTAAGAAATACTGAAGCATTACATTTTCCAAATTTGCCATTCAGGTTTTCTTGCAAAATAAAATTCTACTTCTGTAATTGCTATTATTATTATTATTATTATTATTATTATTATTATTATTATTATTATTATTACCACAAAACCAAACCCAAAAAAACCCAAACCTACCAACCAAACAAAAAAAAACACCAACCACAAGGAAGGTTCTAAAGAGGAAAGCTCAAATGACACTAAATATTTCTGAGGAGCTGAATATTTTCTGGGTCAGCTGAAATGTTTTTTGAATAATCATATTATTTCTTTTCCAGTACTAAAATATTTGCTTGTTTCTGTATCTGTTTAATGAAAATTATATTATCCTCTATATTCAGCTAACCACTAATAGATTTGTTCCTCCAGCTCTATTGCAAAGTATTTCAAAAGTGGTGGAATATTAAGGAATAAATAAGATAAATCTGAGAATGAATAAAAAGCTAGTTGAAAATTAATACTGTTTTAAAATTTTCATTATTATAGTGAATAATCTCATCTGTTGCTGCCTTAATCCTCCCAACATGTAAAGGGCCAAAGGCTCTTTAACATACAGTAAGCAACAAACAGTAGGAACACAGAGATTAGTGGCTTTGCCTTTCCAGTATTTCTTTTATTCCTGTGACCTGTTGATGCTCAGAAATCTACCTGTGACCTGCTGTTCGTGCAAAACAACCGGAAGAACATTTCGGGAAGTATCTGCAGTTTTCGAGAAATTGTGATTCTCATTAGAGAAAAGTAATTTCAAATATGCTTTCAAAATCTCTGTCTCAAAAAATCTTCCTCAAATCACAGAGCTATGAGAAACTACCACTTACCAATGTGGTTCAAAGCAAAAACAAGAGCTGACAATATGTACTGTGAATTTTACATGATTTTATCTATGCATCATTATCAGAACATGCGAAGAAAACAAAGCAATCTATATTCCTAAATCAGTTGTTTCAATATCATGTGTTCCTTTATTTATTTGCTAACTTTTGAATTATTTTTTGTTTCTTCATGAAAAATAATGACAAATCCAAAATGTAATGTGGTAGCAAGGTACTATATTCAGCAGTGCCAAATTTAGCATAAAATTCATGCTGACTTGTAAGTAGAAGTAGACATATGTAGTTTATTTGAGTTTACTTGGTAACAAAGCTTACCTCAAATTTTTAGTCCTAAAGCCAAAAGGTCCAGAGAGGCTTTTATTACTACTTGTTTGAAAAAATGGAAAGTACTGCCCCACAGAATTTAATTCGCATAATTTCTCCAGGGAAATTTTAACTATGGAACGTAAAGGGGTGAAAGAGACCCCCAGAGTGCTGTTAGCCTGGGAAAGAGCTCTGTTCTTGTGCCAAAGGGTTTATTTCCAAGCAGTAAGATTTTTCTCAGAGGCCCTAAGCACTCTTGTCTCCAAAGGTATGCAGTGCCAGAACCTTTCATAAAGGTTTCTCATGTGAGGTATTTGCTGTAAGAGCTGTCATAAAGATCATGCAAGAAATAACACAGTGGGCAGTAGCAGAGCTAAAGGACTCCCTTGAGATCTTCTTTTAATGCTGATCTTTTTTAAAAGCTGATCATTAAGTATTATTGAACAGAGATTTTCTCAATGGCATTTGGCAAGTGATTTCCTGAGGTCTAGATCCTGACCTGTAACATGACACTTGATAATGCTTGATTCAAACTGAGAGTGAAGTCTAGTTATGTGACATGGAATCTATCACTGTTTTCTCTCAAGTTTATGATGGTCTTATCTCACTTTCACATCAATTTCCTTCTTTGTANATTTTTAATGACCAAGTTTCTCTGATACCAATATTCTCATCAGCATTTGTAATACTATAAACTCCTTGACAGCATAGAAAACAATAAATCTTAAAGCTTTGTATTATTTTTCAACCTTAAGCTTAAAAATATATCCTACCTTCTCCAACAGAAAGTGCATCTTTGGGATATCTTGGCATGTAATCAAATCTGGCCTATATATATGAAATAGGTTTTACCATGATACACCTCAGATGATAGTGATAATTTTGATGGAATTCCTCTCAGTCATCTTAAGCATGTATATTTGCTAACCAGTGGAAATCAAAAGGCTTCTTAGGGTGACGTTCCTTAGACCTAATTTAAATATTTACTCTGGGATGATATGAATCATGTCCTGGTCTCTAAAGGGAGTCTGGACAACTATCTCTGATGTATAATAAAGACATTAGATGAAACTAATTCAGAATTATTAAGTACAAGATGTTGAACTCACTACTAAGAAATACATGCAGATATGATAGCTCTATAATCCAAAAAGTCTCTTAGGAATTTGCATCCAATTTTCTTTCTCAAAAAAAANTCTGTATTGAATTCAGGTTTCCTCAGAAATATGGAATCAGTTGATTTCAAAGCATGGTGTATCTAGGAAATAATATTGTACACACAGAATTAAAAACTTAAATTATTTTTAATGTATATGTGCATTTAAATTTAAAACTTTCTAGTTGTGCAGGCCAAACTTTCCTCGGCCATTTGTTACTTTNATTTTCTTTCTCAAAAAAAAATTTTTTTTTTCATGTCAATACTCTAATAAAGCCATGTAAATTTATCATCATTTAGCTTTAACAGCCATCTATCCCAGCAGCTCAATAGATATGGAAATTCATGTTTCTAGCTTTCTACTCATTTGTTGGTTTAGTGGGGTTTTTTTGTTTGTTNGAAGAATACCCTTTTTTAAGACAAATCGTTTGCCAATGGCTTTTTACATTTTCCAGATAATTTCTTTGCTATCTCATCTGTAATCATTAGCAAGTAAATTATGTTATCGCAAAGTCTGTTTGGAATAAAACTCCACAGTGTACCTGCCAACTTTATATGCACAAACAAAATTGGTATGGAAAGAGGAGCTGTGCTGGAGGTGAATCGTGTCTCATTCTTTTCAATTCCTGATATGATCTTAACTCTATTTNACACAAGAACATTAGGAGATAGATCTTGGATGTAGTTTACAGTTTACTGAAGACAAAAAACAGAGAGTTTCTCTTGCTTAACAAGGTTCTCCTTATATAGCCATCAGTAGTTATTCACAACAGGAGGAGAAAAGAGAAGACATTATATAAATAAAAANGAACAAGCCAACTTCACAAGATACTAAATGGAAAACAAAACAGCTATAAGAAAACTACATTCAAACTCTTTGTCATTAGCTACTTCAATTGCATTTTCTAACATTTTAAGAAAGATCCTTGCAGAATATCTAAAAAAATTATGTTAATATCAAGCATAAGCTAAGTGTGGAATGGGGACATATTTATGAATTACCACCACTAACACACACAGTGTTATCCACAAAACACACAGAATTGTAGGCAAATCACGTTTCTATAATTTCCAATCTGGATTCTCACTCTGGAACAGAACTGGGATATATTAACTATGATCATATAATACCACAACTTGGTATATCCAGAGTTTTACATTGGAGTACTGAATTTCAAGGCAAGGAACTACATCTATTAAATGAGTCCGTAGAAATGCTTCACACCATAAACATTAGTGTTAAATTCATAGCAGAATCCAGACACATCTAACTTCCATTGCTCATTCAAATACTCATTCAGCTGCCTCCTAGCACCTCATGCTTCAAGTAGACACTTCAAGTGGAGAACAAAATTCATGTGTATATGCATAAATTTTATTTCCACCACTCGCAGCTATTTACAATACGGAAATCTCTTGAGTTAAAAGGAATTTCTTTCTGTTTACTACCCCTCAGTGGATTTTCCTTCCAATAACTTCCCCAAATGCAATGATAATAAAGCAAAATCAGAGAAAATTGGTATTTGTCCCTTTGGCTACTCTGTATAT
The DNA here is from genome assembly GCA_013400195.1 of Aramus guarauna. Lineage (NCBI taxonomy): Eukaryota > Metazoa > Chordata > Aves > Gruiformes > Aramidae > Aramus > Aramus guarauna. The sequence continues at coordinate 642,616 of VXBL01008716.1, forward strand.
AAAAATATTTATTAATTTTAGAAGTAATTCTACACACTAGACTTGTACCAGAAGCCAGAGGAGTCAGAAACATTCTTAGTAGTCACTGTAAAGAGTGGTGATACAATCTTTTCTTTTAGCTAGTTTCAGTATAAAAGGATTTTTAACAGTCAAGCTAGAAATACTTTAACAAATGAGCCAGATGAAGATCAAAAATTTCATCTGTCAGCTATGCAAGTCCCCATTTAGAGAAGATCTTCAGGATATTATATTCCACAGATTTCATTAAAATAAACACAAAATTATGTTTCTCACCTAGGAATTTGGATTTCACTGAAGTATAGGGAACTCAGTAGATTTCCTTAATGAGGTCTTAATGCTTCCTTGTAGTCTGAGATTACAGAATTTCACTGATTTCAGCAAAATTAGGACAGTGATCATTGGACAGGAGCATTGAAAAAATTAGGACAGGAGCATTGAAAAGGGTAACTAATCTGAGGATCAGTATGACTGACCAATCTTTCTAGTCTCCTTCCGTGTTTGTTAGGGAGAGACAGACTCCTCTAGAAGGCAAAAAAGAGCAGGAGTTTCTCTGTGGTGTTCCAAATCACCCGGCAGAGGAGCCAATTTCTGAATTTTGGAAAACTTGGAAAAGACCATCACAACATAGACACCTAGATTAGATGTATCATTTAGGAAGCCTCACAGAACCTGATATGTTGTCTGAATGCATTTTTAAAACAGGTAATTGTGGAAGGAGGACAGCAAAGGAAAATACACTATTACCAGTTTAAAGTGATCAACATAACAACTTTACATTAAAAAAATAAGGTGCATAATGAAATATTGACACAGATGACAGAGCAATCAGATAGTCGTCTTTGTTCTAGAAGATTTGTGTAGGTACATGCATGTCTACTTATGGGGAAGGGAACAGAAAATAAACACAGAAGGATTATTTGTAACACGTTGAAAGTAAGCTAAATATCTCCACAGCAAGCTGCTACTGCAAAAGACAGGGATTACCAGAATGCAGTTTTTAATTGAGTTTGACAGACTTTTGAGAATGGGAAGCAGCAGCACAATAGCTGTCACCATGTTCAGGGACCATAGCCAGAAAGCATAGTCTCTGAAATGCATTAGCATTTTCTGAGGCTCTCTAGCATTGTGACTTCAGTTAGAACTAGGCATCTCTCGTGATTCTGAGAAATAGCATACACTCTGCTACACAATCATGAAAAAGGTGCCTAGAATGCAGGCCAAGGATGTGCTTGATTATTTGTATACTAGGGATGCTGTTGTTTTCACCAAGTATTACAGTGCTGCAAATTCACTAATCTCAGCGTAATGAAGGACTGGGAATGCAATCACAAAACACAGCTGCTATAAGAAATTCCTGTTAAAAGGTCTACCTCAGTGGAGGGCATGGCATCTGGTTTTGTCTAGTGTAGCTCTACTTTGATACTGAATTTGTATGAATATTTTAAGTTTGTGGTCTATTTTTATGAAACAGTAAATAAAGAATCACATCAGAAATTAAGTGAAAGGTCTGGAGAGAAACTATTTTTTCCTGTCATTCTGAACATGACACTTGCAAGAGCTCTTACCTGGGTATCATGTCAAGAAGGGGAGAAGATTGTGTGTCATGCCATTTCCAATTATTCAAAGAAACATTCTCAAATGTAAGACTAGACAGTCTGTGACAAAAATGCTTGTTCCATTGAAAACTGACTACTTAACACTTCGCCATCACTAGTCAAATTTGGACATCTTTATTCACTTTCTACCGGAGCTTGTGAACACTATGATCTCAAGGCTTAGCTGCAAGTCTTCAGAACTGTTCAGCACAGTACGTAGGACCCAAGCAGTATAACCAGGTACAGAATCTGAGAGAAAAACAAAGGTTGCCTGTGTTATTTACACATCTCAGATGAAGTTTGAGAGGCCTTACCAATGAGACTAAAGCTCTGCAACTATCAATCATGACTTTTTTCTTACTTTTCTCAGTATGTGAAATTTTTCATAGCATCTACCAGACTAGGAAAATGCCAGGTAACTACCTATACAGACTTTTAAAAAAAAATTCTCGCAATAATTCTGATTTTGCATAACAAGTCCATATAGCCAGTCCTTCTGATACTTAGGAAATCCAAATCTGTAAGAACAATGTAGCATCCTTTGTGATCCACAACTGTCCTGAAAATAAATGCTAGCTGTGATAAACCATCTATTTATTCTGACATAGGTCAGAATTTCTGACATAGGTCAGAGTTGCAGTCTCCAGAAGCTCTCTTTGTTGTGATTGGTTTAAAAGCAAACGCTTCCACGATCAAAATGTGGATAACACAGTCCATTCACTAAAAAACACAGATGAAAAAAAATTCAAGAAATATGTATTTAAATGTAATTTTCCTTTTTTATTTTGCTTTGAATGCACAAAATTATGTAAATAACACAGAGAACTTATTTTCTCTATGTCCTGGTTTTGGCTGGGAAAGAGTTAATTTTCTTTCTAGTAACTGGTATAGTGCTGTGTTTTGGATTTACTATGAGAATAATATTGGTAACACACTGATGGTTTTACTTGTTGCTGGGTAGTTGTAGTGTCTACACTAAGTCAAGCACTTGTCAGCTTCCCATGCCCGGTCAGGTGCACAAAAAGCTGGGAGAGCACAGCCAGGACAGCTGATCCAGACTGGCAGACTGGCCAAAGGGATACTCCCTGCCATATAGCCTCATGCTCTGGATATACCTGGGGAAGCGAGCGGGAGTTGGGATCTCTATTTGGACACAGACTGGGCATCAGATTGTTTTATTTTCCTTTTGCATGTGGTGAGAAATTGAATTTGTTCATCACTTGTATTATTGTTATTGTTGTTGTTGTTATTAATTATTCTTTTGCTTTGTTATCCTATTGAACTGTCTTTATTTCAACCCATGAGGGTTTTTTTTTCCCATTCGCCTCCCTCCTTGGGGTGGAAGGGGTGAGCGAGCAGCTGCATGATGCTTAGTTACCATCTGAGGTTAAACCACAGCAGTCCTTTTGGCACCCAATGTGGGGCATGAAGGGTTGAGATAATGACAGATCTGACCGGAGTGTGTTTAAAAAAAAAAAAAAAAAAAAATTTATAAGCATTTAATTGTCACTGGTCACAATTTTGTTGTATTTGTTCACAGTTATTCTCAGAGATATGCTGTGTAACACCTTACTTGCCATTATATATTGGTTATCAGAGTTTATGTGTGGTTTGTCATGTCTGGGCATTGCATTAAAGTTATCACTCTGGTGTTCGGTCCACTACTGGCTTATGATATGATAAAATCATTGATAGTCAGACCAATTTTGTATTTGTACTCATTGTCTGAATATATATTCAGCGTCAGCGGAGCAACAGCAACGGTTTCATCTCCGTACTTGGGGAGCCATCTGTTGGAAACTTAATAATTATACTTTTTAGTTTTTCTCCATGGAGATCCAATGTGTGTGGGACACATCTTGCTTCACCTTCCTCTCCTTCTCCAGGCTAATTACAATAGCTCTTGAGAACATTGAATATCCTTGGGGTGTTCAGACCAGCATGTTTCTATTGCTAGATCTCCTGAATATGGCTCAGGTCTTCTTTAGGGTTAAACAACTATTTAAGAATACCACTCAGAGGTCAACCCCCATGACAGGCAGTGCAGCTATCCCAATCCCTGCGACAGGTACCACAGCTACTCCAACCGCTGTGACAGGCATTGTGGTTACTTAAACTCTGGCAATAGTCACTGAGGTTACTCAAACCCTGGCAATAAGCACTGCAGCTGAAACAGAGAACCAACCCATACTGGTATCAGTCACCCCTATACATAAGAAGAAATGGACATGAAAGTCAACTTGTTTAGTAAAGGATGAGGAAACAGGGCCATCACAGGAACAGGAGGAGGAGACAGAACCAGAGATAACCATGTGATCCCTGCCCCTGAGTGAGCTGCGAGATATGCAAAAAGATTTCAGTCATTGATTAGGAGTGAGCAAGCAGTGCTTGGTGCTTAGTTACTGGCTGGGGTTAAACCATGACACTCTAGTTGAACATATATACTTTACATTTTTTTTATCAGCCCTCTCTGTCCCATCTGCTAGGGTTATGCATCTTAAAAAAAAACGTCCACTGAGTTTAATATTGCAACAATGGAGCAGCAGGGCATCTTCATAAAACCATGTGATTATCCTTGTAAAAGTTCTGTGTGCATTCTCAGGCAGTGAAAAGAACCATTATTATTGTTACTAATGCTGAGAAAATGGTATTTCAAAGTGAAAAGAAAAGGACTTTATTAATATAGAATGCCTCATTTCCCAGTACTGGTTATTAGTATTCTTTTGCTATTGCATTTAGTTTGTCTTTATTCACTTTCACTACAGAAATTTTATCACCCTTTCATCCTACTCTAATTTTCCTTCTTAATTCTCATCTTCAGAAGATAATAGTCAGGCTGTACTACGTTTTAAGACCTGAATAAGAGATTTAACACAGAATAGACAGAAAGATTGTTTGGAAAAGAAAATACACAAAAAATATAAAGAAATATCTTGCTTGCATTTCCTTTTCTCATAAATTCTATGTGTTACTATCTCATTTTTCAAAGGTTTAATCAAGTAAATTTCTGAAAAATATTACTCTAATCTAGCCAAGAATTTACGCGTATATTTAGCTTGAGCTTATATATCCATTTCTTTGAAGTCAGTAACCCTACAGAATTCTAAACTGAAACACAGTCTTAAATGCTTTGTTGAACATGGAACAGAAGCCAGCTTTCCGTTCTGATTTCTACAAGAGGCAAGACAAAAGTACCTTCTACATGTCATGCCTCTGCTCTTGCTTGTATATATATATGATCCTATTAACTTGGGTAGCTTGATACAACGAAAAATCAATGGTATATAATTTTAAGGTTTTCTTGGTTGGTTGGTTGGTTGATTTGGGGGTTTGTTTGGGTTTTGTTTCCAGGTGGTAGCTGTCCTGACAACTGGGATTATCCTTCTTTAGAATACTCCTTAACATCAGTACTCATCCTGTGTATATTTACCCCTTACTTCACTGAGTTTGTAAGGCAAGAAGTGTGTTGCAGTGGGTTACTGCATTATGCTGACTTTGGCTGATATGTACAGCAAGGTACACAATTATTTTTTATGTATTCCTACAGAATAAAAGGAGTAAGCAATGCTGGGGATTTTAAACACCGTGTTTTCCATGAGTCAGGAGTATTAATAATGATTACAGTTGCTTTTCTCTTCAGTCTGGAAGACATACAAGAGAAAGACTATGTCCATTATATATGAGCTATGATCTCTTGACAGTACATTGCTGAAGATATTTGTTAAGGATATACAGCAATAACTACTAAAATACATGACTCAAAATTATGGTTTTTAATAATGGAACCAGGAATAACATAATGATGTTTCCTACTGCATATTCCTTTATCCTTTGGTTTCTAAACCCTAAGTATCACAATTTTATTAATGGTGCATCTGGATGTTTTTCAGCATACACTTATTGAAGAAAAAATTATCCTTCTTTAGCTACCCTTTATCTCTTTCTTTACACTTTCTTCCTCAAAAAAACCCCAAATAAAACAACCCACCAAAAACCAAAAAACCCTTTTCAGAAACATAGTAATAAAATACACATAACTCAAACATCAGACAAGTAATTTTCACAACAACCTCATGTTTATATATCTAGGAACTCTAAGGAAAAATTCTCAGTCTTTTAATGTGAATTTTGAAGAAAGCCATGTTAAATCCAAGGTAGCAATTTCATGTTATGGTAGAACTGTAGGCAAAATCCCAGCTGTCTTTGTACACACTGGAACACTAGAATCAATCTGTGAGATCAACCACCTTTGAAGAAATGTGTTCCCTAGGAGAAAGTCTCATCTCATCTAATTTTAACCCCTTATTATTAGTTATTCTATAGTTATTTTAACTATATACCTAAGCCACATGAGGATAAATTGCATCATGCAGATTCCTCTTCCCAGATGATCAGATAAGTAGTTTGGAGTAGATGTCTCATCTCCAGGAAAGTCAGTTATACTGAGCTGGATCTTAAGCCAAAGTAAAGACCTGAAAAGCATTGTACATTTCTCTTACTTCTACCCTGGTCATGTCTTGTTGACTGAAATGATGGAAATCTTGGCCAATGATAAACCCTTTTGAAAATATTATTCAAAGTTTACAAGTCTAGAAAGATATTCAAGCTAAGTGACCAGCTCATTCAGTTTTCTGTCATTTGCATAATGCCTGCCCACATGCAAGGTCAACTCTAACCCATTTTCAGATGCATCAACTGTCCAGGCTAAGCTGCATTATACAAATATGGTACATTATAGAAATTAATTAATGTTTGTAAAACTCATAACAGTCTTTGTATGGTCTCTAGAAGTATCACAGGTTGCCATTACATTCAATATACTTCCTCTTCCAAATTAAAGTAATATCTTCCATAAACATCATGTCAAAATTCACCGGGGGGGGCGGGATGGGGGAGGGAAGAGACACTTTGAATTTGTTATTATTCGGACATGCTTCACCTTTGACTTCAGCCAATCATTTCCTGCCTTTCTGAAATTTCAGTTTAGCAGTATTTGGTGTTTCTTACTCAACTGTGAAAGATCAAGATTCTCCATACTTCCATACTGCTTTACTTTATGCACAAGCTTATGGTTACAGCAGTTTTGACAGGGTAAAAAAAAAAAAAAA
>VXBL01008716.1:649411-654411 GCA_013400195.1 Aramus guarauna
CCCACCACCACCAACAAAAAGAACCAAAACCCACCAAACAAAAAAACCACAAAACCCAACTGTCCAAAAGTTGGTGAGTAAGAAGAGACAGAACATACTTAAAGCTTTTCTTTATTTCTCATTGTATGTGAATTCTTTCAGTTGGACCTCACTTTCCTGCAACCGTACATTTTTGATCTCAATGAGACAAATCATACTTTTACAGCTTAATTTATGCATGCACCATGTTAAAGTTTTATAAACATTTTGTACATTTCATCTTTCATCATTTTAATACACAACAGCAATAATGCAAACAAATAGAAACTTTTTCTTCTGAGTTCATGCAAGCATGCCTATCTTTAAACCAAAAGAAAGATGTCATTACAGACTAGTGATATTTCCAGAGAGGATGCATTAACATTAAAAATAAATGCTATGCATTCAGATAAAAGCAGAGACAAGTCTATGCAATAAATCAACTTTTAGATTCATGTTATTCAGTAATGTGTAAGCAAATGGTTACAAAAAAGCTTTTACAATATATGTATGTATGAGTACATAATGTACTTATTACTTTTAGGAAAAAAGATTCCAACACTCTTTAACAAAACTGGATGCAATTAATTTCAAGGAATGTGATTCTTTCACTAATGAGAAGGGTGGCTAACATATCACAGATTAATTTTCTAAATAAAGTCCATGTGAAGAACAGCTTAGTAGTATGTAGATGTGTTCATCTGTTCCAGGAAAATCTTCATTAAGATATATTTAGATGCAAGCTATCATGACAATCCAAGCTTTTTATAGTAGGTCTTTTTGCATTAGTGTAAAATGTGACTTTGAACATATTTGCTATAACAATAGATGAGAAAAAATAAAAAATCAAATATTTACTGTTGTATCTGTGACCAGAGCTGTTACCCAGTAAATATGATTTTTTGCCATTTCCAGTAAAAGACTTCAGGCTGAGAGCGCAGGTCTCAGGGCTGGCCTGGGCTCACCTTGGCCAGAGCTGGGCTGAGCTGGTTTCAGCTCCTGCCTCGGGGCCAAGTGCCTGTTGCCTCCCCTGCCTGAGCTTGAGCTTTGCCAGTGCCTCCATGGGAAGGGTCTGGCAAACCCGGGGACTCCCCGTGCCTGAGCATGGGGTAACTGCGGGGGTCACACCCATCACTCAGCTGGGAGCAGGCAGAAGGCAGCAGCCTGAGCAAGGAAAGATTTTAAAATAAATCCAGGTATATCAAACTGAGGAGGAAGGGCCCATCCCACTCCACATACAAATCTCCCATGCACTTCATAAATAATCAGTTTGTCCTGGTGAAGTCTTTGTGATGTTCCAAACTCATTAAAACCTTTCCACCCTGCAGCTCATGAGGCATACTGAAGTGCTGACCATAGATCCCAAAGGGACAGTGGAAGGGTGAGAGTAAGATCAGGTAACAGGGACTAATCCTAGTCAGTTCACATACAACAATTTAAAGAGTATTATTACAGACCTTTTGGTATTTCAGTTAGACTATTGGACTGTTAAGTAGTTAATTGGACTAGCAATAAATTCATAACTGAATGTATATTATGTTCCTTTTGCTTACAACACGATTTTGAGTGTAACAGAACAGTGACAAGGCAATAAACTGCTAAAGAAGAAAGTTTTTGGTTGTCTGTTTTCCCAGGTCAATGAAAAAAATAATCTGCAGCCATCACATGGGAATGAAAAACTTGGATGGGGAAAATTAATTAAAGTCATAGGTAATAGTCCCTCTGTTTTGCTCAGCTTTGCTCTCATACACTCTCTGTGCCTGATGATTTAGTGCAAATGACTTTTTTATTTTATTTTATTTTATTTTTTGCCAAGAAGGGCTGTCTTTCCAACACACATTAACCAATGAAAGGTAAGGAAGGCAGGTAGCTAAAACATGCAAGGCAACAGAATATACATGTGGTATCACAGAAGCAAACGTGTACCTGTGAACAAACTTGGCTGTCTTTGTTTAATCCTTTCATTCAAAGTAGAGGGATCTCCTCATCATTTCCCTTAATAGCTTTGCAGAGATTTCTTTCATATGGAGTGAAATAGTGAGTTTTATACAATTCTGTGCAGGTTGCTATGATTTGCACCTGTGGCATTTGGGGTTTTGCTTTTATATATCACAGACTAAGAAGAGTTTGTCTAGGTCAATGTTTAGTTGAAAAAACTTTAAGGAGCAACCAGAGGTCCAGGGACTGTAGGTGCCCTTCTGCAATCATATGCCAAATGGCATAGCCAAGCTCCAGTGATATGCTTTCAGAGGAAGCAGCACAAATCTTGTAAGAAATTTTCAGTCTTAAAAGTAATGTGTAATGTTGGCGAGTGAGCTAAACAAATAGTAGATGAACTAATGATACTAATGAACATTACTCAAAAGGGAGAAATGTTATCCCTCATTTCATTGCTGAACTATACAAGACTGCTGTGCTCAGAAAACAGATCAACACTTTGGAAGTAAGCTGCATTCCAGCAGTGAACGAAGTGATCTCCCTCCTTATATTGCACAAGCCATTTTGAAAATTTCCATGTTTGTCATGGGGCGGGTTTACAAATTACTGTGATCATTACAGGCAAAAAATAATTTAACATAAATCTACATTGTGATCATATTTTTAAATATTCAAAATACTTTAATTTACATTATGGTCAAGCTAAACAAATAAAACAAAGACACTGAAGATAAATAATTAGAACATTTTGCTACTCTTATTCAACTGAGTGTTCCTCATTTCCCTTGTGGTGATATCGTTTCTATATCAGCTGCTAAAAGACAAAATACTTTCTGTTTTGGAAGGAATAGGTTGATATCTCAGTTTCAGTGGTATACGAAACAATAATTACACAGACATCAGTAGAGTAATTAAAAAAACATACCAATATAGTTGAATCAGAACTAAAACAACCCTAAATTCCAAATCTGGAAACATTCATATAGTCAGTTTAATCCCAAGTGATATTCTCCTACTTTTATACAACTGCCTGTATAATACACTGAAATATTAGAAGACATTGTGTGTTTTTATGTAGCTTGTATGAAATTTGTTTCTGAATGGATGTTCATTGATGACATAACAGTGGACAATGCAGAATTGCAAATAGTGAACTTCAGTGTTACCATATTTTACTGTTTAGGCAATGAGAAACTAATGCAATTTAAAAACATTAAAAGTCATTTTTTATAATAGTGTGATATATTAGTAATAATTTCTACAGTACCCAAAGATTTTAATGAATTGTGGATCACAAGGTGAAGAAATACCCGGCACACAAAGGTTACAGCAGTGATTCCTGAACAGACCTAAATTACTTAACATTTTAGGTAGAATAGTCTCAATAGTTAAAACAATTCCCACCCAAAGATAAGATCTCGCTGTTTTCTTTTTATGGAGACATGGAAACATAATCATAATCTTTCTACTTTTATTTATATCTTACCAGCATAGGTTCCATATTATCTGAAAGTGATTCCAGCTACATTGTTAGAAATTAGAAAAGACACTTCGCCAATTCATAAAGACACAAAAAGTGCTGGAAAATCACAGTGGAAGCAATGTGTGGAAGGCTTTTGACAATACCGTAGGTTAGGAAAACAGTAATGTAGTTGGAGATAATCTAAATCTAATAAACAAACAAACAAATGCTTCAGTCAAAAGTATATGAAGTCAGAGAGATTTGTGTACTATTGTTGCAATCAAGTCTGAGACAAATTGTGAAATTGAGAGGAATATGTCAGTCCTTGATATACGGAAAAGTGAGTCTTAACATGGCAAACATGAGTACAGTAATACAATAGTACAAGGTGCAATGTTCTCCATTGTATCTGAAGAGATGATCTCACATATGTAGTTTGATAACTACAGTAATGGCAGTTTGGAGTGTGGGGAAAGTTAAATTTGGAAAGCAGTGTTCACAGACAGCTTATTATAGAGCTCAAGGGTAGAATAAGAGAGATCAGAAAGTGTTGAGGCAGCTAAGGGAATCTTGTAAATAGTTATAATATTGATATGAAGGGATTTCAATTTCCTGGATATTGATCAGAATACAAATTTCAAAACACATAAGGGAAGAGTGCCAGGTATTGCCTGGTAATTTACATAACAGGCCCCAAGATCATAGACTGTCTGGAATTATTTCTTCAGAAATAAAGCACGTACATATTAGTCTGAATGTGCTGAAAGACATAAATATTGACCTTTGATCCCACAACAGAGAAGGGCATGAGTTTATTTCATTTCCTTTCTATGCCTTTACTTATGTTTCCACTGCTGAATGGTGGGCAGCTGTTCAACATATTTTCTCATTCAGGATAGAGGAAATAAGCAAAGGAAGAAAACATGGAAAATGTGAAAGGAACATTTAATATTATGAACAAAGCTGTTTGTTCTTCCCTCCTTGCAAAGAAATCTTTCTTCAGTATATTCTCAGCTGGTGTAAAAACCTAATTGGAAGCAGGTTGTTGCATCCATGTGCCGTGTTGTCCTTTACCCAATACAAGTTCTTTGGGCAGGAATTATTAATTTCTTGTGATTTTTATACAGCCTAGGTACAGCTGTTCTCAGGCTTTCGGACCAGGCTCTGCTCTTTTTATCTGTAGTAGTTTGGATGGCTTTCTTCATTTGCCTTTACCCAATTGCAACTCTCAGAAGCCCCAGCATTCAGGGGCCCGCAGAAGTCTTCTCTCCGCCACTTTTAGCCTCTCTGTAGAAACCCCTGGGGAGCTGGCTCAAGGCTGGTGCAACCGCCTTATGCTAGCTAGCCAAAGCCTGTTGCTTTTGAAGAAGATGTAGACTTGCCTTTCAGGAGAAGCAGCAGTTATATCCAGTGAGTCAGTGCCCACTACAGGTTAACTCAGGTCCACATCAAGCCTTTGAGCTTAATTTTCTCCTATCCTTCCATCTTCATTAGCGCAGAATGAAAGTGTTAACGGGAACAGATGTGGGATATGAGAAAGGGGACAGTGAGGACTGAGATGAAACAAAGGCTCCCTTTTGGG
>VXBL01008716.1:659411-683582 GCA_013400195.1 Aramus guarauna
AGCCCCTCAGATATTTTAAATGATAATTGCCACAGCAGGCCTTTTTGCAACAGAATGATGACCAAAATCTGAAAACAGTCTTATAAACAAAATTCTATAAGGGTATTTGACAACTTTTTTTTTTTTTTTTTTTTTAATAGTTCACAAGAATCATTTACCTTTATTAGATGGTTGCCTCCATGGGGGAAAAAAGGAAAGTCTAGGTCTAGAACTCCATCATTCTTCTTTTGAAGCCATTTTAGATTAATAGGACCCTGGTGATTTCAAATAATTTACCAGCCAGCCACTGGTAACTTCATAAGAATTTTTCCCTGGGGGACTGCAGGATGCTGAACTGCTGAGTCGGAGCACTGGCACTACATCGCTAAGTGGATGAAAGTGGTAGAATTAGATGAGAGTATTTTCAACACCATTTGGTCCTTGCTGTTTTGCAACAAGAATCCCTGTTGTGCCCAGTGTGTGAGATCGTGGAGAGAGAAGATACATATTTACAAAGTTACCTGCTCATTCATGAGTCAGTGTGACTGTCTGCATTTAAATCTGAAGGAAAAGCACTCAACTGCAACTTTTTAGGCATGTAAAAGCTTGCAGAAGTGGTGAAAAGGCAAGAAGAATTTCAACCTTCTGACTTTCATGGCAGGGAAGACTGAAAAAAAAAAAAAGAATAATGAGAAATTGTTCTAACCGATGTGCATCTGTAAGTCTATGAATATAATAATTCAAAAAGAAATTGGATGTATTTAGTATGAGGTAGTGGGCATTTCAAGGAGAATCATGTGTGACCCTTGGGATTAATTCTTTTTTTTTTTTTTTTAAATGTCATTTATTTTTTGACTTGCAGCAAGAAAAATCTTAGATATCTCTTATATAGACTTCTATCAAAAAGCAATCAAAGAGCACTTGTAGCGAGCAAAATCCTCTTGGATTTTAAGGACCCCTCCCTATTCCCTTTCAGTTTAGTTTAAAGGCTGCTGTTATTTTTATGTCATAGCCAAAGCAGATGTATACTTCTTTGTTTGAGTTCAGAATGCAATGTTAGACATGTCGTCATGTACGGTAAGAAGGAATCATGGAATGTTCATTTCATAAAATATAATCTCAATTCAAATAAAATAGCATAGTGATTTTAAACCTGTTCAATTCATAAAATGTCACCTTTGCCAGTTGATATCAAAATCATCTATTGGAATCTTTACCATTCCAATGCAGAGTCATTATTTTCAATGGCATATTGACTGCTGAAGAAGTCCCAGTAGACAAAGGTTCGTAAATTCTAGAAATATTGAAAATTTGAAAATGTTATAAATAATAATTACAACTAACAAACAAACAAACACACTTCAAGAAAGTTCCCTATTCTTTCTCTTTCAGAAGTAGGAAGTAGAGGAGTCTTTCATCCCTTATAAACTTTAATAGTAGCGCAAAAGGACAAAAGAAGCCTGTTTTTTAAGCAACAGTTGCAAGTTATTGAGTCTGGCTTTATTCTAACTATTTTCTGAGAGCTATATCATTGATCTCAGTCATTAGGATCTAGACTTGTAAATGTTAATTACATTATTACCGTGAAGTAAATAGCCACAGGTCAAGGTTTTTAAATGTGACTTCCTTAAATTGAGATACTTTATCTTTATTTGGGGTCTACAAAATTTCAAAACTCTTACTGAAGTCACAACGGCTATATTATATCACCACTACTGTCTACATCATTTTTCTCATTAATGTTTCCCATTCCTTGATACCACTAGAAAAGATCCACACTACTATTTGAGATTTTTGCTCAGCATCTGTGGTGTAAATTCTACAGCATGTGACCTTTTATTTTTTAATCTTATGTGCCAGGGTAATGTTGGAAGTCCCTGAAGTAGGACAAAGAAGAACTTATATAGAACACATGATGTAAGTACATGCAGGTTAGAAATGGAAACAAGTTCACATGAGCTTATTGACCAGAAGTCTCCTCCACTGTGATTTATAGCTTTAGAATTGAACTCTATAGATCATCTCAATTTCTGTAGCTGTGCAGTTCAAAGTTTTGCCGGTCTCTTGTGGAAAGAAAGACATAAGCCTTCAGGTCTGTGTAGCTGAGACTTTGATATGTTTCTCATTAAGACAAATGACCCTGGGATACAAATAAAAATGAGATGTAACTGCTCATCTCAAGAGGTTATCCCAATACCTGAAATGTGAAATAGAATTTTAAAAAGATTTGTTCCACTAAAAAATAACAACAAATTCAGCAGTAGATATTTTAATCAATTCATATCATATGTAAAACAATTCTATTGAAAACAATGCTAAGGGTCAAAGTGATGCAAGGAGCCTTCTCGTTTAGGTTAGAGGAAAAACCAGCCATGGCATTGCCCTTCAAAAGCCTTATCACAACTCCAGTGTCACGAGCTCATCTAGGAATGGGAACAATGCAAATGTATACTGGAGCTGGCCTCAGTAAGCTGCCATAACTGTAATATTCAGTATTTTCTAAATTATTCCAAAGACTGTCAAGGCTCCCAGAAACCAAAAATTAGGAAGGTGTACCATTGGCTAGGGCTACTTTAAGTGTCTGTCCTTCTAGACCCAAGTTCTGTGTTGTACCTTTAAAAAGCTGAAACAAGACACTCTCAAAATGTCAGTAAAGAATAGTATCTTGCTAAGTCACTACCACCTGCAGCTACTGATACGCCATGCTGTCCTGTGAGCAGAAGGGAGTGTATTGCACAATCTTGGCCACCTCAGATCATTGTCTTCTGTCTTAGTTCAACTCCACAGTCAACAGCATGGTAAACCATAGTAATACATCTAAAAACCAGCTTTGTGGCTGCATAGAAATGTCTTGTAATCAACAGTCTTCAAATAGTAGGAATTTGAGAGCTGCTCACATATTTCATTGTTAGACTATTACCCAACACATTTTTAGAACTAGTCATTTTTCCTTTTTTCTTCTTTTAATAAAGATACAAAGAACTATAAAGAATTAATCTCTGTGATACATCAATCCACATATGTGACCTATAGGGATAGTTTTTACTATTGAGACATTTTACTGTTGAGAAATTACTTGCTTTGTCTGGATGGCCTCAGTAAAATAACATAAAGTTTTCTGAAATTAGCTTTCATTTGGATATAATAAATATGATAAATTATGTTTATTTATTTGCTCTCTGTAGCTGCCATGTTTCAGGTAAGGATCCAGGAATGCCATGATTTACATACATGTTCTAATTTCTGTATAATGAAATCCATTAGAATGATTAACTTACATCCATTGCTAAAACAGAAACTAGTTCACCCCTGCACGTGATCTTTGGACCAATCCTCACACTAATGTCAATGTCAAAGCTCCTGTTGATGGGCCTCATTTATTGCCTACTCAAGACACTAAAGGCTCTTTTAAAGCCTGCAATAAACAAAGTCCCTGTTGTACTGTGACTGATTAATTCTGTTGGAATTATTCCTTGAGTAGCACTACACTGCAAAACATTTTTTTATTATTATTTCAATTTCTTTTTTCTCATACCTTTTTATTGCTTTTAAACTATTCCTTTTTCTCCATCTTTCACAATCAGTTTCAATGTCTTCTTAAGCTAGCACTCAAATTTACTGAGAGAGCAAGCAGCAGACAATGAAACAAGGGCAAACAGAAGAGTAGAAAATGGGAATTATTGGGAAAAGAGAGGCTATATCAAATAGTTTTAAGTTGTTCAAATGCTTCTACTTTCATTTTTTTAAGACTCTTGACACTAAATACTTCAACTAGCTGAATCTTATAGTTGCTTGTCCTGGTTTCGGCAGGGCTAGAGTTCATTTTGTTTCTAATAGCCAATACAGTGCTGTGTTTTGGATTTACTATGAGAACAATACTGATAACACACTGATGGTTTTAGTTGTTGCTACGTACTTGTAGTGTCTACACTAAGTCAAGGATTTTTCAGTTTCCCACACCCTGCCAGGTGCACAAGAAGCTGGGAAAGCACAGCCAGGACAGCTGACCCAGCCTGGCCAGAGGGATATTCTATACCGTATAATGTCATGCTCCAGATATAACTGGGGGAGCTCGCTGGGAGGCAGGATCGCTGCTTGGAAATAGACTGGGCGTTGTTGGTTTGTTTTTTTATTTTCCCTGCATGTGGTAAGTAATTGCATTTGTGCATCACTGTTATGTAAAGGGTGAGAGTCTGATGTATGACTGAGGGAGGCTCTCCTATTGAGTCACATAGTTGAAACTCCTTCTCAGAGCAGAGCCTAGGTGCAGCTAGGTCCAGTCTCGTTCCCAGACTTGGTCAATGGTTTATGTCTAAAACGTTTTATATATAGGCACATATCAGAGTCAACGTTTGCCTGTCAGAGCCCCCAAAGGACTTTCACTGAGACAATTTCTCAGAGTTGAAACTGATAGAAAGTTTATTAAAGAGACAGATACAAAGAGTTCAGAATTGCCATTGATAAATGCACTTACTGCAATAGTGTTAATATATGACTATGATTATAATTATAATGCTAACAAAATACTATCCCAGGTATTGTCACCAAAAAGGTGACGTCGCAATGCTTACCAAGAAGGCATCCGTATCTTGGGTGGCAGAAAAGGAGCACAGCCCATCGACTGCCTCTTCAGGGTCTTCAATCTCTTCTCTCCCTCCCTGGCGGTAACTTCCTCAACATCCTTTATACCCCAGCCTTAGCTGTTCCCTCCCTGGGGTGACATTTAACACGAGAGTTGAGTACTATAGTCATATATGTTTAACATGTACCCCTTTTAGCTCATTATCAAATTTAGGGCTGTCAACTTTAATATTCATTTCATGGATAATAAAGCAAAAGGTCTCACTCCAGGCACCATGGCTTTCAAGACTATGTGTAGAAACTGTCTGTTTATTCCTCATTCTCTAGCCAAAACAGGGCCATCTTGCTGCCATAAGATTCCCTCCTTTGGCTGCTTCTCATACCAACCATGCGAATCTCCATCCACAATGTTTGCATAAGAGATAAATGAACACCAGTGTTTTTAAGCTCTTATGTGCAATTCCCACAATCACTCGGGGTTTATTGTTGTTGTTGTCATTGTTGTTGTTATCTTCCTTTGTTATCCTATTAAATTGTCTTTATCTCAACCCACAGATTTTTTCCCATTCTCCTCCCCATCCTCTTGAGGTGGGGGAGGGATGAGCGAGTGGCTGCATGGTCCTTAGCTGCCAGCTGGGGTTAAACTATGACATTGCCTCAGCTTTCAGTAGCTTAATGCATCTTAAAGTTAATATTGTTTTCCCTGAGGGATACAGACCAAAAAACCTAGAGATAAATCATTGAAGTTTAAAATAAATTATTTTTTAGTTCTTTCAGCAAACAAAAATAATCTCCACATATACACATTTTGTCAAGAAAAATATTTATTTTTTGGTTTGTATTTTCAGATACTTTAATACTTTAATTTTCTGTCCTGATTCCATTGCAAAACAGAAAATGAGAAAGAGTTCCTTCAAAAGACATTGAAAAAGAACTATTACAGCATTTCCAAACATACAATTTTTCTTCATCTTTCCCCAATATAAAGGTATTTATTATAATAATCCAAATTCATGAAGTTTTAACTCTACATAGGAATCTGTATTTAAACTACTTTTATATTAGCCAAAACATATTTCCACAGCTAGAATGATTGGTATCAAAGATAGCAAAGAACCCATACACACACGGCACGTAACTGTGTATACACAAATGTACATTTGTAGTACAGCGTGTGCTGTGTATGTATCTACCTTCCATCCACCCTAGTGTTCTTTCCTTTGCAGTTCATATCACCATCTGTAAATTGTCCTCCAAATATCCAGTATGTAACATGACATAACTGTCAATTCACTTTTCCAGATGCTCTGAAAAGGGCAATGAATACTGGAGAGAGAGTTAACTTGAAATGCCTAAATTCCTTTGAAGGAAAGCGACTGAAAGGAATTGACAGTACGTTCCTGATTAGACCTCTTCACCTGAACCCATTTTTCATTCTCTTTCTGTTGGCATTGCCTTTTATTGTAATAGGATAGGTTTGTGCAAAGTACTTTGTAGAGCCAGTGAGTAACTAAGGCAAGCTGTGCAGCTACTGTGAAGTGTACAAAATTATACTCTACTAATGAAATCAAACTATGTCTCCTTATGGGATTAGCTGGATGATAATTAAACCCTCCCTGCTTCTAAATGACACAAATCTGTCAGCAGCTCCAGCTTGCCATTATTAAAACAACGGTGTTTGTAGCATGTAGAGTTGCAGAGCTCGATCCTTTTGTGACACGCATTGGTTTCCTGTCTGTAAAAAGGATCAGGGACCTGGATCACTTTGAAACGCACATTGTATCGACTCTTGCAATACTTTTTCCAGAGATAGGATAAGACCTGGGAGAGAAGGTTAGTAAAAGAGAGTACAAAACAAAGCCACTCAGCATGAATGTCACAAAGCACTCTGCAACTGCATGAAATATAGCTGTGCTTATAATGATGCTGTCTGGCAGGATGAGACTGCATGTTACTGTGGGAGTATTTCAGAAGGCTTAAATCAGTTCTGCCTTCTTCGACCATCTGCACTTGCTAATGCACTGTGCTCCCTTAAAACATGTTCCAAAAGGGGAGTCAAAGCTTTTTCAAATACACCTTAGTTTGTCTACAAACGCAGGGAATGGCAATTACCTGTGTGCCACTGCTCCAGCTGAGATACTTAACTTGAAACTACTGTGACTGACAACAGGTAAAACTACCAGGGCAAAATCCTCCAAAAGACTCACCCAGCCCTGAAATCTGTCACTGCCACAAGCTGATGCATTAGCCAATGGCTTAATTTTGTTAAGTTCATGAGCAACAGAAGCCATTGACTTGAATCTTTTCATTGACTTTATTGGGTGTTAGGAGCTTAAAGGTTGATAGTTTCAACTATGCCTTAAGAAGAGTTAAAACGTTAATAGCAGCTGGAATTTTTTAGGCATTTTTTGTTGTTGTTCTTCAAAGTATTATATTTTCTTGAAATGTCCACTAAAATATCTAGGAAGCTATTTTATTGTTCCTGTATTGCATGTGGTTGCACTTCAAATTAATTTCTCCTTTAAAGGTAAAGGTTTCTGAAAAATAAATCATGTTTTATGAAATAAACCCTGATATCACTCATTTACAGCACTTAGCAAAGTTATATGCAATTGGATTCACTGGGCCTTAGAGGAAAAATCTAGTCAATGTCAATTAATTCCTTTTCATCATCAAGCTGAAGCAATTTTCCAAGTTTTTGTAAACACAAAACTGTCTTGCACTTCATCATGTAGTGTCCATGTACTATCTTCAAAGATTAAGAACAAAATGTCCTGAAACTACCAGTAATCTACACAGCATACTGTCACCATCTACAGGTGCATTTCATATCATCACATGATGGGTCAGTAAGCAGATTGGAGAGTTACATCACAATTCACATAAATATTTTCACCTAATATGATTTCTCTAAATTCTTTGAACATTTGAAAGCTCATTGAGGTTATGTGCAAGCAATAAATTAACAAATCCACTTTGAATTATTTGAATCTCTAAAATCTCAAGGATTAATTATCTTAGTTTTTAGTACGATTTTTACTTTAAAACTTTTATAACAAAGGAACAGTAAAGCAAGGTTTTGTTGCAAAACAGGTGAAAACACAGGGCAAAAAGTTATGTGACACTTCTTTTGGGATTGGTCTGATAATAATTGCACACACACAAGTTTAGTTTCAGGAATCCTTTCAGTCATTACAATTCACTTTCCTTAATGATTTAGTGCATTCAGTCTTCAAGGTTCCAGAGCTCAATGCTCTGTGATTAACATTGCTTCCTTGCACATGTAAAGGCGCTGAACACACAAATCATTTGTAGCAGGCTACAAGACTATTGACATATGCATTAATTGTTACCCATAACAGGACAGGCTCCAGCAGAGGTGATGCACTGTACGCAGAGCACTAGAGCACTGAATAACATAAACCTCACTAAATTGAAAATAGTGCTAGAATTCAAACCAATTTAATGCAATAAAATACAGCTGTGCTAGAGACTGTGAATGGTCCATGTTTTGGAAGACTTATCAGCAACAAACAAAATTACAGTGATCATGCTTTCTATTTAACCCTTGATCTGTCAGTATTCCCATTATGGCTTAATGACACATGTTCAAAATACATGTTAAGCTCTGACTTGCCAAGAACACCTGAGGGAAGTTAGAAACTGTATGTTGCTATTTTTGTGATATATGTAACCACTATTAAAGTGCTGCTTCAAACTGTGTGAATAGTGAAACTGTATTTCAGGGTCGTTTCTTACAAGATACAGAACCTATAAAATGGGAATGCCTTACTATGGAGAGAAAGAAAGAAAGGAAGGAACAGACAGTTTTTCTCTTCTCCTCTATCAGAAATGTTCCTGTCTATCCATGACAACTATATGCATTATGGAGAAATCCATAGCACATGACATGGCCCCAAATGTTTCAGTCAAATAAAATTCTGTATTATATTCATTCTCATCATTGACCTTAACAGAATGTACATACATGGGTATGCAGTATGACATTGATGGTAGGGCTAGGGAATGCGGAATCTTAAAAAGATTTGTTAAGATGATTTGGTCATGCTTGTCAAATCTCAGGCATCTCCAACTCATTTCATTCTTTTTATATTTTTTACATTGTATGCTAGGATGTTTTATGTTGAAAGCTAGGATGGAAGACTGAACACTAGTTTCCAAATTTAATCTTGTGCAAGATGACACAGCCCTGTGGAGGCTGGCAATGTCTACCCAACAATGAATATGTGTGTGTGATTGGTGCACATTTTGCTCCGCATTGCTGTCAGTTCTTCTCCAATGCTGGTCAAGTCTGATTGCAAAACCTGTCCTAAAATTTTACAGAACTAATCTGTGCAGGCACAAAATTATATTGAGAACCAAGAACTCGGCAGAATTGTAATCCCTTGGAACATTGCCACAAGGAACACATCTTTGGTAATTCATATGAAGATAGGAATCTTTTGTTTTGGCAGTTAATTTGTGTGGTTGTAGAAGAAATTGCATTCAATATCTTCCAAGTTACTGGGTGTTGAAACAAAAATTCTCCCAAACATCAATGGTTTTAGATGCTATCAGAAATTAACAGTTTAATAACACAAGGTAAAAAGAAAATGTTGAATCTGCTAAGTATAAGCTTTAGTATACTAATTCAACAGAATTTTCATCAGCCAGTCTTTCCAACAGAAAAAAATCCTGTCACATATAAGCAGTATAAGGGAAAATATGACTATGCTCATACAGAAACGTTTTTCATATACTCATTTTTAACAGACATTAGCTTTCCCCATAAGCCTGTCTTTATTGCAGCAAGACAGATCATAAACAGACACCCTTTCAGCCCTACTCAAAAAGTATAAAAAATTGTTTTAATCAAAATCGATCTTCCATAACTGCAGAAGGAATATGAATGAGTGTGATGGGTTAACCTTGGAAGTCTGCAGGTGCCCACCCAGCCATTCTCTCACTCCCCCTCCTCAGCAGGACAGGAGGAGAAAAGAAGTTGAAAAAGCTCATGGGTTGAGATAAGGACAGGAAGATCACTCACAAATTACTGTCACAGGCAAAACAGACCTGACTTGGAGAAATAAACTTAATTTATTCTCAATTAAAATACAGAAGGATAGTGAGAAACAAAGGCAAAATTAAAAACACCTGCTCCTGATCTGCTCTTCTGCCCAAACTCAACTTCATTCCTAACTCTTCTATCTCCTCTTCCCCTGAGCAGTACAGGTGAGTGCGGAATGGGGGTTGTAGTCAGATCATAGCACCTTGTCTCTGACGCTCCTTCCTCCTCACACTCTTCTCCTGCTCCAGCATGGAGTCCCCACTCACAGGATACAGTCCTTCAACTTCTCCAACATGAGTCCTTCCCACGGGCTGCGGTTCTTCACACACTGCTCCAGTGTGGGTCCCTTCCATGGTGTACAGTTCTCCAGGAACAATGTGGGTCCCCCACAGGGCCACAGCTCCTGCTAGAAAAGCTGCTTCTGTGGGGGGTCCTCCATTGGCTGCAGGGGACAACCTGCTTCACTATGATCTTCTCTCTGATCTGGCATCCGGACTACCTCCTCCTCTCTTTCTTCACTGACCTCGGTGTCTGCAGGGCTGCTTCTCTCACTTTTTTCTCCCTTCTCTCACAGCTGCTGTACAGCTTTTTTTACCCTTCCTTAAATATGTTATCACAGAGTGGCCATCAGCTTGGCTCATGGGCTGGGCTATGTCCAGTTGTGGGTCCATTTTGGAGCTGGCTGGAACCAGCTGTATCTAGCACAGGGCAGCCCCTGGCCTCTTCTCACAGAGGCCACTCCTGCAACACACCTCACTAACAAAACCTTGCCATGGCAACCCAATACAATGAGTTTAACAATTAAACACAATACAAGGCATTTGGCTGAAGCCTGTGTGACTTTTTACCAAGTTTTCCATACTGCAAGTTTGAAGCTTTGATGTAAAGCAATTGGCAGTAGGAACAGCAGCAGCTTTTCTGTGAAGATTGTCTAAGATGCTATTAGTAAAATCAAAATTATTATTCTAAAAGTATTTCCTTAATATATTTTCATTAAAGAAAAACATAAAGCAGGACACGACAAAATGATGGAAACTGCTTTTATTGTATTAGCTAGGAGCATGCATCACATCTTATAGGCTTTTACTTCCCTTGCAGCAAAACAAAAAAATATGGAAAACTCCTTGTCAAAAAAAGCCACAACCAGAAACGTAAATAAAAAGAGAGAGCTACGAATAAAGAACAAAATTGTGTCTTACACACCACACAATGGAGATAAAAGAATAACCCACTTAATATAAATGCTCTTTTAATAATAGTTTTCAGCATCTTTGGGAGCACTTTGGAGCAGTTGCTTAAAGATAAAAGGTTATAAAAAAGAAGGATGTTTTGTCAGATTTTACAGGAACACCAATACACAACCAATATTTGTCTGAATACTAAAAAAGTACTCAAAACTGTTGCTTACATTTCTGCTTTCCTTTAGTAATTCATACTCCTGATGTTGCCCCTAGCAAAAGATAACTTTCCAGGGGTAACTGCAATACAAGTTATATGGAAATAATGCACCATCCCTTACTACAAAAAAAAATATATATGAATTAAAATCATATTGTTGTAAAACAACATATATATATAGAATGACTTATTGAATTCACAGCAAAGAGGCTATTGTTCAGTTTTGCAGTCACTCAGAGCAGCCATATGATTTTAATAAAAAAAATTAGCAGTCATTTACTTTAGATTAAGAAAAAGTAAGAACACAAAGTTTCCATCAGAAACATGTATCTAGTCTGGAACTACCAGTTTTTTAGGTGCTTTGAAAGCAAAAAGGCCATTACTTGCTGAAGCATCAAATTCTGTGTTTGTTTTTGAGTCAGTGAAAATAAAGCTTGACTTCCACGCTGCAATTTTAGTTGCAAAAATGACAATACTCCATGAAATTTTATGAATATTCTGAAATTTTCCCTCTTTAAAATACACCAGACATAGAACCCTGCCTTCTCTTTGTTGCAGAATAAAAATTCAGGGTAGAGCATCTGAAAGTGCTGTTGAACAAATATTTGGGTAACATTGGACAGTATGAAAACATACCAATGGATAATTTTCTGAGATATGCAGGTATAAGGTCACTTTTGTAAACCCAATGAAACCTCCCTGGATTCTACCTGTGCAGATCTCATTAGCCAGGTGTCTTTCCTCAACAGATGGTAGGACATAATTTCACATATAGCCTCCAATGCTGTCCTCATGTAAGCATCAAATGGAGTAGAGAATCACACTCAAAGGATGAGAGAAAAAAGTTACTGTCAAACCCATCATTGTCAAACTAAACAAAATCACAACAAAGAGTATGAAGTGAACAACCTGTGTGGCAGATTTGCATAGAGCTGCATCTAACAGAAAATTGGAAGCAAAGAGATAATAATTAGATCATTATGACATAAGTTTCACTGGTTTTTACTCTTTTTGAGAAAAAAACTACTGGTTTTCTCTTTTTGCTTTATAATTCTTCCTTGACAAAGATAAAATAGGAGAGAAGGTAAGAAAGGGAGAGAGAAAAAAATATATTTCTACTGTATTTTTGCACCTCTTAATTTCTTTTTCTTCTGGCTGTTTGAGATAGGTATCAGCTGATAATATGTCCTAGTTTCATTAAGGTCAGATCAGCAACATCTTACATCAGCTTTGAATCTGCCCTGTTGCATAGTATCTCATGTAAAACATTCAAACTTATTTGTTTCTTTCTCCATTTTAGCAATTGTATGGGCATTGAGTAATACAAACTTATGACCATGTATTGTATTCTGTATCCTGCTCCTCAACTGAAAGAAGAGAAATGTTTTTCTGAAATGCTTCATAAAAGTAAAATATTTCAAAGATACTAGATACAAGAAACCAAGGAGAAAATGGAGAAAAAATCCATCCTTAAAATATTTTCAGTGATGAAATTCACAATGAATGAGCATTGCTACATTTCTCACAATACATTTTAATGCTTGTTGTTTTTCAGAGGGATGAGAAAGTTTATGTGATTCATGGGAATTTAAATATGATGCCTTTGTCAATGAACTGCATAGGTAATAAGCTCCCATGGCCAATAGTGTCTGGGAAAAGGTCATGTGATACATAACAATGTCAAGTATTGTTTTTAAAGCAGACATTATTTTAAGGCTTGTAGTATTTACTCAGCCATTCTCCCTAACAGTAGAATCTGTTTCAGTGGTAGGAGCTTCAGTTCAGGGAGCTAGACAGTATGAAAGCAAGCAACTCAAACAATCCTCTCTTTTAAATCTGTGCAAGATATAATTCTTTTATGTTACTTCATAAAATGGTGGAAGATTCCACTATGAAAGCTAAGTGATTTATTACATTGATATGGAGCACAGGTGAACATATTTCTTCCTTTTTCACTGATACCATTAAGAAGTATTGCTTCATTTATCTTATATATTCTACCTTCATTTATCTTATATATTTTACCTTCAACACTGGTTAGGAGGCTGCAATACAAACTTTTAAAAGAAACTTTTGATACTCAAATAATGAGATTCCTTTGTACAAAAAACAGTTCAGGAGACTTTGGAATGTCCTTCTCACTCCTTCTGTAGGGAGAATATTAAAAATAAATTAGTGAACAATCTTGAAAGAACATAAATATTAAGCCCCATCTTACCTACAAACTTAAAACCTTTTTATATGTAAACCAACTTAGAATGTTTTTAGTTGGCAAGTGTGTGATAGCAGATGAATATACTTCATTCTTCAATGTTTATGCCATTGAATGAAGAATTACATTAGTTCTTGACTCATATAGTGAATAAATCAACCAGAAGATTAGCAATGCAATTAAGCCATGGGGAAAAAATAATATCAAGAACATCAAAATGAGAGAAAACAGGGTACATCTGAGAAAAGTATCACACACTATTTAAATATAAGAAAGCAAATCTTTCTCCCCATGCTTCTCCTAAGATGTCAAGAGCTGCAGCCAAGCTCCTTGGGGCAAAACTTCAAAACTCAGCAGAGACTGGGTGACATAAGACAAGTGTTTACCACACTGGAAGACATTCTCTGTGCAAATTACTATGGATGGCTTTCAATGAAATTGCAGTAATAGCATACATGGGAGAATGAAGAATGAACTTTGATGAAACTGAGCAAGGTGCAGAAATGATGAAACAAGAACTGGCCTCAGTAATGAGCACCTAGCAACTTCCTCAAGATTGAGGACCTGCAGACTGTGAGTGTGGACCATGCCAGATACATCAGCTATGAGCTCTGGATGCAGCATGCAACAATCCAACATCACACACCATCTCTCCTGCCCTGAGACACGGTTATGACAGATGGAGCCCAAAAGTTGTAGACTAAATGAACTCAGCAGACATACTAGAGGGATGGCCTATAAACTAAGAGAATGATATATAAGTATACATATCAAAAGACAGGAAAAGTGATGGTGATTAACTGTGATGTGTTGGAAAGTGTAGGATTTGGACATGATATAGAACGGTATGGAATAAGGGATGGATATTGTCCTGGCTTCAGTTGAGGTACAGTTAATTTTCTTTCCAGTAGCTGGTATAGTGCTGTGTTTTGGATTTAGTATGAGAATAATACTGATAACACATTGATGGTGTAAGTTGTTGCTAGGTAGTTGCAATGTCTACACTAAGTCAAGGATTTTTCAGCTTCCCATGCCCTGCCAGGTGCACAAGAAGCTGGGAGAGCACAGCCAGGAGAGGTGACCCAGACTGACCAAGGGGATATTCCCGACCATACAGTATCATGCTCTGTATAAAACTGGGGAGGCTAGTCAAGAGGCAGAATCACTGCTCAGAAACAGACTGAGCATTGGGTTTGTCTTTTGTGGGTTTTTTAGGGTTTGGGTGGGTTTTCGGGGTGTGTGTGTGTGTTTGTTTTTTGGGTTTTTTACTTCTCCATTTCATGAGCAATTCCATTTGTGCATTCCTTTGTTTATTATTGTTATTGGCGGGGAGGGGGGAGAGAGGGATGGGACGGGAAGCTTGTGTGTGTGTGTGAAACTTACCTAGTCTTAGCAATATCTAATCTTAGCTCCTCTTAGCTATATAGAAACAAGCAACTAATGGTGTACCCCAAGGGCCAATGGTGGATCCAGTCCTGTTTAACATGTTCATTGATGCTCTGGATGATAGGGTAGAATGTTCCCTCAGCAAGTTTGCTGATGAGATAAAACTGGGGGAGGAGTGGCTGATACATGAGAGGGTCATGCTGCCATTCAGAGGGACCTCAACTGGAAAAATAGTCTGACAGAAGCCTCATGCAGCTCAACAATGGGAAGTGCAAAATCCTGCACCTGGAGAGGAGCAACCTCATGCACCAGTACATGATGGGGGCCACTCAGCTGGAAAGCAGTTTGGCAGAAAAGGGCCTAGGGCTCCTGGTGAACACCAAATTGAACAAGAGCCAACAGTGTGCCTTGGCTGCAAAGGTGGCTAGTGGTATCCTAGGCTGCCTTAGGAGGAGTGTTGCCAGCAGGAGGTGATCCTTCCACTCACCACTGGTGAGACAACACGTGGAGTACTGTGTCCAGTTCTGGCTTCCTCAGTACACGAGAGACATGGGCATACTGGAGAGAGTCCAAGAAAGTGACACAAAGATTACTAAGGCACTGGATCATCCCTCCTCTGAGGTAAGGCTGAGAGAGCTGGGACTGTTCAGCCTAGAGAAGAGAAGGCTTGTGGGAGATCTCATCAGTTTATATAAATACCTGAAGGGAGAGTAAGTACGATGAATCCAGGCTCTTTCAGTGGTGCCCATTGACAGGATGAGGGGCAAGGGCACAAAGTGAAAAACAGAAATCTCTGTCTGAACATTTAGAAACACTTTTTTACTATGAGGATGACTGAACACTGGCACTGGTTGCCAAGAGAAGTTGTGGAATCTCCATCCTTGGACATATTCAAAAGCAATCCAG
This sequence comes from Aramus guarauna, assembly GCA_013400195.1. NCBI lineage: Eukaryota > Metazoa > Chordata > Aves > Gruiformes > Aramidae > Aramus > Aramus guarauna. The sequence goes on from VXBL01008716.1 coordinate 674,942, forward strand.
ACATAGTCCTTGGCAACTGGCTCTAGTTGCCCTGCTTGAGCAGGAGGGTTGGACCTTATCACCATCAGAGCTACCTTCCAACCTCAATCATACTGTGATTCCACAATTCTGTGATTTTGGCCCCTCTCACTTGATTTGTGAGCTTACACGATTTTCAAGACACAGTTCTTAGTAAACTTTTTACATACGTTGTGGGTTTTATCTTTTAATATCCTGTCCAAGAAATTTGAAACATCCTTTCTGCAGTAGGCTTATTAGTTGGGATAGTCATAGCTCTTCTCTGTCATTTTTTAAATTGATCTCAAGATGCCACCTCCAAAGAACACTTCCATTGTGACTTATAATAATGTGACTTCTCTACCTAGATTCAGATCTGGGGATCCTCTTGATCTCATTTGTCTGGTCAGTCTAATTTTCTTTGTCTTTTTAAACTTACCCTTCTAGAATATCAAAGCAACTGAAACACATGGAGGTTTCTCGTTTGGTTCTTTTTATAATCAGTTTTCCTGTATCATCCTTGCTGATCACTAAAAAGTCTAAAGTACAATCACTGTCTTTGGTTTACTGACTATGTCCTGTAATGAAGCACTACCTCTTATCTAGTATGACTGTTCTAAATACGGTGCTTAGATCCTTAAGTCTGGCTCAAATACATCTTTATTTTGACTGCTGCCTTTGGCAGAGGCATCTAGTTGTCTGAGAGCCAGCTCTTAAGTCTTCCAGATCCTGAAAGGGTCCAAGAGTGCATCGAGATTCCTAGTTCTGCGTGTTGCCTGACCAAGTGTGTACATTATGTTACGGTAAGATTCTGCTTTCTGCAGAAAGAAAGTAGTAGAAGACAGAGTTGTGACACAATGGGCTGTGTCTAGGAATCTCTGAAGGCTTCTACAGCAGAGACACTGAATTTATTGTTTTGCATGAATGGTGGAGGGAGTACCTAAGAAATGCTAGATACTTCCACCCACATAGGACCAAAATTAGTTAACTTTTTTTGTTTGTTTGTTTGTTTTTTTTAATGATAAGTAACTAAATAGGCCTGACTGGAATTTTGTTTCCTTCCACTAGCTAATGGTTAACATACTTGGTAAGGGAGCCCTGCATTCTAGATTCACCTTACCCTGACATCATAGAATTACAGAATCATAGAATGGTTTAAGTTGGAAGGAACCTCAAAGATCATCTAGTTTCAACACCCCTGCTGTGGGCAGAGACATCTTCCAGTAGACTAGGTTTCCCAAGAGCCTCATCCAACCTGGTCTCGAACTCTTCCAGGGATGTGGCTGCCACAACCTGTCTGAGCAACCTGTTCCAGTGCCTCACCAGCCTCCCAGTGAAGAATTTCTTCCTAACATCTAATCTAAATCTATCTTCTTTTAGTTTAAACCCATTACCCCTTGTCCTGTCACTACAATCCCTGAAAAATAGTCCCTCTTCAGCTTTCCTGTAGGCCTCCTTTAGGTACTGGAAGGCCACAGTTAGGTGTCCCCAGAGCCCTCTCTTCTCAAGGCTGAATAATCACAACTCTCTCAGCCTGTCCTCATAGGAGAGGTGCTCCAGCCCTCTGACCCTCTTCGTGACCCTCATCTGGACTCTCTCTAACAGGTCCATGTCCTTGTTATGTTGGGGGCCGCAGAGCTGGATGCAATACTCCAGGCGGGGTAATCACAGCATTGGTGGATAAGGGAAGAGCGACAGACATCATCTACCTGAACTTGTGCAAAGCATTTGACACTGTCCTGCATGACATCCTTGTCTCTAAACTGAAGAGACATGGATTCAACAGATGAACCACTCAGTGGATAAGGAATTGGCTGGATGGTCGCACTCAAAGAGTAGTGGTCAATGGCTCAAACATGTTCAGTTTCTCTTTCTGAAGTTGGACTCTCCTGTATGAAAACTAGCTATGTTTTATATGACACCACCAATAAAAAATTAAAACAAACAAACAAACCCCAAACAACCAAACAAAAATAAACTTCTGGGAACAGAGACCAGTATCCTATTCTACATACTGCAGCCTAGTAGGGCTTACATGCCCAAGCTACAGCAGATGTGGAGAATATTTCTACCTAGCATATACCATAGCACTGTGGTTTCAGTTTTCTGTTAGGATGTTAAAGCTATTTTTCAATATCACTTCAAATTAAGGGAGGACCCAAAACAGTCCTCACACTCCCTTAGTGGCTGTCATAGTTTCTCAGGGACCCATGACTCTTCTAGTAGCAATAAATGTGGGAGTTTGATATAAAAGGTAGGCACCAGCACAATGACAAATTGGAATATTAAAGACCATAACTAGTAAATTAGATTCAGTGACATAGGCAAAATATTTTTTCCTGGAGGGTGGGGAGATGTGAGTTGACAGGAATTTCAGGCCTGTCCCACTGTCCAGTAACAAGGGTGGAGCGGGGGGAAGCTATAGCAGGAACTCCTTGTTGCTAGCCAGGCTAGGAGCAAGGACAGGATTTCATTGCAATGTTAAACCTGGTGGTCTGGTCCAAAGGGTGGAGGTGGAGATTGTAATGGAAATGCCTTTAAATTGTTGTAACCCATGATCTGAGTTGCATGTTATGGGAATTACTGCAGCAGGAACCACCTGAACCAATGGAGGACAAGCCTTACAAGAAGCAGTGCAAGTGCAGCAGTGGACCTGACCTGAGGTGGTTTTGGTGCCTACTAACTCCAGGCAACACACTCCTACACTCCTGTCCTGAGTGATCACCATAATAGATGGAGCCCAAAGTCATGGGCTAAATGAACTTAATGGACATTTTGTGGACATTTTATGGATGTTTTACAAGGATGGTCCACAGATTAAGGGAATGATATGTGTATATTATATCAAAGGATGAGAAGAAGAGTGGTGATTAATGAGGATGCATTAGGTAGTGTGGGGCCTGAGTATGACGTAGACGATATGGAATAAGGGGTCGAGAATGTGCTGGTTTTGACTGGGCTAGGGTTAATTTTCTTCACGGTAGCTAGTATGGGGCTGGGTTTTAGATTTATGCTGAAAACAGTGCTGATAATACAGGGATGTTTTTGGTACTGCTGAGCAGTGCTTACACAGAGCCAAGGCCTTTTCCGCCTCTCACACCACCCCACCAGTGAGGAAGCTGGACGTGCACAAGAAGCTGGGTGGGGACACAGCCAGGAAAAGCTGACCCTGACTGACCAAAGGGAAATCCCATACCATATGACATCATGCTCAGCATATAAGGCTGGGGAAGAAGGAAGGAGGAGTACCTTTGGAGTGATGGTGTTTGTCTTCCCAAGTCACCGTCACGTGTGATGGAACCCTGCTTTCCTGGAAATGGCTGAACACCTGCCCGCCCATGGGAAGAGTTGAATGAATTCCTTGTTTTGCTTTGCTTGCGCAAGCAGCTTTTGCTTTGCCTATAAAACTATCTATCTCAACCCACAAGTTTTCTCACTTTTAGCCTTCCAATTTTCTCCCCCATCCCACTGCGAGCAGCTGCATGGTGCTTAGCTGCTGGCTGGGGCAAAACCATGGCAGATGACTAGGGAGAGCTGTGGGGTTGAGGACAGACCATTTCTGAAATCCATCACTGTTTTCAAATGCAAAGTTCTGGGATCTTCTCCTCCTAGGATTTTATCAGGTGATTATTCAGTTATAAATAAGTTACTTTACTGATGAAGTATCTAGATTGATGTACTAACCACAGCTTCAAGATAAAATTCACTTCAGTATCTGCATCACACTCTGCAATTAGCCCATGTTACTACCATAGCTGTCGTCTCCATCTTCCCTTATAGCAAAGCAAGCAACAGTCCACCAAAATCAGCACTTCACCTTCAAATTGCTCTCTGCTCGTGTTTGCTTCCTTTGCTGATGGCTCTTCCTTGCTTGCTAGGCTCTGGGGATCACTGGTCATGTGGCTGCCCCCCACCATTAAGCTCAGATTTTATCGAGGAAGAGGACCAGACCCCAAGGCGCTCAGGAAAACATTCTCAGGAACAAGTAAATTCAATACATAGAAAAACATCTACAAACTTCTTAGGTCTTGATACATATATATTAGGGAGTGGAACAAAAATAAGAGCTTATGGGTAAATGGGCTACAGTGTCTTCATTTTACAGTCCAGTGTACATATTTGTGCTCCTCGTTACACAGCCTGTTTAGACTAATGCCATTGGTCAAGGCCACTCTCAGTGGGGTTCAGCCTTGCCTTGCTGCAAACCAAGCAAGGCCACTGGACAGGAGAAGCATAGTTTTGTTGATACCTCAGCCTGCGATACATACATGAAGAAGTAAAGAAGCTCTTTCTGTAAGTATTAAACAGGGTAAAGAACTCAGCTGAGCAGGAGCAGGGTTACAGAATCTGATTGTCTGTGTTCCCTGTACTTGCAAGAAAAAGAGGAAAAGGAAATAGAATAGAATTAGTTCAGCACAGGAAAAAAATCTTGGCTTTCAAATTCTAGTTAGACAAGTGTTTCCCTTAACTGAGGAATGATTTCTGTTTTATACTGACTTCTAAATGTCACCTATCGAGGAGCTTTTATTTTATTAATGAAGCACAGCTTGGTTACTAGATTGATCTTTCATACACAATATATTTAAAAAATAGACATTGTCACACATTGGCAATGAATTCAGGTGTTCGAAGTAGAAGAAACATTAATTTCCCAAATCCCAGTGACAAAATTTAGAACTAAATGTAGGCCAAAGAATATCTATTGGAAAATCAATTAAAAGAAATCTGACATTTCTTTATTACAGACAAAACTAAGGAGAATGGTTGTATAAAATACAGTAGAAATGTCCCCCATATGATGAATTTAATGCAGATCTGGGACTACATAGATGAATAACCTCTACACTGCCATTACTGAGGTACCGTGCCTGTGCTGCAGTTGACTGCAGGGTTGTGCATTTGTCTGTGTAAAACAGAGCTAGGAAGAGAGGATTAAAAGTATGTATCACCTATTAGTTGTTTAAATCTATAGTTGTTGAAAATACATTTTAATTCACAGTTCAGAGCAATTGATTGGCTTTAATTCAGATAGTATTTAAGCTCATTTCTTTTCTGATGACTGTGCAGAAGTTTGCCTGACCAATTTAAAGTCCTAAGTGCTCACAAAGTTACTCTCAAAGGTATTTCTAGTGACACTGTTGGAATTATGTGTGAATAAACAAAAAGTCACAAGAAATATTTTCAGAAATAAGTCAGGACAAAGTCATGTATTTTTTTAAACTAAATAATAATAATAACTTTATATAAACTTAAATGACTGTGAATTTTCTTGGGACATACACACAGTCTTCTTGTCTGCATTCCACATATTCTCTTAGGTAATATAAAGAAGACTCTTTCCTTTTTTGTTACTATTTTAATTTTCTATAAATTATTTCCTCTTTTAGGTTCTTCAGGGAAGCTGTTGAAAAAGTTTGAAAAAAATGAGCATCAAGTGAGTGCACAATTTGCAAGGATTCTACTGAGCAGACACAGAGAGCAGAGTACATACAGGTATATCATACTTGCATTCATGTTCTAATACTTGCTTTAAGCTTTTGGGATTTCTAAGAATGTAGTCTTTATTCTGTCCATTATATAATGTAGGAAATTAATGTAGTAAAACTCAGTGACTGTAAGGAAAGGAAAGCAATATTGATTTTAAACAAAACTCATTTTAGTCACCTGATACCATTGTTTCATGGAATTAATTCACTTACACTCTCACACTCAGATATATTAACAAGCATCAAGATGCATAGAATCATAGAATATTTCAAGTTGGAAGGGACCCACAAGGATCATCAAATTCAACTCCCTGCTCCTCACAGGACTACCTAACACTAAATCATATGACTAAGAGTGTCATCCTGATGGTCCTTGAACTCTGACAGCCTTGGTGCTGTGACCATTTCCCTGGGGAGCCTGTTCCAGTGACCCACCACCCTCTCAATGAAGAACCTTTTCCCAATGTCCAATCTGAACTTCCCCTGATACAGCTGCATTCCATTTCCTCGTGTCCTGTCACTGGTCACCAGAGAGATCAGCATTTCCCCCTGCACTGCCTGCCCTGAGGAATTTGTAGACTGTGATGAGGTCACCCCTCAGCCTTCTCTTCTCCAATGTGAACAAGCACAGTGACCTCAGCTGCTCCTTGTATGTCTTGCCCTTGAGGCCTTTCACCAGCTTGGTCATCCTCCTCTGGATATAATCTAATTGTTTGATGTTCTTATAATATTGAGGCATTCAAAATCGCACACAGTACTCGAGGTGGAGCCACAGCAGTGCAGTGTATAGTGGGATGATCACCTCCCTTGTCCAGCTAGTTATGCTGTGCTTGATGCACCCCAGGATGTGGTTATGCCCTTTTGGCTGCCAGGGCACACTGTTGGCTCATATTCAACTTGCTATCAAACCAGACCCCCAGATATCTTTCTGCAGGGCTTCTCTCCAGCATCTCTTAAGCACTCTTAAGAGACAGCTCTTAAAAAGTGACCAGTATGCATAGACTTCAATAACTTCAAAGGCAGATTCCCACGGGACATTACTAACTAGCCCCTTCCGCAGCCAGAAGTCTGCTCTCCCCGTATCAGTGGTCAAAGTTTTACTGGCAATTTTTCTCCTCTCACCAACAATTTGAAATGCAACTACTTTGTGGTCACTGTCGCCAAGACAGCCACCAGTATCACCACTTCACCCATGAGTCCATCTCTGTTTACAAACAAATCTAGGATGGCACCTTTCCTAATCAGCTCCCTTAGTACCTACACCAAGAAGTTATCTTAAGCTGAAGAAGGGTAGGTTTAGATTAGATATTAGGAAGAAATTCTTTACTGTGGGTGTGGTGAGGCGCTGGAACAGCTTGCCTAGAGAAGTGGGAGGTTGGTCAGGTTGGACAGGCCACTGAGGAACTAGATTTAGATGAAGATGTCTCTGCTCAATTCAAGGGGGTTGGATCAGGTGACCTTTAAGGATCCCTTCCAACCTAAACAATTATATGATTCTATCTTTCACATGCTTCAGGAATTTCCTGGACCTTTTTGTGTCCACTGTATGATATTCCCAGTTGATGTCTGGGAAGTTAAAATCAGCCATAAGGACAAGGGCAGCTGATCTAGAGATATCCCTTTATTCCTTGCAGAATAATTCATGGGTGTTGTCATCCTGGCTGGGTGGTAAATAGCAGACTCTTACAACAATTTCTGCTTTATTTGCTTTCCCCTTAATCCTTACCCGGAGGCTCTCAACCATGTTGTCACTAGCTGTAAGTGCCTTACAATCTAAACTCTCCTTATCCCCTCCCAGATAGTATGACTAGGATTACTTGTATGTGTCACAAAGGAGCGGACACTAGCAATGAAGTTCTTAGTGTCTGCTGGGTTTCTGTTGATCAACAATGGCTAACTGGGGTTTTTACAGGCCTTGTCTACCCTGCATGTGGAAAAATATTTACAGCATTTATATTTAACATTGATTTTGAAAATATTCTAGGTTTGCATTCATATTCTACATGGATTCAGAATCTGCATCATCTTCTAGGCCATACTCATGTAAGGACAGATCATAAGACTGGAATATTACCCTACAAAAGTTCTAATGCAAAATACAAAACAAGCTGCTCCATTTGATTTATCCACATAAAGGACAGTAATTTCAGTTATTATTATGCATCATTTCCACCACTCANAAATGGACACTAGCAATGAAGTTCTTAGTGTCTGCTGGGTTTCTGTTGATCAACAATGGCTAACTGGGGTTTTTACAGGCCTTGTCTACCCTGCATGTGGAAAAATATTTACAGCATTTATATTTAACATTGATTTTGAAAATATTCTAGGTTTGCATTCATATTCTACATGGATTCAGAATCTGCATCATCTTCTAGGCCATACTCATGTAAGGACAGATCATAAGACTGGAATATTACCCTACAAAAGTTCTAATGCAAAATACAAAACAAGCTGCTCCATTTGATTTATCCACATAAAGGACAGTAATTTCAGTTATTATTATGCATCATTTCCACCACTCACCTTCCCCTTAATGACTTCAGAAAATGCAATAATAGTTCTGTTGACCGCCTTAACTTTACCACATTTCCAACACAAGAACACAAGAAAGATTTTACCAGTTCTGCAAGGATCATGAGGTAAACCAGCCCTATATGTGTTACCATGGCCAAATCAGAGCCTCTGATAGAGATTTCCAAAGGGAGTAAGTGGGGTGAGTATTAAGGCTGATCTTTTCTGAACTTTATACACTAGCATTTGTAGGTTGTTTCCTCTCCTGTCCTAAAATCTGAGGATATGTTATTACTTTCACATTTTTCCTAAAAGAAGATGAATTCATCAGCTCACCTTTGATGTGATTGTTTGCTGGGACAGAGCACAGATTGCTCAAAGTTAATCACATAACTGAGAACTATACTGAATTAGAGCTCTAGGCTTATTTTACTTTCACATCAGAAAATACATGGATTTAAATTTAGTTTCCACTCAGAAAACTTCTGCTTCCATTACATGGGAATTAAAATAGTTAATTATTAGTAAATTGTTAGCTGCCACTGCCTGTTACAACTATTTTTTTCCAACTTCTGCAGTACATGAACATGAATAGCAGCTATTTTTTTTTCTGCCAGAGAAAACATAATTTTATATATATATAT
>VXBL01008716.1:683706-701042 GCA_013400195.1 Aramus guarauna
TTTAAGATCTTGGTTCACTGTAAATGTGGAAAAGCTCCAGAAGTTAACATGCTCTTTGGAGGTGAACCCTTCAAGCTGAGCTCCTTGGTATTGATTGTGACATTATCTTGTCAGCATGAACATCCAATATCCAACTTAGGCAATTTTTCTCATTAAGTTGCATAGGCTATGGACAGCATAAACTTAGACAAATGTGCAGTGTCAGAGGACAGGCAAAGTGCAGCACCTAGTTTTAATAAACTGAAAACAATCCATCTGACAATCTCTTCTAATTTTACCTCTGACTCAGTTTATGCTTTATTCCATCCAGCATCCCTCTTTTTGTCATTACTCTAGCATCTGCTTTGTAAGCTTTTTTTTTTTTTTTTTCCCTCAAGTAAGTGGCTTCATAGAGGGCTTGATGCTGTTTCCCTGATTTCAGCAGTAATATTCTCATTGATAGCAATGGTTCAGTATCAAGCTCACCTTTATCAAAGTAAAATTTTTATTGTCATTGCTCTAAACTTTTAAGACTTGAATACTCTTCTCTACCTGTATATTTCATGTATTAATTTTTCACTAATCTTGTAGATTTTAAAGCATGAAGAAATTGGCATAATCAGCTAATCTAGTATCTTGCATAGTGTACAGCATATAATTTCACCTCATTCTTGTGATACATTCATTACTTTAAACTATATCACCTCTTTCCAAAAGTCATGTTCTCTTGAATGAATGACATCATATAAAGCAGAACCTGTCGTGGCTTTTGATAAGTTATTCCAATGGCTCATTAAATCACTAAACAGTTACATTTCAATTTTCAGTATGTTTCATTTATGATGAAGTCATCTCTTAAACTTCTCTCATATAAGCCAAAAAGCATGTCTGTTAAGGCACATTATCAAGCCTTGAATACTTTCATATCTCTTTTCTGAAGCTGTTCCAATCTGTCATTTTTGCTCTGAAGAGCTTCACAGTCTTCAGGTAATGACCTCACTAATGTAATGTACTGTAGTAATGTAATCTCCCTCTTTCTACTCAACAGTCTCTTGCTTATTGAGATTCAATAGTCTCAAGCTATTGCCTGCCATGGGAAGTTCAAAGTGCTTTCTGATTACTCACTTTTCAAAAATATTTGTGTTTTCCTACAATTTTTGGTTGGTTAGCTGGTTTTACATTTAACTGTCTTAAAGGGCAAGTGAGTTTGGTTGCTGAGTAGAACAGAGTTGCCTGTACAACAGCCAATATTTGTGTCACCCATTGACTTCACTAGTAATGACGCTGTATTTTCTTCTACAGACCTTCCATCCTGAGTGATGTCTCAGAATTTTCTGAAGCTCTGTAAAACAGGTTGGTTTTTCAGTTTGATTGGTGAATACAGAAAAAAAATAATCCACTAACATGTCTTCTTACAGAACAATCTCCAACTTCCTTTAATAAAACTCCAGCTAGAAAATAAACAAACAAAAAATAGAGATATTGTGGAAACAGTTAAGAGTCAAAAAAAAACAAGTGCAGGAAGTTGTGATTACACTGTCTCTTTTTAGTATTTTGGAATCAGAGTCTCTGTGTTCAAATGGAGTCTGTATGTTTTTTTTTTTTTTTAAAAAAAGTATTGTCTTTTGCTCTTTGTATCTAACTTTGGTAATAAAGATACCAGATTATACCTTGCAGAAAGAAGGACCTGATCAATTTTACTTATTAGTTTTGAGGTGTTAAACAGAACCAAATTTCAGGAATCTTGTGTATACTTCATACTAAATTAATCTGCCTTTTCAAACACACAGACATTTAATCATGGTTTACCTAAGAAAGTCAGAGCCATAGGATTATTTTCAAAACATAAGATAAATTCCCTAAAGCCTAGAAGACCATACTGAGTGTGTGTGTGTGTGTATATATATATATATATATAAAGTGAGCATGTCTCTATGACTGTAAAGGATATGAAAGAAAAATGAAATGTATAGAAATTCAGATAAATCAGAAATTGGAAATAGGAAGAAAAAAAGATGAGTAGAGGCAAAATGACAGAAGGGAAAAATCTTGAAAGTAGAGAACAAGTTGTTTTGAATTTAACATTAGGAATGAGGGAATATATGGTTTTGTGAAAAAGCTAGACATTGTAATTGCATGACATTTAAATTGTAAAAGGCTTTCCATTGTAATGGGAAATAACAAGGCTGCTAAATAAAAGTATGATAGATGTTGTTAAATCAGCAGGTCCAGATAATTTTGCCTCCAAGTGCTGTACAGAGTCAGCTGAGGAGATCTCTTGATCATCAGTGATGATTTTTTATAAGTCTTGGAGCACTGGAGCATTTCCAAAGGGCTGGAATGAAGCTAATGTTATGCCAATATTTTAAAAGTATAAATGGGACATCTAATTATAGACCTGTCATCCTGACATTGATCCCAGACAAATTATGGAACAAGAGATATGGGATTTGATAAATAACCTATTAAAAGAGGATAATATAATTAATGGCAATCAGCATGGGCTTATAGGAAAGACATACTTTTGAACTTACTTGTAAGCTGATCAGGAAAAGCTATCATTGGATTGATAAGGATGATGCTGATGAACTTGTTTTACTTCTATAGGTCATTTAGTTTCATACTGAATATGCTGGTTAACAAAGAAGAAATTGCAAACAGCAGCATTACATGTATTAAACTGAATAAAAGTTTTGAACATGTAGGTTTTAATATACAACTGTATTTAAAGGACCACCAATGAACATGTGTTTTTCTAATAAAATGTCAGAGGGAGTATTTTTACCTTATTTGCAGCCTCAGTAAACCACAGAGCATTCTTACAAAAAAAAAATGTATGTAACACAGTAACTGGAGGAGCGGTAAATAAGGAAAAGTAAAGGCTATTGACAAGCAACTAGCATTCACCAGACATCAGGGATACAACAATTTATTTTATTATAGACAAAGAAAATGTATCTCAGGACAACAATATAAAGAACACTTAGGGAATGGGAACTTACCCTGAGAATTGAAACTCTAAAACCTTGGAGATGACAAGCAGTAACATAACACACCTGGAAAAGTCTAAAGTAATCCTGATCTGTGAAGCATTCAGAGTATCTACTGGAATATGAAGTCTATCTCCATACTTCTCAATTAAATAAGGACAAGGATATATTGAAAAACAAGTATAGAGAAACCTGCTTGACCAACCTGATCTCTTTCTATGAAAAGGTGACCTGCTTAGTGGATGAAGGCAAGACTGTGGATGTTGTCTACCTAGACTTTAGTAAAGCCTTTGACACCATTTGCCACAGCATTCTCCTGGAGAAACTGGCTGCTCATGGCTTGGATGGGCATATGCTTCCCTAGGTAAAAAACTGGCTGGAAGGCTGCGCCTGAGGAGTTGTGGTGAATGGACTTGAATCTGGTTGGTAGCCAGTCATAAGTGGTGTTCCCCAGGGTTCAGCACTTTTATGTCTTTATCAATGACCTGGATGAGGGGATCGAGTGCACCCTTGGTAATTTTGCAGACAACAGCAAGCTGGGTGGCAGTGTTGATCTTCTGGAGCGTAGGAAGGCTGTACAGAGGGATCTGGACAGGCTGGATCCATGGGCCAAGGCCAACTGTATGAGGTTCAACACGGCCAAGTGCCAGGTCCTGCACTTGGGTCACAACAACCCCAGACAACCCTACAAGCTTGGGGAAGATTGGCTGGAAATCTGCCTGGAGGAAAAGGACTTGAGGGTGTTGGTCAACAGTTGGCTGAATATGAGCTGACAGTGTGCCCCGGTGGCCCAGAAGGCCAACAGCATCCTGGCTTGTATCAGAGTGTGGCCAGCAGGACTAGGGAAGTGATCATCCCCCCGTACTCGGCACTGCTGAGGCCACACCTCGAGTGCTGTGTTCAGTTTTGGGCCCCACACTACAAGAAAGATATTGAGGTGCTGGAGCATGCCCAGAGAAGGGCAATGAATCTGGTGAAGGATCTGGAGCACAAGTCTGATGAGGAGTGGCTGAGGGATCTGGCGTTGTTTAGTCTGGAGAAAAGGAGGCTGAGGGGAGACCATATCGCTCTCTACAGCTACCTGAAAGGAGGTTGTAGCCAGGTGGGAGCTGGTCTCTTCTCCCAAGCAATGAGTGATAGGACAAGAGGAAGTGGCTTCAAGTTGCACTAGAGGAGGTTTAGATTAGATATTAGGAAAAATTTCTTCATGGAAAGTGTTGTTAATCGTTGGAACAGGTTTCCCAGGGAAGCGGCGGAGTCACCATCCCTGGACGTATTTAAAACACGTGTAGATGTGGTGCTTAGGGCCATGGTTTAGTGGTTGGACTTGGCAGTGCTAGGTTTATGGTTGGACTTGATGATCTTAAAGGTGTTTTCCAACCTAAATGATTCTACAATTCTATTCTATGATTCTAACATGGCAAAATTATTAAAACACAAGAAAATAAATCTCACACCTAAACTTAAGGTACTGCTTTAAATTTTCTGATGCAGGAATTTCTTTCACCTCTTTTAGCATAGAGAAGATAGCAACAATGCTGGTAGGCAGAAGTCAGCGTTCATGACTATCCCCAAGGAGTTCAATCTGCTTAAGAATTACAAAAGAAGATGAAGGATTCATTTGACCGTAAGCTGTTTGTACTTACATTCAGACTAGAAATATGGCTGTGGAAAAATGTGATAACCAGAATCCATTCACCAGAGATTGAAGCTTCATTTCTTTTTCCCCCCCCCAAATCAGACTCTAATTCTAACAGAAAGTGTAGTCAAATCATTAGCTCTGAGCCTGTTTGACTGCAATCATTTCCCAATCAATTAGTAAATTGACTTCCACGTGTCAGCACTGACATGCTATTCCCCCAGACTTTGCTGCTATGTACTGTCCTTCATGGGTCCTATTGAATTCAATGGCATTTATGAGATTTATGGTTGATTCCCCATCCATAAAAGAGTTCTAAATGAGATGAAATTATTTTCCAAAAATTAGTTCAAAGAAGAATTAATTCAGGAAAATATTGTGCCTTGTGTTACATGAGATATCAAATGAAATTATAACCTCGCATAACTTATGATTTAGCAGCCTCCTGAAACAATGACCTCTGATTAGACTAAGACATCTCTAACTTTTGTTAGAACATGCTAGTTCTGACAGAACACAAAGAAATGGCTTTGAAGAAGGTAAGAAAGCAGGTAGAATGTTTGCAGATTTGTAAGATACCAGAAGTCTAATTTTACTGATGTCCTCAAGTTAGGTAATTTGCCCCAAATTGCACAAGACAGCATTGTATCTCTGATGGCCTGAGTACTCATAAGAGTAAGAGAATGCACACAGTCCTCTCACATTTCTGCATGGTTAGAGATGTACATTCAAGTTCTCTGCTATACCCCCATCCCATAAAGGTGTATAGAAATAGAAAGGGAATACATGGAATTCCAAAAATTATTTCCTGCCCTTGTGTAAAAAAAAGCCCCACCCAAAATCTACAGAATAGTCCGTAGCCAGCAGCAAAAAAAGTAGCACAGATTACTTCTTTGGGCAGCAGAAAGTAAAACTGCAATCTGTAAAGTCATGGTTTGCTTCTCAGTTTAGTTGATTTTCATTCAGCTTGCAACAAATTTGCCTTTCCTTGGAACAGAACACAAGAACAATTTATATTACAAAAGTCTGGTTTGATTTCTAGAGAATACTACATATTTCTGTATTTTGAGAAATAAAGAATATATGTTCCTTTTTTTAAGACTAAAAAGATATGTTTTGAAATGCTTCAGTTTCACCTGGCTGTTTATACGGTAGCCTATTTTGAACTTCTACTGCTTCTCTAAGATTTAAGGCCTTATAGTTTAGACTAAAATACACAATTGTTTGACAACTTTCCCAGCCTGTTCTAAGGAATTTCTATGAATCAAAACTGAGATATTATAACCATAGAATTTTACTTTACTGGATATTGTCCATATGAGTTTTCACTGAATTCAACATGATACTAACTAAAGCTCTCAAGCAGCAATGTCGAGGAGAGATCTGATGACTTGATTCCATAATGCTGACTAATTCAGGACTCTGCACAGGAGACGAAACAGTAGTTGAAAAAATAGCTGCTTCTTTCCTTGCTATGTGTTCAGCTGCTGTCCTTTGATTGTGAAAACAATATACATCTAACATCCAAACTGCAGAAATCTTGAAAAATAAAGATAATTTGAAAATCAACCTTAGTACAAAAATGAGTTGGCTTTGCCATTCTAATGCTACTGTATGCTACCAACAATTTAAAGCAAAGTGAAGCCCACACAAATATCTAGGGGGTTTCCAAGTAAGGAATGCAACTGATGAAAGGGAGTAATTAATAAATGTCTTCTTTTATGAAATATTGCATAAAAGTCCTTAAATACTGCTATTGAAATCTGGTAGAGTAGTTTTTCCCCAAACAACAGAATCGTACATAAGAATACAAGTTTCCAAAGATGCAATGCCAGAGTTAAAGTTTCATTGGAGAATGAATTTATAAGATAAAAATGCTTTATCCTACTATTAACTGATTGAGAAAAACCAGCAAAATCACTACAAATGTAACAATGTACCTGGTTCCTAGGGATTTCACAGACACACACTGCCAAGGTGCTGGAGTGTGAAATTAGTGAAGCACTTATGCAATATACAGACATTGTAAATATGATTATACCTAAAAGATGATCCCAATAATGACAACTTGAAGCTCACACTAGAACAATTACTCATTTATATTAGGTGATAAGGGTAACAATTTTAATGCTAAAGAAGTCTATTTTGATCCCTCCAGGCTAACAACATCTGCATGGATATAGACAATGTAGGCATCCACTAGCGTGGAAACACTCCATTTTCTGCTGAAAGAGCTGAGGTTGGGATGGGATTTGGTTTTGGGATTTTTGTTGGTTTGGGTTTTTTCGGTTTTGTTTGTTTGTTTGTTTGTTTTGTTTTGTTTTGTTTTGTTTTGTAATATAAGCCTGATTGCATTTCTGTGTGGTGAATGTATGGCTAAAGGAATATCAGTCTGGCAGACAGTCAGAACACTAAGCCATGGAATACATTTAAAAATAGGACAGACAGGACAGGACAGGACAGGACAGGACAGGATAGAATACTTCAATTGGAAGGGACCTACAACAATCATCTAGTCCAACTGCAATATTTTAGTCATATATTTTACAGGACTAAAGCCTGTTATTATGCTGATACATTGACTGCAAAACTATAAGGTGGTTCAATATTATGTATGCTCTAAAATTACATAGTAAAAATTATGAAATGGAAAAAAACATCTAAGGTTAAGGCTAGGTACTGATCACAAAGCATCTATTAGGATATTTGGTCAGGGTCAGCTGCTCATGAATGTAGACAGATTGTGCTCTTATTTCAACTTAAGGAAACGTCAATGGCAATTGGTAGTAAGCCAAAAACAGTGGCATTTCTTACAGGAAGAACTTCAGTTGTTTCTTTTTCTTTTTTAAGGGGATCATTCTGGGAGATGCAAGTTCTCCACTCCATCAGCAAGAGAGCAGCAAGAACAACTTGATCATCACAGAAGATAAGTGAAGTTATCTTCTTATCAGACTAGGAAAACCAATCTATCTATACCTGTCCTAGGAAGCTTGCATCATGGGCCAAGCTTCTGGCTTAAATTAAATTCCCCTATGTTCAGGAAACAATAGTAGTTACCTCCATCCCTTCAGCACGCCAGGGTTGCCATGAGAGTTTCCTCCTTGCTATGTCCCACCTAGCATGTGCCCAGAACCAGGAAGAATAAGGTCTGTGAGAGGGCTGAGGTGCCAGGTAGGTAGTGAGTATGTTCTGGGTAGTTTAGATTGGGCAGTCTGGTTGTTCTTCATGACAATGAGTCCCATTGACTACCAGTTGAAAACCACCCTACCTATGGAAACAGCATCATAATGCTGTCCATTTTATTGGCCAATCCATCAGGAGCTTAAATGAGAAGATAATAAGGTCCCAGATCTATCACATATATAAGTTCTCATTGTTTTGTGGGGTTTTTTTTTTCTTCTTCTTCTTACTGACCTTTGGAAAAGAGGTGAATTTTTTTTTTCCTGTTTCACTAACAATGTCTTGAATAAAACTTATATGGGGAAGAGAATAGGATGAATTGATGCATAGATTAAAAAACAACAATCCAGGTATGAAGATACATCTTGAATTGTGCAAAAGCTTTTGGACCTTTATTACAAGCTCTAATATATCTCTAAGTAGCTTATACAAGAGTGTGTATTCAGCATGAACTGATAGTTCCCTGTGTAGTTGAACATGCCATCAACCATTCCTAGAGCTCCAGCAGACAAAGTCCGAGCTTTAAAAGCATCTCATTCTCTTGAAAACTATAAATTATGACATGGCACAAGCCCAGTATTCAAAGTTGTTTTTATACAGTCAGTTCAGTTGAAATAATCTCTTATTCTGTCACTGAAGGAGCTTCCCAAGCGCTGATATTTGAAAGAAAAAAAACCATTTCTTTGCATGTGGGCCAGAAAATACCTTGTTCTTCAGGCAACTGCAATCACAATTACATGGAGGTTGTTGTCTTAGGCACCTTCAACTTACTAGTGCTTTGTATAGATGTCCTCAAGCAAGAATTCTTAATTTTATTTTTGAACATATTACCTACTGAATTATAAATCCAGAAACACTGACAACTAGCCTGAAGTAAATTAATTTCAATATAATCTGAAACTTTTATTTCTATCTTATTTTACTTTTATAGCAGTATAATCACCAAGATAATTTGCATGATTAGCTGGAAAACTTTTTCTTAATACTAAATATGCATGCATGAAAACCCATGCTGGTTTATTTTCTTACATATTTCAAAATGAAACTGAACACAGTGCTTTCTTGTTGAATCTAAGATTCAGAATTCTACAGACTATAAAGACACAAGGGAGGGGCGTCTGGCTGAGTAAAGTTACTAGATCTTGAGAAACAGATACTAAAGATAGGGACTGAGGAATTAGGGAGCTTACTTGGGAGGATAATGGAACTGAGGAAAGAGCTAGGAAAAGACTTGACCTACCCCTGTAACAAGATGACTGCAAGGAGCAGTGGAAGGAGGACATAAGATGGACTGTTGGAGTGAGTCCAGAGGAGGGCCATAAAGATGACCAGAGGGCTGGGGCACCTCTCCTATGAAGAAAGGCTGAGAGAGTTGGGGTTGTTCAGCCTCAAGAAGAGAAGGCTCCAGAGGGACCTTATAGCAGCCTTCCAGTACTTAAAGGGGGCCTACAGGAAAGCTGGAGAGGGACTGTTTACAAGGACATGGAGTGACAGGACAAGGGGTAATGGCCTTAAACTGAAGGAGGGTAGATTTAGATTAGATATTAGGAAGAAATTCTTCTCTATGAAGGTGGTGAGGCACTGGAACAGCTTGCCCAGAGAAGCTGTGGATGCCCCATCCCTGGAAGTGTTCAAGGCCAGGTTGGATGGGGCTTTGGGCACCCTGGTCTAATGGAGAGTGTCTCTGTCCATGGCAGGTGGGTTGGAACTGGATAATTTTTAAGGTCCCTTCCAACCCAAACCGTTCTATGATGCTATGGTTCTATGAAGAAGGGGACCAGGGATCACTGTGACAAGGAATACTGTGAGATGGAACTGGTACTGAACAAATAAAAAACTGGGATGAAAAGAGGAATGAGATTAGGTGACAAACTTAATAATAAAGAATAAGAAAGGAGTCTAGGGGAGACAGAAAACCTTAAAGTGGGGATTGGAGCCTGATCAGGAGAGACAGAGAAGGGACACTAAGAAAAGAAATTTTAAAAGCATATGAATAAAAAGCAGAGCAAAAACTGATGGGAGACTCTTGAAAGAATATTTGTCCTGGTATCAGAAGCCCATTTTTGAACATGAACAATATAGAAAAACAAACACTCACAAAAACCAACCAACAACAACAACAACAAAAAAGTCACCAGAAAACCCCAAACAGTCAAACAAAAAAAAACTCAATAAAAAAGGCCAAATGGTCACATGGAGAAATGTCAGAAAAAAAATCACCACTAGCAGCACATGTCTGTTCTCCATTTGTCTACCAGTTGGAAATGCCTGTACAATACCTGTGCATAGGGACAGTGAAAAGTGCAATAATTTTAATTTATAAAAAATTAAAGGGAAGCAATATTGGTCTGAGCAATTAGTTCTTATCATTCAGTTTGCAAAATGGACAAAGATTGATGGCCTTCATAACAACTTACTGAAACCTTCTCTCTTCACCCATGTAATAGCTCAAACTAGGGATTTTGCTTTACTCCATCACGCTCACTAGAAGAGGTCCAGTTGATGGAATTGAAGGTCCTTCTCATCCAGTTGAAGACTTGGGTAGGAATGCATATTGTATCATATATTGGAAATTTTTCAGCTTGCTTTTACAAGAATTAGGAAGGTGTGTGCAAAAATCCACAATACATCTACAAAGGCAACATTCAGATTCCCAGATTTGGTCACTGACCTGACACAGGAGGTGTAAGAATTTGTCACAAGGCATTAAACAAGGCAGAAGCAGTGAAAGAAAATGTTATCTGAAAAAAAAAAGGAAAAAAAAAAAATACTTGTAGGTCAGGTGTTGGACTTGCCCTCAGGAGACCAGTATTCATTTCCTGATTCAATAACAGATTCATTATATAATACTGAGCAGATCTGTGTTTCTGCCCCCCCATTTACAGAGTAAATATAATGCTATTTAACAGACTCTCTACCCACCACATCCCCAAACTGCTATGAAAGCTTTCTGACAATCATAATTTCACAGCTTTGTCTGTACAGTCTCTCTTGGGAAGAGGCTGAAGCATAGGAATAAGCAGACATTTCCTTTCCCACCAAAAATTTTCTTCCCCTGTGATCAGCTAACCTGAAAGGTTTTGTTACTGACAGATAGTCTCATTGTACTGTCCTTGTATTGGCCTGGTAGCCCATAGTCAAACTCCAAGTTACCACTTTAGGGAGTCTTTCAGCTTTTGTATTGCCTTGTTTGTTCTTGCATCTACTAAGAATCTTACCTTTTCTGTTTCTGTAAATTCTTGTTTCATGGAAAAGCAGGGATGTTGACAAATACCTGTAGTTACATCCTTAGAAACAATTTGGAGCCGAACACCAAGTTAAAAGCTTGACAGCAAAATGTGGACAATATACTATTTGGTGATCAGCACCCAGTCCACCTTCCCTTTTGCCCCAAGTCATTCATGAGAAAACTGACTTGTTGTTAATTACATATTGCATCATGTGCCAGAATAACATGCCATGTGAGTCTATGACCAGAAAAAAAAGAAGTGACAATAAGTGATATCTTAAAGCACAGAAGTAATTTTGGGGAAAAAAAAGAATGCTTCTAAAGAAAATAATTTTTTAAAAAGTTGCTAAAGCAACACTGTGGAAATACCATCTCTACATGAAATTGTCCCAGTTGGGTGTCTAATGTGTTAGTTTTGGAAAAGTAATGCTCAAGTGACACTATAAATTTCACACAGATCTTCCAGTTATTTACCAAGTGATTAAAAGCAAATATATTATGTCTCTATTATGGATTTTTTTGCTGGAATCTTAAATATGCTGCTTCAGACATGACCTTTTCCTGCTATTTATCAATATTGATAATATTTATTCTCATTTAGCAACTTATTTCCTTATTTTTTGTAATTTTGCTCATTAAAATGTTTCAAATCCATATATACTTTAATAATTTAATAATAGTACTGTTTATGTAAGTTTGAAATACAAATTTCAAATGTAGTTAGACTTTTTATATTGCAGATTTTGATTATGGAGTTTTCTGAGGTAAGGAGCTGAAATTTTACCACTCAGACTATTTTATATTCATAAATGAATTTATTTTGATTGAATGATTTTCATTGCAGGTTGAACTCACAATGTCACATTATTAGTGTTAGATTCCTTCCTTCCTTTAGTTGGATAAGCTCTCCAAAATTAACAAAAAAAGTTTGAATGCAATTCTTTTCTCCTGTCTCAGACACATGGCTTTGGGTGAGAGGACTTTTCTTTGATAAGTACTTATCTTTCTCATTTGAGCTTAGGGCTTATGTGAGGTGAAGCAGACTCTATTCTGAATGTTTTGGATCACAAACTGGAGCCAGAAATTGTGAGTCTATAGCAGTGCCTGCTTTTTTAAGTCCTCTGTCTCTGAGGTACTCCTTCCCTTACGCGAGGACACAGATGGGGACATCTATTGTCCAATAATCTAAACAAAGTCACAATTCATACAATGGGACTCTGTTTATACTTGTGCATGTCAAATGCATTGAGGAATCTGCCTTTTGCTGCCCGATCCAAACCAAATTCAGGAAACTCTTTAATTCCAAAACATAACCATCAATCTGCTGTTTTCAGGTGGCACACATCATCTCTGTTCTGAACGGACTATTAGCCTTAATATACCATTCATGTATTTACTTTAGAAACATAGAAGACATTTTCCTTTTCCCAGAATGCTTATAATAATTTCCCAGTACCAAGCTAAGGCACCAGTTTCTTCTTAGTAATTTCCTTCTTCGCTCACCCTTTTGGAATGTCAACATGAAAAAAAAAAAAAAAAAAAAAAAAAAAAANGAGGATACATTGTTATATGTATCTTAAGAATCAATACAACTACTGAGCTGGTAAGAAATGCATTACCTTTAAGAGAGGTTTGTCTTGCCATACTGTTGTCATTTCTTTATGTCTGAATTACAGTCATTCTTAATTCCTAATCTTAATTTAGGCCAACCGAATACTCACAAGTATGACATTCTGTAAGTGTTTGCACCTGCTGCACTTTGGCATTGCATTGAATGGACAAGAAGAATAAATTGTACATGTAGGATTAAGTGACAAACAATAGAGAAGAATAAAGAAATACCTGTGTATAACAATAGCTGCAAGGAATAGGCAGGATCTTCAAAATTGTGTAGCACTTCGGTACATCCAGCAAATTTTACTGAAAGTCTTTAAAGGTGATCAGAGGTAAGGACACCTTGAGAATTATAGTTCAAGTAAACTCAGTGCTAGGAACTGATCCAATCAAGAATTCTAGTCTGAAACTTCTAATTAAACTTTATAGTTAAACATCTGGGCAGATGGGGAGTGGCCTTGTTGTTCTGCTCAAGTGTCATAGGTACCTTGAAGTTTTCTTCATGGATCTTTTTCTCTAATTTGTTTAGGCTTTCAGCTAAGCTGCATGTTACGTTGCAATGTTGGTTTCTGCTGCATTGAAAGAAAGGCATTAACAAAAACAACAAGAAAAGCTTATACACTGATAGTCTAAGATGCAAATAGAAGAATTTGCAAAAAGAATCTAGAACCAACCAATTCAATTAAAGTCTCAAATGATCCCTCTTTTGGTGGCAAAAAATAATGCATAAGTATTTTTTTCTTGTAAGAGTGCTGACACACTGAACTTCTTGTTAACCTGGTCCTTTCCTTAGTAGGGCACAGCTTGATGTATAATCCGAAGATGGAATGTGAGGCAGAGAAGTCTACTGGAGAAGTCATGCTGGAGGCTGCTGAGAATCCATCATTACTATTCGTTATTGTCAGCAAAAGACACGTGTATTGAGGTGTCTGATCAGCAAGGTGAAGGGAGAATTCTACTTCTTTTTTTCCCCAGAGTCGGACTGGGTTTATATTCTCAGCATATGTGAATAAAGCCAGTGCCCAGAAAAACACCCTTGGAATTCTTCCTGCTGACTGCAAAGGATAAAGCTTAGTGTTTACTCTGTGCCCAAGTGTAACTTCCACTCACACTTGAGCTAGAGTGCAAGTCTTGTCCACTGCTCAAAGGCTTATAGCATCAGGGCTTTTGCACAAAAGCCAGAAATTAAGCTGCAAGATCCACATGCCTGAGCTGAAAATGCTACTGCATGATGAACTACTATTTCTGTTCCTTTCAAAGAAATGAAAAAAGTATGTAATGGTATGAAAATAAAATAGTTCCAAGTTGCAAGCCACAGGGATATTAAAAAAATCTAGGTAGATATCAAGAAAAATGTTCCCCCTTTATGTCAATTTGTTGCAACATAAAGTAGATACATACTTTCTTCTTTTTTAAAAAATGTCTTAGATATAACTGTATTTGGGTCAAATGATCTATGGATTTATTATTTCTCTTTGAAAAGTAATTTCAAGGCCAATACAAACACATTAGCTGTCCATCTGTTGTACAGTGTGCCAGAAATACCCAAGCAAAATTTACCTTTTGTGCTTTGCAATATTCCAGAACTTGGAAGTGGATCAGAAATTAAATATTTTAAATTCATTAGAGCTGAACAGAAAATGAAAATCTGCCATGGAAAAAATATTGAAGTTTGCAATTTACTCAGCAACTGTACAAAATTGAGATCTTTCAATTTTCCTAAAGAAATGCTTAAAGATATGTAGCTTAATAAAAGGCATGGTCAAGCTCTAGCTGCTCTAATTGAAGCTATCAGATAGTTGAGAATTTAGGCTCTATCTATAATTCTCATTTGTTTTGACTACAAAATACTTTCTAAATTAAAATAAAAAAAAACCAACCAAACAACCCTGAGATTTTATATGTTCCCACTAACTTTTTCAGTTTTGAGTAATAGATGTATTTTGAAAAAAAATGTTTCATTATAAATTCCAACCTGTTCTTTATCCAGCATTCTCAAATTTTAGTGATTTAGATAAAACTAGACACAGATCTAAATAATTTCCATTTCAAAACCTAATCCACATAAACCAGTGTTGGCCAGAGTGAAAATAAAAGCAAGATACAGTCTCTAGTGCAGCTGTGATCACAATAAGCTTAATCACATCAGAATGTTGAACTCAGGATTGTATTTCTTGATTTCTAGAATTACTGCATAGTCTAGAAACTGAAACTGAAACTTAATTATAAACCACTACCACACATTCATAGAGAGAAGACAGATGAGACTAATAACAGCTATTGTTGCTTGATAGCCTGTTAAAGAGATTGCATCTGCCATCATGATTTGGCCATTGCCTCTTCTCTGAGTGAGAGAATAATAGATTTGTTTTATTTGCATTATATCCCACTTTTGAAATAGAGATGAAATCCATTTAATTTTAATAAAATAACACCTCTGAATTGAAATGTATTTTATATCACCCTCTATCATTTGGTTAGTATTGATTTAAGAGGTAAAAAGAGGTATAATTCAAATATGATATGATTAAAAAAAAAAAATCACTTAGCAAGCAAAAATCACTTCTCACAGATGAGAATTTAATCAAGCAAACATACAGTTCCATATAAGTTACACTTACCAAGAAACTTTTCTTGGCAGAAAAAGATATAGCAGAATAGTCAGTCAAGAGCCCAAAACACGTAATCCTTCAAACATAAGCACAGGAAGCTTGAAATCATGCACAAATCTCAGGAGGTAAACCATAGACAGTCTGTTTCCAGTTCCACCCAAGTGATTCCAGGCTTTCTTTCAACATAGTGACATGTGTGGCACATTCTTTTTTTTTCTTTTTTTTTTTTTTTTTAATGGAGGTTTTGTCAAATCCTTGCAATAAATAGCTTCATGCAACTCTCTTTTAACATAATGTTTTTACTCTGTGCTCAGAGAACAAGTTTTAATCCTTGAATATCTTACTTAAATGAACTCTTTCTTCACTATATGATAACTAAGAGATAAAATCACTTGAATTTTGAAAAATATGGAATCTGGTATATATTCCACTACTTTCAACTATATTTGAAATTAGGTCTCTCCCTGCAGTGCCTACTATGTTGGGCATTCTCTCACCTTAGTAACGTATGAGAAAGATGGATATTTTATTGATTACTAAGTTATTAAAGACTATTATAAACATATAAAACCCATTTGATAAGATTGAGAAAATCCAGAATTAAAATTACCTTATGTGCTGTTTACTATCCAGTTCTGTAAAAGACAGTTATTCAAAGAACATGTAGTTGAGCTCAAGTACATAAAAAATTATACCAGGCTCAAAGTTTCAGAACTCAGAATATGTTCCTATAATAAACTGTTTGGAATGAGGGAAGCCTTTGTAAGTTATATGATAATGTTCATGGTTATGGTCAAGATTTTGATCAGCACAATGAACAGAAGAGTTACACAACATGGCAAAATTGTTTATGGAAGTCTATGCCAGATTGTGCAGGGTTGTGGTAATTATCAGTGAAATCTGGTTTCTTAACTGCAGGACCAATTAAATAGCAGCATAAGCTTAGTATTAAAGTTCAGCGTCATTTACAGCTCTGCAAGGTTGTGGTAACACACTGTTGATGAAATGGTGCAGTTTGGATGTAGGCAGAAAGGACAATACATTGCACATTGTAAAGAATGACTCAGAGACAATGGATGTTGTCAGCAGGACAATGTCAGGCATAAAGGAAAATTAAAAACAAACCAAACAAAGCAGTTTTATAAAGTGAGATTATGTAGTGAATTTCTTTCTTTCTATAATCTGTGCCAGAATGTTCTACTCTAAAGATTTTGAATGGCCCGTATGAAGCAAGGCTACCTCTGACTTCACCTGTTGCAGCAGAGAAATATAATGGACTTTTGTTGTGATAGTTGCAGATAAAAATATTTTTCAGAACAAATACCTTTTACGGTCATGATTGGAATTTGGGCTGCATACATTAATCTCCATCTGTTACGGTACACCTGTGCACACTCATTTGATGATGACTTCAGGAGAGCTAAGAGCCATCTAGGAATCATTTTAAAGGAGAATCTGCACAATGTAGCTAGTTCTATTTCTTCTCTAAGAAGAAGTTCTTCTAGTTAGTGACAGCAACGATCAATAAACCCCTCACACCTGTTCACATTTATATTCCAAATCAGAGTGGAATCTGATTGCCTGACTTTGATGATACCGCAGTTGTATACATACTCCAAAGGCGACCTAGCAAGATTTCAAGGCCAGTTAAAAAAAAAAAAAAAAAAAAAAAAAAAAAAAAAAAAAAAAAAAAAAAAAAAAAAAAAAATAATTTGCCTTTATGGTNGTGAAAACAAGACAAATTCATTTGCACATGCACTGAATCTTTCCACTGGATAAAAAATAATTACTATCAAGTATGAAAAAACTCAGCATGGGAGAAAAAAGTCAATAAATGAAAAATCTACAAACTTAAAACTGTTGAAAATATGTATCAAACACTTATTGATGTGTTTCTCAGATATGTACACAAATAGGCAGCTGAATCTCATAATTCTGTGGATCTTGACAGACAGCTGAAGGAGATGAAGATGTAAGAACCGATCCTGAAGCTGCATACTCCAGATTAATATCGTCACTCCTAGTGAACAGAGAGAAAGGAATGTAAGTAAGATTCAAATAATGCAAATGTTATAGAATCATCTAGGTTGGAA